>JAIVFJ010000015.1:0-566993 GCA_025765615.1 Zopfochytrium polystomum | reverse complement strand
GAACCCTAACCCGAACCCTAACCCTAACCCTAACCCTAACCCTAACCCTAACCCTAACCCTAACCCTAACCCTAACCCTAACCCTAACCCTAACCCTAACCCTAACCCTAACCCTAACCCTAACCCTAACCCTAAGCCTAAGCCTAACCCTTAACCTTAACCCTAACCTTAACCCTAACCCTACCCTACCCTAACCCTACCCTAACCCTAACCCTAACTTTAACCCTAACCTAACCCTTACCCTATCCTAACCCTAACCCTAACCCTAACCCTAACCCTAACCCTTGTTATGTTTCACCTCTCGATAGCAGCCTCAATGTACAACCAAATAACAGCTTTGTTGTGTAGCTGCTTGGATTGCACTTGAACTCCCTCTGCCGCCACCCTCAGCGCATTACCCGTACCTGCAGATTGCTGATGAGCGGCAGCTGGCTCCTGGTCCATCCTGAAGTAAGGGCTCAGCGGTTTGACCAAACTGGTGCTTTATCTGACTGGTTTAAGGCCAGCACAGTGCTTAAAACAATGTAAAATTTCACCCAGTGGCATATATTGCTTGAAAGTTTCATGTGCTTTGCTTTCACTGGAATATTTCAGGGCAGAACAATGCAAGTCAGAACTCTGGTTAAGCAAACCACTGAGCCTTATCCTGAAGCAACTCTGGGAATCAGCAAGACGCTGTGCCACACACTGTGCCTGTGCAAGCACCATGGAGGTGCCTGCCCATACAGCTACACAAAAGCCAACACCCATAGCTGCACCTGCGCGTACATGTACTCCCTCGAAGGATCTGTCAACTCGATCAAGTTCTGTGACTGGACCTGCGTTGTTGACGGAGGCCACAAATGTTTGACTCTGATGACGAGAGCTTGGGCTGGCATGCCTGTGCTTCCGTTATGGTTGACGCTACTTTGGCCCAACGGCATCCACCCCTACCGCCAGTGCTGGTTCCAGCACCTGGGAAAAACAACTCACAGAATGATTGTCCCCTGGCTCCACAAACACCGCTCTGGCAATCATGCATGGGATCAGCCATCAATAATTTGGGGACCTTGCACGGCTAAGACAGTGGGATATCGGGGGATTCCGGGGATTGAACCCGGGACCTCCTGCACCCAAAGCAGAAATCATACCACTAGACTAAATCCCCTGCCAGTGTTTCTGCAAAACAGAGAGTTGACGTCACGCCACCACTGACATTTCTGTCTGACCATTGGCTCAAGTCGATACAGCATTGGTTAGCTTGTGCCCCAGGGCGCCAAAGGTCTCACTGGCACCCCCTTTAACTGTGCTGTCAGGCAGACTTGGACTTGTCATCTCTTCAGTGAAACTTTGCCACTCTCAAACTTTTGCAGCAAGTCTCAGAAGTGGGCAAGGTCAGCTGGCACACCTGCAAGATTGTTATTCAGACGTCGGACCCAGTTTGGCCCTGACTCCCAATCCCCAGAGGCTCACAAAATCTGAAAACAAATAAATGAAAATTAAAATAAAGTGAAGTAACGAGGCTGCCATTCAACCCCCTTTCGTCCTGCACAGGATTCGAACCTGCGCTCCTAAAGGGAAATGCCTTAGCAGGGCACCGTGTTAACCACTCCGCCAACAGGACCCTACACAAATCCTTTTGCGCAAACAACCCTGGTACGACTGGGCCGACCTGAAGCCTTTTCATACACTACCCAACAGCAAGACAGCAAGATCCTCTGCAACTGCAGTATTCAAGCATGAGCTTGGCTGGAAGAATGCTTACCTGAAGCTGCTTTTGACTTGGCACATGCAAAATCCTGGTGCTATTGCTGCAACTGAAGACAACCAAGTATCTCCAGCAGTCCACGAGCATAGCAGGACTCGAACCTGCAATCTTTCGATCCGAAGTCGAACGCGGTAACCATTTCGCCATATGCCCACACCAAATTCAGCTAAGCAGCGAGACCTGTGAAAGACTGTCAACTATTCCCCGCTGCTCGTTTCCTGCTTCTCTTTTTTTTTTTTTTTTTTTTTTTTTTTTTTTTTTTTTTTTTTTAGTTGGTGTGTTCTGTCTTTTCATTTCACTCCCCTCCCCCCCCCCTGTGTTCAAGAGGACCAATGGCAAGGGGATTAACAGCATGAAGGTGCAACAATCAGGATCCAGCCAATCAAACTGGACTCGAGCAAGAGACTTTCCCCTCTGATGCTGTCTGTTGTAACTTGTGCTTGCTGTCAGTTTGGCATTTAGATAGCTAAAGGGAGGATAATGGTCAGTTGGAATTGGCAGGTCAAGTATCCCACCCCAGCAACCCAAGTGATTGCATTGCAAGTTTGCACTTTTTTTTTGCACAAGGAGAAACTTTTTTCAATCAATGTAGCAAAAGTTGCACATGCTGCACAGCGCGACTTTGCATGGGGTAAAGTGCCTGTCTTGGTCATGCTTCCACAGTCCAACCCCCCACATAATGCTGGAATCGCAACCTGACTTAAGTTTTTTGTTTATCTCTTTTTTGGTCTGCTCAGTCTGTCAGCCAGGAGCCAGACATTAGAATAAAGAAATTTGCAATCTTTCGGCTGAACAAGCCTAAGCAAACACTCAACAGAAAGTTCAAGCAGTTTTCCAGCTTGTTCAAATAAATGCAAATTGCTGGTTTTGGCAAAGAAGCCATTGGCTTGTTAGTTTGGCCACTTGGACCATCAAATGACACCAGTCAGCCAATGAAATTTGACAAGGCCCAACACAGACAAACACTGTTCACCTGAGGTGCACCACAGGTGGTGCAGCACAGGTCATCAGAGGCTGCGCTTTCTTCCTGCATGGTTTCACCGAGGTTCGAACTCAGGACCTCCTGTGTGTGAGACAGATGTGATAACCAGCTACACCATGAAACCACATGTCTGAACTTGTCAAAAATATGACAGCAATATGGACTTGCTTGCCAGAAATCGTTTGGACGTTTGTTAAAAAAGTGAAAGAAATGTAGGCTGGAGTTGGCCTGGGTTGAGCCACCATGATGCATGCAGCCACTCAGCTGCTGCCACACCATAGTTCACTCAACCAAATCATCTCCTTCTTAAAGCAGAAAGCAGTATTGTAGGCAGTTCCTGCTTCTAATTGCAGCAACAATGCAACAAAGGAACAGCCAGCTGCTCAGACAGATCACGTTTTTTTTTTTACCAATCGTGTGTGCCTTTGCTAACACCCCAGGGAGTCAGCAGCCAGGCAACAGTCCACACAAAATCCACAACCCTTATCGCTACCGGGTGGACTTGAACCACCAACCTTGCGGTGTGCTGCTGACCATGACTAACAGCCGCACGCGCAAACCAGTTGCGCCACGGCAGCATATTATAGTTTAGAGATGGTTGCCAATTGATCCTATTTCTTTTCGCACTTTCCCATTCAAGGAAGCGTTCAAAATGTGTGGCAGAGATTGCATACGACCATAGGATTGTTGGGTTTTGTGTTGACTCTCCATTCTCAAAATGGCATGCCACTGCAGACTCAGAGGCCAGGCTGCAGGGCAAAGTATGTAAATCAAACAATGGACCACTCCCCAAAAGCCATTGGACTTCACAAAATGCAATGCAATCAATTTTTCTGTCTGAACCCCTGCCATGCACCTGTGACAGCAAAAAAGTGTCAGACACCATTTGCAAAATTGCAGCACAAGGTGACCCAATGCTGGACCATGTCTAATGACTGCAAATACCACAGTCTTTTGGTAAAAGCACACACTTGAAGGTCCAAATACATTCACTGATAACAGATAAAATGGGGTTTTGGCATAATAGTGGTATGCGCAAAGGATACCAAAATGAGGTTTTCTGTATCTGTTATCAGTTCAGACATATTAGATACATGCTGCAGGCTACACTGTGCAAAAAAAAAAAAAAAATAATAAAAAAAAAATAAAAATAAAAAATTGTTAGTGTTGTCAGGATTTTGCCCAGTACGAAAGCCCGCAGAGGCATGAACCAATTTGGTGGGTCTCAAAAGCAAACACTGCCTTCTCAAGGAAATTTGTTCTTTGGCAATTTGACACTGATACAGGGCAAAGTGTCCCAAGCTTCACTTTGAGACTGAAAAACTTGACAGACATTCACCTTTCCCTCATCGCACTGTAAATGCCCAAACCGCTGAATAGGATCTAACACAAATCGAGTCATTTCAATGTTTGATTTGATTTGATTTGATTTTCTGAATATAAATGACAATTTTCCCATGTTATTCGGCCATTTGATTCTGTAGCTTTTCAATTTTTGGGCTGAACAGTCAGACATAAGAAAATTTTACTGATGATGGAATCGCTTTTGAATCAAGTCCAAATGGTCATTTGAATCAAATGCAGGGTTCGTGTTTCATCCTACTGCTGTAGCTTACACTGCCCTCGCTAGATCAAGTTGCTTGTGCCACAGAAAATCACTACACGCCCGATGTGGGGGTCGAACCCACAGCCTTGTGATGGCTCACGTGCACATGTCGCACATGCCGTAAGAGTCACATCCTCTACCGATTGAGCTAACCAGGCAACACACACTGCATTTTTCCGCCCAATTTGATCAGGAGAACAATCACAACTCCCTCCATGGGCCTCTTCTTGGGTCATCATATAGCCCTTCCTGCGTAAAACTGAATAGTGATAGAGAGTGGACAAAATCTGTGTGCAGTGTCAGAGGCATCGTGCACTCCTCCTTGCTGCAGTACACGCAGTTGTTACTGCTTGCAATAGGCTCAAATGACACACGCAGACCCCTTGCTTCAGCTGGGAGCAATTCTACCGTGGCAGCAGTTGATGAGCACTGTTCACCTTTCACACATCAGTTTGCCTGGAACCTACCCCTCCTTCTGCAGAAACCACATTCCGAGTCTGACTGAACACTTGCACAGTGGTTGTTTGGAGCCACTTGGCTCAGGCTGACTGTTAAGCGTCTGCCTTCCATCTGTTACCTGTGCCCTAACTCTGTGTCCCTTTTGCTCACATATTTGCAAAACTTAGCATGCGAGAGGCACAGGGATCGATACCCCGATTCTCCAAAAACCTGCTATGTATTACGACAAGACATAACCAAAGCCCATGGAAAGGAACCAAAAAAAAAAAAACAAAAAAACTAATGTGGGGATGGGACTAGAGAGGGTCCCTTTTGGCGAAAAGCTGATGGAACTCAGCTTTGCATTCAGGGTTCAGTTGTTGTCCATATCTGACGACAGTGAGAGTGCTCTGGACAGTTGTTTGCCCTTTGCAAGGTGGTGCTGGGCAAAGTGCTGGCGAGGTGCTGGCAGGATGCTTCCACCCTGTCCCTTTCAATTTGACATCAGCCTAAACCATCATTTTCCTGGGAACAGGCTTGCGGTTGGCTCTCAGGCGGCACGCTCACTGCCATGACACTTTCACTGCTTCACATTTTTGTTCATTTCCACTGGACTGATTGTCTGTTGTTGTGAAAACAGAATTTTTGGGCACTGATGTGTGCTTTTGTGCCTGAGTGTGTAAGGTCACATGGTGTAGTTGGTTATCACGTCTGTCTAACACACAGACGGTCTCCAGTTCGAGTCTGGATGTGACCACAGGCTGGGTGGACGAGTTTTAATATCAAATTAGTTCACTTGTTGTTCTGATCAAAAATGTCTGTCTGGCGTCGAACTGACATAATTGTAAGCAAGAGGGCCCAGACAGATGGCCAGGTTGCACCCACATTGAAGAGAAAAAAAGGTAAAAGACTCATTGACAAAGACAAAAACGCCTTATAAGAAAAAATGAAAAGAAAAAGGAGGAAGAAACCTTCAGGAACGATATCAAAAAGGGAAGAGTGTTGATTCTTTGATAATTAAAACAGGAAAACTTTGGGGACAGGGCCAAGACTTGCATCAGTCTGTAAATTTCGTTGTTTCTTTCTTTCCAACCAACACACATCTGCTTGGGCAGGACATTCTCTGATGCAACGACAATATGATATCTACTTAATTTACTGTTCAATTTAGCACAAGTTTGTTAAGTGTTGAGATTCGAGCCAACGAAACCAACTTCCTATGTCGATGGTGGCCTCGTCGCCGCTGCTGATGCCACTTACACTAAGGAAAGCAGCAGTTTCTGGGAAAGGCTGAAGTCCTGCTGGTCATTGAGTCTGGAAAGTTAAACTAAGCCTGAATTTTCATTATTAGCCCCCTGGCAGTCTCTAATTTGCATCAGAAACTGTTCAAGTCCGTCCCAAACAGCCTGGCATGGGCATTTTAGGTAGGCTCTTGTGCAAAAAGTTTTTGGTCAAACACTTTTGCTTGGTCCATCTGTAAACAGTCTACTCTGAGTGAGGGAGTGGAAGGAGTGAATAAAGTGGAGATGTGTGTTTTGTGGGTGGGTCCTTCTCCCCAACTTGGAGAGAAAGAGAAAAACTCTGCTATGAATTATTAACACATTATGATGGTATACACTCTGTAATCGTTGCTAGGCAAGCTTGACCAGCACAGGGTAGAAACCTCTCCTATATTATCTGCTTGAGCAGAGGAGGAGGAAAACTGTTGACACCAGGTTTCCGTTCCACTTAATACTCAGAGAATTTGTCATCAGCGCAAGCCAGCGCCCAGGTCTGCATTGGCGGTGGCTCGCTCTCCCAGGGGCATTGTGAGAACGATAACTGACAGTCACAATAGGTTTGAGTCCGTCTTGTGCCTCTTGCTGCTAACCAGTCAGTTCCGCCTAACACCATCTGCCTCTGCCAATGACGTCAGCTGGCGTCATACAAGCCCTTCAACCACAACTGCATCAGCAAGTGTCACAGCAACACTTGCTGCTGTTGGCTGTTTGTTTGTTGTTTGCACACCTGTGTCATCATCCAGATGGCTGCGCTCACCAATGTTGTTGAGGCCAAAAGGCATGGTCATCCAGCAGATAGACCTATGATTTTGCATTTTGCTCAGTACTGTAATTGACTTTTTGATTTACATTTCTGGATTTTCAGATATTTGTGTTGCTTAGACAGATTGGCCATATGCTCACTAAAACTATTGCAATACTTTTTGGCATACTTTTTGCTTTGGACCCTCAGTGGCAACAGAAAGGACAACAACATTGGGGTAGGCAGGATCCTTGCAGAGCACTGGAGGTGGAGGTGATTGCGAGGTAGCTGCTGCGTGTGTTGGTGCAGGGTTGGCAAGCAATGAAGGCATTGGGGTCTCAGTGGCCACCACAGAGCCCCAGCACATGACCACAGCAAAAAAGTGTTGGTGTACAGTGACGGCACTGGAGCTGTTAACTGAGGTAAAGCAATTTGGTCAGGGTGTTACTGGGCCAGCTAGGGATGCAGGCTTACTGCTTTGGACACCAGGGGACACCCTGGGACCCAATACATTTGGTAGCGTAACCACCTACGTCTGTGACAGGAGATCCTGTGGCAGTCACATGACTTGTGGGAGACAAGTAGTGTGGGAAACATAAAATAAAACTAAAAACAAACCACCACTCTTGTCAACCCTAGCAAACAACAAAGCTGCAGGTCAAGTGCCAACCAAAGGAGAATTGCTGCACAGAGTGCAAAGAACGCAAAGCACCAAACTTCCTTCCATCCCAGACCAGATTGCAGATAGCTTTTGGCTCCAACGTTTGATTGATTCCGTGCAAGAAAATCTGGTCAACTTTGCTCAAATTGGACCCCAAGTTGCTGTGGCCTTGCCTCAGGTGAGCCAAACCACTAACAGTGCACCAGTCTCTGGCGAAAGGCAAACTGCCATTTTCATATACAAGCCTATTGCGCTAGTTGTTATCTGGCTGAATAGTGTAGGGGTTGTCACATCAGATTCTGATTCTGGGGACCCCGGTTCGATTCCGGGTGCGGCCTTGGTTGAATATGAAGTAATCTGCCAATGGTTTGTTGTACACCATTCCACCACCGTGTATGGCTGTTGTTGGCAGAAAATTGTACCATGCTCTAAGAGGTCTGTCCTTTATCCCGCCTTTGCAGAAAATCTAACCCTTTCTGGTAGTCTCCCACCATCTCACTTCACCTGTAGCAAGTTGTTCTTCTAGCTAGAGGAAGGACTTTTTGGCTGTCGCATTCAAACGTTTGCTGAGACGCCTTGTTTGCCTGATGGGTGCCTCTGTGTGAGACATATTTGAGTGAAAAGCGATTGTGGTTAAGAAGCTTTCCTCCTCATGAACCGCCATGTTCCTTGCAGGCGGCTGATTATCATGCCACTTTTCTGACGCAGTCTTGTCCTAAAATGAACCTGCAGAGCCACAGTTGTGTGCTGGTTGCACAAACAGTGCTCGCAATCGTGGAGTTGTAACAGAGAAGCTGACAAGCAGAGTGGAGCTGCAGAGCTGCAGGGTTGCAGAGTTGCGGCAGAGTAGCAGAGCTGCCAAGTTGTGGCCAAGTGGGTAGCAGCAGAGAGGCAGAGTCCCAGAGTCAGGGGGTTGCAGAGTTGCAGCAGAGCAGTGGAGTTGCAGAGTAGCAAAGAAAATCAGAGTTGCAGATTAGCAGTGCAGAGTGAATTTGCAGAGTTGCAGAGTCACAGAGTTGTGGAGACAGGGAGTTGCAGAGCTGCAGAGTAACAGAAGCGTAGAGTAACAGGGCTACAGAGTCACAGTGTGGAAGCCTGGTGAGACTGCCTAATCCTGGCGGATAAAGGGCGGGGTACTCCAGGACAATCTGTGCGTGGAACTGGTGGGTGAAGCGGAATTGGTCTCCATTCAACACAAGCCTCCATCCACCGCTCAAAGCCCAAAAGCAAAAGAAAAACCCAAGCAAAACGCGCTTGTAAGGTGTGTGCTGCAACAAAGGAAGCAGCTGGCGCTTCCACAACAGAGTTGCCAAGTTGTGGCAAAATTGGTGTGTCGCAAAGCCGTGGAGTTGCCTGGCTGCAGATTTGCAGAGTTGCCAGTGGGGTTGAGTTGCCAAGTTGCAGAGTCTGAGAGTCTGAAAGTCTGAGAGTAGCGTAGTCATGGTCCCCTGGAGTGCACTCCCTGAACTCTTTGCTCTGCTCTGCCACTCTGCTACTCTGCCGCAACTCAGCCACTGCGCTAGTCTGCAACTCTGCAATTCTGCAACTCTGCGTTCAGTTGAAGAGTCATGACACACACAAGATGAGGACAGTCTCTCCTGTAAACAGTCTACTCTGAGTGAGGGAGTGGAAGGAGTGAATAAAGTGGAGATGTGTGTTTGTGGTCCGCAACTTGGAAAGAAAGAGAAAAAAAACTCTGTTATGAATAATTGATACATAATGATGATATACATGCTGTAATAGTCGCTAGGGGGGTGTGACTGGCACATGGTAAAAACCTCTCCTATATTATCTGCTTGAGCGGAGGAGGAAGAAAACTGTTTACACTTGGTTTCCGTTCCACTTATAACTCGGAGTATTTGTCAACAGTGCAAGCCAGCACCCAGGTCTGCATTGGCAGTGGCTTGCTCTCCCCATGGGCATCGTGTGGAACAATAACTGACAGTCACAATAGGTTCAGGTCTGTCTGGTGCCGCTTGCTGCTAACCAGTCAGTTTTGCCTAACATCTCCAGGGTCAGTCTGACCTGTCCCAGTTAGTATAGGGGCTAGTATCACCCCCTGAAACAGGGTAGACCCAGGTTCAATTTCCGGACTGGGAGCAGCAGCAGCTGCAGGATGCAGTCTCATGCATGCTGGACACTTGCTGGGGCAGCGTGGAATAAAGCATCTGCCTATCATCTCAGTTTCCTGTAATGGCCCTGCCCTGCACTTGTTTGAGCAAACTCCACCAAAGTCACAGAATGCCAACATGAACTGACATATTTGAGAAGGTTCAAAGGACTGCAGTAGTTTGCACCCAATGAGTGGAGACCCACCTGCAATACCTGCAATGGCCAACAGCGCTCGGCTCACAGTTTGCCTTTTGAAAAAAGGGGAAAATTTGCACAAAAAACTTGCAAACTAGGGAATGAAGCGTGTGCAACAAATGCAACACACCCCATTTTCGTATTTGATGGAATTATGGAAGTTGGGTGTGTTGCTGTTTTTCAGGGCGCACCATCGATCAATGTGGCGAGCTGCTCTCTGACAGCCCTTGCAATGTGGAAAGTCGTTTTCTTGGCAGCTGGCGTTTTCTGGAGCAAGAGAGCCAAACTGTGGGTGGCACCGTCTTTTTTTTCGACCAGGCTTGTGGAAAAACAAACAGAGAAAAAAAAGACAAAGGATGCATAAAAAGTAAATTTCTCTGTCCCCACGCAAAATTGGGATGCCGACAAGGTCTCGGAGCCAAAGGTAACCGGCAAGAATTCTTACACTCCTTATGCGACAGATGAGTGTCGTGAAAATTGGGTGCATAGAGAGGAATTGGATCCAGAAACGCAAAAAAGATAATCTGCAACGACGCCAAACAAGAACTTACAGAGGATCACACGTAGGTGAAAGCCGCAAACGATCAAAGAGGACAGGAAGACGCCGACGAGTGCGAAATCCCACAAACTTCAGCGCTTCAAGATTCAAAGTGAGGAAGGAGATGGAGGGACCTTCCTACCGCTTCAGCAAGCTCATGTCGACATGCGATCTAAGGCCTGTCGACTTAACCGACTGGGGAGGTTGAAGTTTATATGTACCCGGCCGCCGGTTGGTGTGGCAGTCGGGATGACCACAAAGCAAGATAATTAGTGAGGAGTCCAAAGTAAGACAACCAGTGAGGAGTCCACCAGCGTCCCACTAGCACGCAAGGACGGAACAAGTGCGCTGCATAGCGTTCGACATTCTTTCTTGCTCGGTTGTTTTGATAGCCCATCAGGTTTTTTTTTTATAGCCAATTGTGAAAAAGACGACAATTCTCAGTACCCACTTCTGCGGCAGAACCAGTGGTTTAACCTATCTACGAGCGAACCCACCAGTTTTCCGTTTTTTCATTCACAATAAAGTTTGTCCAGCCTATTTTTTTCTCGTCGATCAGCGGCAGCACCAGCAACCCCGCACGCTCCACCCACTCGCCGTCATGGACGAGTACATTGCAAACAGTAACGTCATGGTGGCCATGGGCGTCTCACTGATAACTATCGTGAGTCTGCCCAGCTTCGGCCTACCCAGCACTCCTAACTCGCCCCACCAACACCGCCATACTCACAGTTTAGAACTCTCTTTCTTCCCAACCCCCCCTCCCAACCCTCCTACTCGACTTCCGAACCCCCCTCCCCCCCCCCCCCCCCTACCCCCAACTGATCTCCCCTCCGTTCCTCTCCGAAAAAAAAACCAAAGCTCGTCTCCTTCTGGGAGGTCATTGCGAAAATCACCAACCCCGTCCTGTTCTGGACACTCATCATCTCGGCCCTCGGCCACTTTGCCTACACCTTTGGCTCCGCCATCATCGCGCGCAACCTCGCGGCGGACCAGGACATCAACAAGTACTTTTACTTGACGGCGTGCTTGACGTGTGAGTGAGATGGGGCCGGGGATGGAGAGCGATATTAGGGTTTTCCTTTTTTTTGGGGGCTGTTTTTTTCTTCTAAAATTGTCATTCTCGATTCATGCGTTGCTTGCACCAATTCTCTTAATGCCGTTGGAACGCCGCTTGAACAAAGCCGCTGATCTAATCGCTGTAAGCGCCCACTGCTCACTTCCGTGTACCCATTGCCCGGGGAGATGGAAGTCACTGCTGAGCCATGATCTAATCGTACACCGCCGCCCCCCCAATCCCCACCCCCCATCCCCCCGGGATATGCCAGTGGTTCTCCCTCGTGTTCCACACCTCGTACCGAACGCTCTTGATCATGTACCCTTCGTCAAACCGAATCTGGATCGTTCCGTCCATCGTTCTTGTCGCACAGATTGTCCTTCAGAGGTGTGTCTCGTTTTTTGTTTTTCTTCCAGATCGTCGGAGCAGGCGAAGCTGAAGTCATTTGATTTTGTACGGCACCACCGTAAAAACAGCACTAGTAAGTATCGACTGGACTAATTCGTGACATTTTTTTCTGGGTAATGGTTCTAACCCCTGACCACGGCAACTTCTCGACAAAGGCACTTGGTACTGGTACAACAACTGGACGGTGAGATTGAAAGCAAGCCACACAAAAGTTCTAGCCCCCGATCTCACCGTTTACCCGTTCTTCCCCATCCCCCCCAAACCCCTCTTTTCTCCTTCCCTCCTGCCTTCCCAGACAAACCAATTCGCCACGACCACGCCGCAATTCTACGCGATGGCCATCGTCATCATGGTCTTTGTCTCGACCGTCGACTCGTTCTTCTTCTTCCTCACCCAGTACAAGATCATCTCCACCCTCCGCGAGGTCAGCAACACCCCCGTGTCCGTCTGGCACGTCGTCAAGATGATCCTCAGGAGCTTGTGCTACTCGTCGGCGGTTGTCATGGAGTTCATCTCGCTCGGTTGGGGCGTTGTTTTTTCTTCTGCTTTTTACCCCCCGCTCCCTCCGTTGATCGTTGCGCGCATTCTAAGATCGATCGTTTTGCGGGGTTTGATTAGGTCAATATTTCTTCACTGTTGGAACAGGTATGAATATGTGGGAGAATCAGTGCGGTGGGAGATCTGGGCGATGTGATCGACTTTGTATGGGGGTCACTTGGACGAGGTCTCAAATCACCCGTAGCGTGACATTGCAACGAATAGCGATGAACTGCAGGCTAAACCACTTCACCCCTTCTCTCACATACCGTCGGCGCAATTCAATTCAATTCGTCGAAAAAACAACAACAAAGCCTGGTAAGTGGACAATTGTTCTCCACCATTCGAACAACCTCAAACAACTCCTCCAAATCCATCCCCTTCTCACTTCCTCCACTGACCACCGACCATAAACAAAAACACACCAAAAAGGTCCTTCGTCTACCAAGCCCAGAACCTGATGATCATGGTCCTCCTCTCCGACAGCCACTACGTGACGCAGATCGTCGCGTACTACTGCAGCGGCAAGGGAAAGGGCACGAGCGGCCTGTCGGGGATCAAGTCTGGCACGGTCGGCGGCGCGTCGTTGACGACCGGCGGTGGCGGTGCCGGCGGCGATGGAAGCATGGGAGCGGGCGGCGCGAGCACGGGGAAGTGATGGATGGCGGGAGCGCGAAGCGTCATTGGTGGAGGCGACATGTTGCTTTCGCACTGACCAATGGGAAATCGGCGGAGTTGAGACAAAGGGGGCTATATCCTCGATTTTGTCTCCACTTGGAATTAACGTTTTCTGGAAATTGCCAAATTGAACTAGAGACCAACGGAGCATGCGGATCGGCGGTTTTTTATTTTATTTTTTTTTATTCTTTTTCCGATCCCGCCAATCAATGGAGGAGCAACAAGCAAGGGAGGGTGAGGGGGGTGCCCCGCGTATTAGAACCTATTTGTCTAGTTAAAAAGACTAGGTCAAGCGACAGACGTGACTGATTTGAAAGGAGGTGTCTGGTTGCATCGTTCACTGCTTTATTTGGGACGGGGGATTTGCTCCGGATTCGCCGCCGCGAATGCCTTTTTCCAGACTGCTGTGGTTCACAATAACAATAATGTGCGACAACTAACGTTAGTGCCGGGTTTGCAAACTTGCGCCTCCAGCACGGGGCCTGTTGGAGAAACATGTTGCGTCGTTCACTTTCATGTCGGGGCCGCCAAATACGGAAAGTATGGAGACAAAAACATTAATTGATTGTTATTGTTCGTGTTTGGTTGGTTCTCCGATCTTTTTTGCAATTTAAATAAAAAAATGCCACATTCATCTCCAAGAATGGAAGTTGCAATTCAAAAAAAAATTAAAAAAATAAAATATAGGGAAAAATTCCAATTTGGTGTCAATTAACGTGTAATAGGCCCAGCAGGCAGGCAGACAGAGACAAGGACAGCCAGACAGACAGACAGAGAGCCAGCCGAGCTGGGAAGACAGACACGCACCTCTCTCCCACCAACCAAACCCGCTTCCGGCCGAGACGAGAACGAAACCACCACCACGACCCGCTCAACGGCGCTCGACGCCGTCGCCCCCACCCAACACCCCAACACCGCCACAACCGCTAGCTACCCTACCCTACCTTCCCACCACCTCACAGCCCCACCATCACCACCCGCCCACCACTAGTGTGCCACCATGGACACGTCGCAGTACATCGCAAACAGCAACGTCATGGTCGCTCTGGCCGTCTCGCTCATCACCATCGTACGTCCCCCCCGCAACGCCGGCCCAACGAGACCGACACCCCACTGATCCACCTTTAACCCTGCTCCCCCCCTTTCCAAATTTTTCTCACAGCTGGTCTCCTTCTGGGAGGTAATTGCGAAAATCTCTAACCCGGTCCTCTTCTGGACCCTGATCCTCTCCGCCACCGGCCACCTCGTCTACACCCTCGGCTCCGCGGTCATCGCACGCAACGTCGCCGCAGACCAGGACTTTGACAAGTACTTTTACCTCACGGCCTGGCTGACGGGTGAGTGAAGTGAAGCGCAGGGAGAGGAGAGATTGAGAAATTTCTTGTTGGTTTCTTTGCGGCTGGGCATGTTGGGCTTACCCCTGACTCAAACGTCGCGATACTTTTGCCGGGAAAAAAAAAATGAAGCTGCGGACCTGATAGCCGTAAGTGACTTACTCCCGTTCCCTTGAAAAACGATTCCGCCGAGACTGATTACAAATTTTCAACCGTCCTCAACCGCCACACACAACCGCCCAGTGGTTCTCGATTGTGTTCCACACCTCTTACAGAACCCTCCTCATCATGTACCCCTTTTCTAAACGCATATGGATCGTCCCGAGCATCATTCTTGCAGTGCAAGTCGGACTGCAGAGGTGCGTTTGTATGATTCCATTTTTTACTGACGCGCTTTGAAACGCTTGCTTATTTTGAATGGTCTGATTTTTCCCGGTGGCACTACGCGAATGAACAGCACTGGTAAGCATCACGGAGCGGCCCTTGGACTGGCTTGTGCTGACTTGGCTCTACACTTTTGAAATAGGCACCTGGTTCTGGTACAACAACTGGACGGTAAGAGAAAAAATGATGTGGATGCTCGCCACTTGCCACTTTCTCAACCAACCTCCCTTTCGTTCCCGCACATTCTCCCCCGCCAGACAAACCAATTCGCGACCGCCACCCCGCAGTTCTACTGGCTCGCGATCGTGATCATGGTTTTCGTTTCCACCATCGATTCGCTGTTTTTCTTCATGGCGCAGTACAAGATCATCACCACCCTCCGCGATGTCAGCAACACACCCGTGTCTGCATTGCACGTGGTCAGAATGATACTGAGGAGCGTATGCTACTCGTCCGCTGTGGTAATGGAGTTTGTTACGCTCGGTTTGTGAATTTCGCTTCGCTGGAACTGTCCCATCTCGGCATTCGGCCACTGACACTGAACCTTGATATAGGTCAATACTTTTACCCTGTCGGGACAGGTAATAGGCCTCCACGGGTGTGCTTTGGGTGCGACGGGTGACGCGATGGCACCTGTTGGGATCTGGATTTGCAACAACTGCCTGCCTACTGAACCTTATTCTTGCTTCTTTCAAAACCGCCCACACTACCGACAAACACAGCCTGGTAACTTGCACAACAACCTGCTATTTGCCGAGGTTTTTTTTCCCCGCCGTTTGACGCCATCCACCCCCTCTACCAGGCCCTTCGTCTACCAATCCCAGAACCTGATGATCATGGTCCTCCTCTCCGACAGCCACTACGTGACCCAGATCGTCGCGTACTACTCGAATTCAGGTCGCTCGACGGGTATGTCGGCGTTCAAGTCTGGCATGCTGCAGAGCGAGACGGGCAGCAATGGCGGCGTTGGTGCGGGCGGTACCGGTGGTGCCGGCAGAAGCCCCGATAGGTTGGGGATGTGAGATCCCCAGCGGAGGGAGAGATTCGAATTTGGGGGATGTACTTATTTGTGTGGGTCGGCCCTGCCATCCATTGGATTTCTTTTTTTTCTACCCCAAGTTATTCGAACTAGGAATTCTTTTTAAACAGTGGAGGAACTGGTGCCCAACGGGAAACCGGGAATGGATTGGCATGTTCCAAGAGCCCGTGCAATGGGTGCGGCAGAGGGTTGGGGTGCTGTCGCTGGGATCACCCGCTAGCCTTGGCACTAACGTCAAGACGTGGCTGGGGGGGTTTTCTCGCTGATTCTCAAGGAGTCTCCCCTTTCGAAGAGCTCCTGCGGGCAGGCGGAGAGGGCGGCAACGACGAGGACGTTAACCCTCCCTGGTGTAAAACTCGAAATGCAACTCGCGCGTGGTTATAACGTTGAGACGGAAGGGCAAGCCGTTAGTTGGGAAAATGGCGATTTGTTTCTTGCTTTTGTTTCTTTGGGGGGGGGAAAGGGAGCAATTGGGGAAGGAATTGTGCGATAGGCACACAAAGAAGAGGAGAAAGGCAGAGAGGGATGCTCTTCGCAATGGAGTCAGAGGAGAGGAAGCAAAACGAAGCAGGAGGGGAAAACGGTGAAGGCCCCGTTTGCGCAAGCTGGGAAATTTCTTTCCTACCCGTGCAAATCGTGAGCCGAAGAATGCTCAAGCGGCTTCCATTAGTGAAAGAACCAGCTAGGAAAAGAGGAACAACTAAAACGCAGGGTCTAGGGACCGAGCGGACATCGTTCAAATTGGAGAGAGATAATACCGTGTCCGCATAACATTGGAAGAAAAAAAATGAAACCAAGCAATAGCGGTGTGTGTATCCTGAAAAAACCGGGGAAGACAAATCGTCAAAAAAGAAGAGGAATAATAGCAATTGGCGTTTGAGCATTGCCAAAGCCAAGGACTTGCTCGCAATAAAGAGCCACTGACTTAGATGCCTTTCGCCCAGAGAACAAGCTGCTCGAACCAAGTAAAGGCCCTGCAGAACTTGACGTCCCTCCACACAGCATATTCCGCCAACCATTCGGAAAAGCCGAACTACTGGGCAAGGATATCCTCGATGTAAGTGTAGAACCACTGGTTGAGAGCGACGTGGTCACAGTTCTTGAGAAGCGCAAGGAGGTCGATTAGAGATTGTGTGACGTCGGCGTCCTGGTCAAAGCCGGTGAAGGTCTTGCAAACATCGTCCGAGTGGGCTTTTGAGATGTTGGGAATTCCGGACGCCTGTGGGTAAAACATTGTGCGCATTGTAAATAAGGTTAAATTTTTGACCGGGAGGGAAGTCACCTTGATGGCTGAGAAGAACGCGTCAGTGTTGCTGACGTTGTAAGCTCTGTAGTTGTTAAGGAACGTAAGGTAGTCAATCGACATGTAAATTGACTTGCAACGTCCGATCATATCTGAGCAAAACCGAAGCAGATTAGTTCATAGATACAGGGGGGGGCGAAAGTTTCCATTTTATACCTTTTAGTCCCTGGTGGCGGTAGCCATTCCACTTTGTTGGGCAACTGAAAGTGGTATTGGGAGAGGATTTCGATGCGGACGCTAACATTGCTTTAGAGCGGGAAGCTGTTGCGGGCGACTTGATGGACGACAGGAAGTCGAGGCTGTGGCGGTCGTCGTGGGCGTGATGGTGATGAGCCTTGTTGAGGTGATTAGAATTAACGACTGGGTGCCGTCTATCGGCACCGTGCTGACTATCTGCGTCTTTTCCGTCACCACTATGCCGCCGTTCCCGCTGCTGGTCGTCGTCGGAGTGCTTGCTGTCATCGTCGCTGTGGGCGGACTCATTGGTAAACTTGTCGCCGTGGAAGCGCTCGCGGTCGGCGAACTGGTCGTGGGTGTACTTGCTGTCGTCGGAGTGCTTGTGGGGTGCTTGTAGTCGAAGGAGTGCTTGTGGGACTTGTCGTCATCGTTGTGGGCGGACTCGTGATCGTAGGTGAACTTGCAGCCGAAGTTGGTGGAATCTCGGACGTTCCGGTCGATGTGGGAGGAACTTCGGAGCTTGCCGTCGACGTGGATGGACTCTGCGACGTTCCAGTCGATGGCGGAGGAACAGCAGTAGTTGCCGTCGACGTGGGTGGAGTTTCGGACGTTGCGGTCGACGGAGGAGGAACGTCCGAGGTTCCAGTCGACGTGGTTCCCGTCGACGTGCGAGGAACATCAGAGCTCTGGACAGTGTGTGTGTCTGTCTGTCTGTCTGTCTATCTCTGTTTTTTTTCTCCGTCGGCAATGATAATGTGATGAATGATTCCCTGGCTTTGTCTCTCTGAAAAATTTCTTCTTTGATTTTCCTCCTGCACATGCATACAAAAAATAAAACAGAAGAAAAGAAAACGCACTGCCGGCTTCTCCATCTCTGCTGGTTGAGCGGAATATCTCAGCTGGTTAAAAGCGGTACAACAATCCTCAGACCCACGAAGCGATGTGGACCTAGCCTCCGACCCCGCAACGAGATCCCCCCGTTCGTGCAACCCGAAAACGTAAATGGTTGGCACGAGCCACTTCAAACACACCATATGCTTGCACTCAATCTTGTCGATCTGCTTGCAGAAGCAGATCACCTGCGCGCGTGTCGCTTTTTTTTCCCCCCGAATGGTGTGTTTGTGCGTGGTGTGAAGGTTGTCGAGGTAAGAGGGAGTTGGGTAACAGACGCGGGGGAAAAAAGGCGGGAGGGTCTGGAGGCTTGTGAAAGTCGAAATGGCTGAATACTCGCCGTCCTGCTTACCACTGTCAGCGCTACCAGCACGGCTGCAAAGGCTTGGTTGCTGAGCCTTCTGCTCGCAGATGAAAGGAAGCGTCTGGCGGCGGGGGCACGATGGACGCGTGTTTGCCCAGGGGGGTAACTTCGTCATCCACCAATCGCTGTGCAGGTACTGTTCTCTTGATTGTGTGTTTGCTGCCATCCTTGCAACACACGAGACCTTTTTCATTCTTTCTTGCCTTGCCCAGGGAAAGTTTACTTGTTGAGGACAACTGGAGAGAACAAAAACATGAAGTTATATTTACAGAAAAAAAAAAGAAGAAAAAAACCTGACCGATGATGATGTGTCTGTCTGTGTGCCCCCGCATTAACAAACAGCCCACGATTTCTGTCGAGTCATCCGGGCGGAAGGAGCGGAAGGCGAGAAAGGGCAGCCGTCGAGTTTCCAAGAAGAAGGGAAGACAAACAAAAAAAAAAAAAAAAAAAATTTAAATATATAGGTTCACTCATGGCCAGCACCAGTGGCCCTTCTCACAACCACCGCCACCCGCCCGAGGAGGAGGCGGAGCCACTTCTACTCAACGACAACGGCAATGACGACTACCGCCGCCGCCACCACAGCACCGCCAACGCCGCCGACGCCGCCGCCGCCGGCCCTGCCTCAACATCCGCATTGACCGACCCTAACGACCTCGACGACGACGACGACGACGACCTGGACCTCTCCACCCACCCGCGCGACAAACTCGCCTTCAGCCCCGTCGCCCGCTGGACCGTCCTGCACGTCCACGCCGCCGCCCTCCTCTGCGCCCCGCCCTTCATCCTCTTTGCAATCCAGGCCGTCGTCTGCCGGCCCTTTGACGCCCCGCGCGGCCTCGGCCCCTGGCTCGCCGCCCTCTCGCTCTACGCCTTCCCCGTCGCACTTGTCGCCGCCGTCGTCGCCGCCTGGCGCGTCCAGAGGGACGCGAGCGGTTGGGCCGCTTGGAGGGTCGCCGCCTGGGTCGCCGCGCCTTGGTGGGCCTTGCTGATGTATGTGGCGACCGCCAAAGTCGCGGGGAGGCCGGAACGGTGCTGATTGTCGAGGGGCTGTTGAGTTAGCAGCACAAAAATACAAAACGGACCTTATCAGTTTGCTCCCAAATCCTTTGACCGCCGCCCCTCGTGGTCGTTGTTGTTGTGCTTCAGCCACCACTGCCCCTGCACGAGATCGACCATCTTAAATAACGCTTCCGCCGACGACGATGGCCCATGACGAACAACCCTCCCAGACCACCCCGCTGCTAGGCGGCGCGCCTCCCGCGCCCGCGGCCACCACGGCTCGCGCAAACCACCACCAACCGTACCCCACCTACACCCATCACCCGGCCGACCCCGCCGACGGCGGCGAATCCGCCCACCACGACCACGACCACGACCGCACCCACCCACACGACAACCACGACCACAACCACGACCACAACCACGACCACGACAACCACGACCGCCACTTCGTCCACCTCACCGCCCGCTGGACCCTCATCCTCGTCTACTCCGCCGCCTGCCTCCTCCTCCCCGTCTTCGCCATCCCGCTCCTCCGCGGCTGCCTCGCCATGCTCGAGTGCGTCGACCCCCCGCAGCCTTTGATTGCGTACACGGCCCTTGCCGCCGCCGTCGCGCTGCCGTGGGCACTCGTCCATGCCGTTATCGACGTTTGGTGGGTGAAGAGTTTGTGGCTGGGTGGGTTCAGGCTGTGGAGCAGGATCGCGGCGCCGTGGGTGCTGATTGTGGTTTATGGCGTCGCCGTGTCGTTGTATCAGACGTGCGGAGTGAGGCCTTGAGTGTGTGTAGAATGGATGACCACCCCCCCGGTTGGTGCGAATAACCCGTTTCCGTTCGTTGGTTCTTTACGTTTCTTTTTGGTCCGTTTCCCTGCACCTTTCCCTGTCTTTCTGTCGACGACGAAATAGAAACAAATCTCTGTTGCCGCAGATGGCGGGCTACCCTCCCCAGCATCCACTCCTCGGAATCTGCTCGGGCTCGGTGCAATCGTTCAACCGAATCACGTCCCGCTCGTTGCCGGCGCTCGCGCCCGCGGCGATCCTTTGGTGGATTGAAGAAGTTGTTGGCGAAAATAGGGAGCGTTGCGGTGTGCGAGATCTGTAAGACTCTTACCGGTCCACAATCATCTCGACGAGCGTTATAAACGGCTGGTCCACGTTCTCCCCCGTCTTGGCGCTCACTTCAAAGTACGGTATGTTCAAGCGGTCCGCGTAGTCCTTTGATAACCGTCGCAGTCGTGAGCGCGGGAGCAACAGAGAATCAGAGAGCACCACGGTATGGTGCTTGAATGTCCACCACACACACCCCCCACAAAAGATAAACAAGAAATAGACGCAAACCTGCGCCTCCTCCCGCGCCACCTCGCGCTCCTCTAGATCCGCCTTGCTTCCCACCAGCACCTTGCGCACGTCGCCCGCCGCGTGCTGCGCAAGCTCTTGCACGTGCACGGACAACCTATCCAGGCTCGCCCGGCTCGTCGTGTCGAACACGAAGACCACCCCGTCCGCCCGCCGGTAGAGGACAGGCGGCGTGATCCCGAACGGGCCGACAGGCGGGTACTTGCGGGGTGGGTGGGGGGCAGATCGTTTTAGGGGGGCGGCCCGACAACACAGCAAAAGAAACAATGCTCACGATATGCAGCCCCACCCGCCACACCGTCCCCGCCGGCCGCTCCACCGCCACCTGCTTGTAGTAGAAATCCAACCCGGCCTTGTCGTACCGCCGCCCCGCAAAGACCCCGTACACGAACCGCGTCGATAGGTGTGTGCGCCCCGAGCGCCGGTCGCCGAGGACGAGGATGTCGATCCGGTCGTTGCGGTGGCGGGGTGGTTGTGATGGTGTGGGGTCGCTGGAGGGCGAGGCGGGCGGGGAGGTAGGGGATAGGGAGGAGGGAGGGAGACGATGGTGAGAGCTTGTTGATGCGTGAACGTGGGGCTCACGAGCGGCTTTGAAACATGCTCGGGTCGACGACAGCTTCGCCACCTTTTTTGTCGGCTTGCGTGTGGGTGGCTCAGTTACGGGTTATGCCCACCAACCGAAAATGCAATTTTCTCCGTGTTTGTTGATCACCGTCACCATACTGCTCTGCTTTCAGACAAGGCTCGACGCATACTTCGCATCTTTCGAACAATGGCAAAGCTGAGGACGGCCGGTGAGAATGAACTGACCCTCCACTTGAGAGTCACCAAAATGATGATTGTTTTCGTTTGCGCGGGTTCTCCCATCTTCGTAGCACTTCTCCCGAGGAAGAACTTGACAATTCTCGTTGTGCCCCAAGCTTTGCACGTAGTCCAAAAAAATAAACGGAGTCTGTTACTGGACGCTGGAAGGCAAGACTTCTTCATTGGAGTCGAATATTTTCCCAACCCGGAATTTCGGATGACGAATAGTCCTAAGCCCGCGGGGCTTGTCAACGCCAGATCCAACAGCGGCTGACCTTTTTCGTCCCAGCCGTTGTCGCCTATCTTCAGCGCGCACCATTTTGCTCCGCATCGTACTTTCGACAAACTGACCCCTTTCAACCGGTCCGGCGCTCGAAGAATGTACCCGAAAACACGTGAGGTCTGCACCGCTCAAGCATTCCACCAAGTAAGCCCTCTTAACATGGGCTATCCATTGATACTATTAAAAAGTGTCTCGTCCTCCACCTGCGTTAGTAGTTTAGTGGCAAAATCGCTGCCTCCCACGCAGCGGCCCCGGGTTCGATTCCCGGCTGACGCACATCCTGGTGGATTGTGTGGGGTCAACTACGTTTGCCTAACGTTATTTGTTTTCATTTCGATCTATCTTTGAGTTTCGCGTCATTACACAAATGTTGCAGTGTGTTGCTGAGCAAAGCAAGCTATATTGACCAATGACGTTCTATTTATTCATCCTCTTTGCTTCTCATTGTCCTCTCGCCCCACCATGCCCCGCAGGCAATGACTTCCTCCCACAGCCTACAGCTACCCTGTCCAGCACCCATTGCTTGGAATCTGCACCCCTCAGTGCAATCGTTCATCCGAGTCACTTCCTGCTCTTACCGGTACTCGCCCCCGCGGCGACCCTTGGTTGATAGCCGATGGTGCTGTTGGCACGAGCGTATAAACCCTACCGGTCCAAAATCATCTCGACGAGCTTCATGAACGGCTGATCCGCGTTCTCCCCCGTCTTGGCGCTCACTTCGACGTAAGGTATATTTAGGTGGTCCGCGTAGTCCTGGTAGTGTGGTTACTCATCGCTTCCATCCAAGAGAAAGAAGCGGAGCAAGAAAACCCGGCTTTGATACAAGCGCCCGTCCACGGCGGATTCGCCTGACTTCGCCACTTCGTTTTTTGTTTTCTTTGTTTTGTTTCGCTCTGTGCTGGGAGGTTCAGCGAATCTGTGGCGGGCTGGCCTTGTTACAAGGATGACCCATTGTGAAGAAGAGAACTTGAAACAGATAAAGATTGCTGCCGTTCTAGTTACGTTTTGCTGAGCGCTCGGCGCGACTTAATTATTGCAACATCACAAGAAACGCCCTGATTTCCAAAACCAATGGTTTTGGGGAAACGCGCAGTGATGATAGCTCCGCAATCAGTCCCAATGTGTGAGCCACCTTGTGCGACATTGATATTTACCAGGAACAACTAAAATACTGGCAACCTTGGCTGAGACCATATTTCCCTGCGTGTCTGTCATGCGGCACTGTGTCTCTCCGGCAGCCAGTCTGTGGATCTGCGGTCCTTTGTGGTCAGCATCCGTGTCATCCTCCGCAGCGTCTCGGGTCTGACTCCCGTGTCTGTCGGACTGGGAGTCGGAGGGAGGGTTTAGGAAATAATTCTTTCGCGAGAGAAAAAAAAAAAAAAAAAAAAAAAAAAAAAGGAAAACAGAATCTCTCCGCGTCTGCTCGTACAGCCAGCAGACTACTCCGTCGAACGAACGAATGGCTCAGCCCGCTGCAGCTGCCGCCCATCACAGCTACAACGACGGCGTCGACGGCGGCTGCAACGCCGTTGCCTGCCGGCGCCTTCCCTCTCCGCGTCAGCAGCACGCCTTCACCCTCCGCTTCGTTGTGCGCGCCCTGCTCCTTATCGCTGCGCTCCCTGCTATGCTCCCGATCGCCACTCCAGGCTGCATCCATACTGGCGCGCTTGCCGCCTCGGGCTCCAGCGGTGGAAGCGGCTTTGATCTCGGCCCGATGAGTTTGGGCTCGTCTGACGGCGACTCTGGACCGTCGAAAGTGAGACGAGTTTGTTCCCTGCTCCGCCACGTACAGCATGGCTTAGCTTACATGTTCCGTAATTGAACAGACAGGGACTTCCGAGACGGTTGGCGGCGTGACAGTCCAAGTAGGCTGATCCTTATCGGCACACTTGGCTGCTTAACTGATCTGCATTCCCCCGCTTGTTGACGTGCCACCCTAGTTGGGGGACAAAGTCGACCGGCAAGGGGCGTTTTCGAACGTCTACAATGCGAAGCACGGGTCGAACGACGTCATCTATAAGGAGGCGAAACCTGGGACGCCGTTGGGACCAAATGAAGTGGCGGCCACGAAAGCAGGTGACCAATTTTGTTTTTGATGGGCTGTACGTTTTGCTGATCATTTCATCTCGTCTCCCTCGTTCCTTCCTCTCAGCCGGGCAGCTCATTTCTGCAGAGGGCGGCAAGATGGTGCAACACAAGGTCGGCACCGAGGGGCTCACGGACTGGCTCAGAGAGCAAAAGTACAAGCCGGAGGCAAAGCAAAAGTACCTTCTCAAAGGCGAAAAGGCGGAAGATCACCCCAACAAGGTTAAATTGAGCGACAAAATCTACGAGCAGGTGGCACAGAAGCAGAAAGACACCGGCTACACCCACAACGACATTCATTCGAACAACATTCGATTGCATGCAAGCCCCAGCGATAAACCAGTTGAGTTTTGCGAAGGGGCGTTGTGCGTTGTCGTTGCTTGTGTCATTCTTTCTGTCGATGACTTAATTCTCGAACTCCGACCAGGGAACGGTCCCCAAAATGGAGCCTATTGATTGGGGAAATGGTTTGATTTGCGGCTTTACCACTCTATCTTGTTGTTTTTAACCTCAATGCGTGACGCCTTTCCCGTTCCCTACAATCCTGCTATCCTCCAATAGCCAACAAAATCTCCGACACGAACACCGTCGAAGGTGCAAAAGCGGACGACCTCGGGTCCATCAGCAGCTCTTGCAGGCTCGTCGGCTTCCAGTTCCGCGCCGGTAGATCCTTGTACCGACGCGCGGCGGCGTGCGCGCGAAGCAACAGCGCAAAGACGGGTAATACGAATAAGAGCAAAACGGCGGGCGCAAACGGGACGGCAGGCGGACAGAAGGACAGAAAGGCTGACGCCAATTCCCGAGGTAGCGGGACGATTACGGCTGGAACTGCGAGCAAGGTTCCAGCTGGTGGACGTGCCAGCACGACCGGAACGAGCGATAAGGGCGCGGTGACCAAGACAAGTGCAAGAGGAGGCGCCAAAGCAGCGCCAGCGGCGACGCAAGCAAATCTGTTGGTGCGGGTGGGAAGGCAGCGACAGGCGGACGCGGAAAAGGCGCGACCGGGGCTGCTGGCAAGACTCCAAGCGGTGGGCGTGGCGTCGGCACGACCGGAACTGGCGGAAAGGGGGCAGCAGCGGCAACGACGCGCGGCGGGTCGGGCGGAGGACCGAAGGGCGGTGGCGGCGGAAGCAATTCCAAGACGCCGGCCGGCGGCGGCAAAGCACCTTCGGCGGCCGGGAGCATTGGCGCAACAGCAACGCGCGGCGGTGGTGGTGGAGTGAGCAGTGGAAAGGGCGGCGGTCGCGCCAACAAAGCCGGCGTCGCCGGCAAGGGTCCGGCTGGCAAGGCTCCAAGCGGTGGGCGTGCCGGCGGCACGAACGGAACCGGCGGAAAGGCAGCGGTGGCGGCAACGGCGCGCCTCGGGTCTGGCGTCGGTGCGAAGGGCGCTGGCGGTGGCGGAGTCAGGGCAGGGGGCGGCGGCAGCAAATCTGGCGCAAGCGACGGCAAGACGCCGGTCGGTGGACGCGGGGCCGGCGGCAAATCACCTTCGCCCGCAGGACGCAAGGGGGCAACGACGGTGCGCGGCGGTGGTGCTGGAGTGGGTGGAGGGAAGGGCGGTGGCTCCAGCAAGGCCGGCGGAACCGCCACCGTGGGCAAGGCTCAAGCTGGTGGACGCGCCGTCACGACCGGAACAAACGGTAAGACGGCGGGGACGAAGGGTAGCGAGAGAGGAGTCGCCAAAGAAAGCGGAGGTGGCGCAAGCAAACGCGCCGGAGCCGGCAGGAAGGCAGTGACCGGCGGACGCGGGAACGGTGCGGCGGGCAAGGTTCCAAGCGGTGGGCGTTCCGGCGGCGTGACCGGAACTGGCGGAAGGACCGCAGAGACCGCAATGTCACGCGGTGGGTCCGGATCCGGCGTAGGAGCGAAGGGCGGCAGTGGCGGCGGTGGCAAGGGAGGAGGCGGCGGCGGCGGTGGCAGCAAATCTGGCGCAAGCAATGGCAAGACGCCGGCCGGTGGACGCGGAGCCGGCGGCGGCGTCGGCAAATCACCTTCGGCGGCCGGAAGCATGTTGGCAACGACGCGCGGCGGCGGTAGTGGGGTGGGTGGTGGAAAGGGCGGCGGAACTGGCACTACCCGTCAAGCTGGTTCTCGTGTCGGCACGACCAGAACTGACGGCAAGGCTGCGGCGGCGGCGTCGGCGCCAACGAAGCGCGGAGGTGGTGCGAGAGGAGGCGGCACGGCCGGCGGAGGCGTAAGCAAAGGCGGGGGTGCCGGCGGGAAGGTAGCGACAGGCTTGGCTGCAAGTAAATCCGGCCGAGGCACTGGCAAAGCTCCAGGCGGTGGGCGTGCCGGCGGCACAACCGGAGCTAGCGGAAAGGCGGCTGCGGCGGCAGGAACGGCGCGCGGTGGAGGAGCAAAGGGCGGCGGAGGCGGCGGCGGTAGCAAAACACCTTCGGCGGCCGGGAGCCAGGGCGCTAAGACGACGCGCGGCGGCGGTGGTGGAGTAGGTGGTGGAAAGAGCAGCAAGGGCAGCGGTGTTGGCAAGAGTCAAACTGGCGCGGGTGTCGGCACGACTGGGACTGGCGGTAAGCGGGCGGTGGCGGCGCCTGCAGTCACCAGTCGCGGCGGTGGTGCGGGAGGCGGCGGTAGCGTAAGCAAAGGAGGAGGTACTGTTGGGAAGACATCGACGGGTGGACGCGGAAACGGCGCGACCGGGGCTGCCAGCAAACCTACAGTACCGACGCGTGGAGGGGGTCCTGGAGGTTCCAAGGCTGGCGGAGGAGGCGGCGGGGCGAAAGGCACAGGGACGACGCGAGAAAGGGGAGGAGTTGCGACCGGAGGCAAAGTCGCGGCCGGCACCGGAAGCAGGGGCGGTGGTAGTGGGAAAGTTTCTCCGGCGCCTGCCAGAGCGAACGATAGTGGTGGCGGTGGTAGTGCGGGAAAAACCCCCGAGGTGAAAAGGACAGGAAGTGGCCGTGCGGGGGGAGGCAGTGCTGTAAGTAGCGGCGGGACGAAGGCGGCGCCTGCCCAGAAGGTGCAGCAGACTGCTGTGCGCCCAACTGTTGGAGGATCAGGGAGTGGCAGTGAGAGAAAGCAGCCGGCGGCCTCGAAGCAGTCATCACCGCAAAAGCAGGCGGCTGATCCGAAGCAGCAGCAGACGGCTGCGCCGAAGCAGAAGCAGCAAACGGCCACGCCAAAGCAGCAGCAGCCAGCAGCGAAAGCTGCAGCTCCAACCAAGCCTGCGACCGGCGGTGGGGGAGGCAAGAAGAAGTGAGATATTTGTAGAGTTGGGATTTTTCTGTAAGCTATGATGCAGGATTGTGTTTACATTGCCCAGGGGTTTCACTATTCTTTCAGGCTCAATATAGAAATATATTGCTGTCAAAAGGCCGTATGAAATCCTCTTCGTTTCTAAAAAGGTAGTAGTTTTTATGTTACAGGATGGGGAAGCTACTTAGACTCACTTACAAGTACAATGTGTACTCCCCATTGTTCAACAATATATTAGCATGAGTAAAATTGTCAAAAGAGTGGCAAAAGGCTGGTGCAACTAAGGTCGCGGAAGGGTGAAGAAAACCGGTAATGGCGTCATCAGTATGGTTTCGGCGCAGTGCAGCGGAGGGACAAAGGGGAGGCAGTGGCGGCAGTTCATCCGCACCGTGAGGCTTAGGCTGGCGAACAGGCAACTCGAAGTGCTGGCGCTGCTGGGCCAACCCGACCTGCCGCCTGTAAGCGACAACGGATCGAAGGTTCTTCCACGATCACGGAGCGGTGATGCCTGTGGTGGGGTACAACAGCCGCCTCCCCTCGCAGCAAGTGCCGGAAGTAGTTGTGGTGCGAAGCCGCAGGCGAGTAATTCGAAGCCGGGACGGGCCTAGAAGCCAGGGACGCATATGATGGCAGCGGCTGCGCCAACCAGACAGTAGCACCCAAGATGGAGCCAGCACCTTTGAAGCAGGCAGCAGGTTCGGCGGAGCCGCCTTGAGCGGAGGCAGTGGCAAGAGGAAATAACCGTCAAGGCTTCGTGCGGTGACAGTTTCTGACAGAGTTGTGCAAATTAAGAATATCGTTATAAAACGCGGACTTTATTGATTTAAGGTAAGGAAATGTGAAGGAACGTGCAGCTTAAGAAAACGGGAAAACGAGAAACAGACTACTTTGTTGAAAGTGACGGACGATAAGCCAGGAAGCCCTCATTCGTCTTCCTCAGCTGCTTCATCATCTTCATAAATCTCCTCCTCGTCGACTGCCTCCTCCTCGTCGAGGACCCCTTCCTCGCCGATGGCTCGTTCTCCGTCAAGAGCCTCTTCCTCGTCGATGGCCTCTTCTTCGTCAAGTACCTCTTGCTCGTCGAACGCTTGGTCCGAGTCTACGAGGTAGTCTGGAAGTAAAGAAATTTTAGTTGAGAAGAGGGAGGGGATTTTGGAGGGAAACCGGGGGGTGGGGGAGGATTCGTCACGAAAGATGGATACGGGCAAAAAACACTCACTCTGCCGACCACGAATGAGCCCCATGTCATGAGCGAGCCCCACCCCGCGAATGGCAATGTCGGCGATGTTCGCTGCGCGCTCGACTCGGGAGTAGCCACCGCCGCTGCCGCCGCCGCCGCCTCGGCTACCTCTTCCACCTGTGATTGGGTTTCGGCAAGTCGAAGGATTGGCGTGTTGTCATCAGAACGTTGGGAATTGAAGTATGTGGCAAAGAGCAAACGGATTGTGTAAGCTTGTCACTTTTCGTACGTCGTGTTAGGCCAACCACCGCTTCGTTGCCACTGCTGCCGAGAAAGGCATGGGAGGTGAGCGCGTTTTTCCGATCCATGGGCGGCAATTGGGGCCGCAAAAGAGGATGCTGCGGTGGCGAGCACGGCCACGAAGAGAGCGAGTGAGAGCGGCCGCATCGTTTTGGGCGTGGGATAGTTGCAGTGTATATGTGGGATGGGTAAAGTTGGGTTTTCGGGTGCTCTTTCTTTCTTCAACTGGCCCTTGCTCTTTGTAGCGGTTTCTTGTGACGCTGCTCAGCCTTTGTTTGTGTTTGGGTTGTGTCTTGTTCTGTCTCTCGCCGTGTCGCTCTCTCTCTCTCTCTCTCTCTCTCTCTCTCTCTCTCTCTCTCTCTCTCTCTCTCTCTCTCTCTCTCTCTCTTTCCTCTCGCTCTCTCTCGCTCTCTCTCCCTCACGCTCCGTCTGTCTGTTTCTCGCTCCATTGCCAACACGGGTTTGTGTGTGTGTTATTCGAGATCAGCCTCGGATTTCAACTGCCAGAATCCGGAAGGGGAAAAAGGGGAATCCGCGTGTTCGGGCAGCGGCGCTGCTTGCTTTGGCCCAACCCCCTCCGGCTCCGATCCCGTGCGCTTTCGGACTGGGCGCAGTTGAATCCTCAGCCTCACCCCTCGTGAGCAATCTCTCCCTCCTCCTCCCACCGGCCCATGTGTAGTCGTCCTCCCCCTGTAGCGACTCAGAGCTTCAGCGGCTTCCTCAACCAGGAAATCATTAGTTCCGTCCACTCTTCGAACTCGACAAACACGGGTACCTTGGCAAGACCGCCAGCCACATTCCCCAGCGGGTGGCGCAACTTCGGATGTGGCCGTTGAGCACGAAAGGTCACAGTCAGCACCATTGTCGTTGACGTTGCTGGCGGCATCCAGCACGGCCGCCAACACCGGTCGCATCAAGCGGCACGCCCCACGTCACGCGCTGAAAGAATCAGAAGCGGGGGATTATTTACTATCGAGGGTCTCGCGGGCGCCTGCAAATTCTCCAACCCATGAATAGCCAGCACCGTTACCGGTTGGTCAACGCAAGACCTTCGCAAGCAGAAACGCGCATGGTTACAACCAGTTTTCTTCGCCGATTCACACATCCGCCACCGCCCTCTCCGCCTTTCTCCCCAAGCCCGCCGCCGCCAAGTTCCCCGCGTGGATGCACCAGACGTTAAAGAGCTCGTCTCCCGTGCCGTCCAACCCCTTCTCCTTCGGCGGAATCGTCCACCGTCGCCCGTAAAACCCGTCCCTGCTGCACGAGAACCCGAGCCTGCGCAGCTCGCCCAACATCCGCGACGTCTTGCGCTTCGCGAGGTTCACCTCCGTGATAAGGTAGTGCACCCGCCGCGTCGCAAAGAGGCTCGACGCACCCTGCAGCACGTCCAGCTCGAACCCTTCCACGTCCATCTTCAGCACCCACACGTCCTCGTCCAGGAGGTGGTCCAGCGGGTCGATTCGCAGCCACTGACGGAACGGCTTGAGCCCGTGCGGCGTTGAGGTTGTTTTGTACTGCGCGATCGCGCGAGGCGAGCACGTGATCGTCCCGTCGCCTTGGTTGAAGTTCTCGGAGGCGATGGCGCACACGGTGGACTTTGCGCCGAGGCCCTTGCATGTGATGGGGTCGGGTCGGGGGAGGAAAGCGGGGGTCAGCATCGGTACTTAAAGGCTGAGGGAGTGGAAGGGAACTGGGCGGCGCACACACACCTGATTGAAAAAAGTAATCCTGTCCATCAGCTCCGGCGTCCTACATAGCGACGACCGGAACAGATGCGCGTTCGCCCTCAACCCGTCGACCGCCACCACCCGATACCCGTTCGCCGCCACCACCACCGAATGCACCCCGACGTTCGACCCGACATCTACAAAGAGCGGGTCGGCCGCCCCGCCGACCGCCTCCTCCGCCTCCGCCAGCGCCCACACCACGCTCATCGCAACGTCCAGCTCCCACATCCCGCTATCGGCAACCGAGCCCGATACAAAGTCGCTCGCGCCGCCGCTGTACACGTACAGACCGGCGGGGGAGAGCTGCGCGTCGCGGGTCGGGTGGACCCCGGTTACGATGAGAGGGGCTAGTGTCGCGTTGGGGCTGGGCGGGAGCGGGAAGATGTGGTCGCAGAAGAGGGTTTGCAGGAGCCGCGCGTGCGCGTGGCGCTCGGCGGGGGTGGTGGGGATCGGGAGGTCAAAGGGCGAGCGGGCGAGGGGATCCGCGGGCTGAGCCACGCGGGCGCCGTTGGTGGGGTTCCCGACCCCCGCCGTCGCCGCCGACGCCGCGCGGTGCTCCGATGGGTAGGGTGGGGTCCACGTGTCGGTGCGATCGGACGGCATGGTGGCGAAAAGCAAGCACAGGACAGCAGCGAGGGCGATGGTGACGGTGGCCAGGAGGAGGCAGCAGCATAGCAGAAGCGGGCGAAGGCGGGGCATGGCGGCGGGGACAAGCATCATGTTTGAGATTATGATGCAGACACTGACCCCCAGGATAGAGACAAACAACGCGTGTGGGGATGCTGGAGTACCGCGCTCGCGAAAGAACGAACAGGATGGCCAAAGACGGGATCGACTGATATGATAGCATCGGCAGATTTGGTTGCCAGCGGCGCGACATCAGCGTAGCATTTGAGCACTAGTTGATTTGCAAAAGTCAAATAGTTAACAATTGAAGCGGCTATTTAAAGGATTGAAGCTATTCAAAGTGGACTCCGTACCGATGGAAATGTGATTCGGTCGCCTTGAATAACGAGAACAAATAAGGCGCAATATGCACTGCGTACGATCGGGCGCCCTTCTGATGCCTGGCAAGGACTGTTTTCGAGTGTCCACAAAGCCAAGCACGGGTCGAACGACGTCATCTACACGGGAGGTCAAGGCTGTTTTGACAAGGCGTCCGAAGACTTTTTTCCCCCCACTGTACACCACTAGCGATTTCAACCAATGTCGTAAAATCGACCAACTGGAATTCATACCTGCTCGTCTGTTGCCTTATAACCCGCAGCACTCAAGGCTCGTTCTATCTTCTCTACGTATATTCTGAAGCAAGAAAACTCCCTGTTAAATAGGAGCGTCAAAGTATCCATTTAAGTATCCATTTCGTGCCATCGAAAGAAAAAAAGGAGAAATAAAAAGGTAACAAAAAACACCACAATTCACCGCTCGCCACCATCTGCCCGTGCTTCCAACGACCATCCTCACGCATCCACTTCGGGAGTCAGCGACCCCGCAAACTTGCACCCGGAAGGTCGGCCTTGGCCGCCACCGCGTTCTTCCGCAGCACACGCCTTAGCGGTGGTTAACCCTACAGCCGCACCACGCTCCGGCGACGCCAGCAGACGCTCCACGCAGAACGAGAACCGCGACAACGGCGCCGCCGCAAGCTTGCCGGTACCGTCAACACCTTCCTCGTCCTCTTTCTTCACCGTCGTCGTCGTCGTCGCAGCCGTCGTTGCCACCAAAACACGCTCCTCGACTCTCGACAATACAGTCCACCCAGCCGCCAGCCCCGTCTGCCCAGACGCCGACGGCGGCGGCGGCGGCGGTGGTGGTGGTGGGGGCGGCGGCAAGACGTACGTGTTCGGCCCGCGGATGCGTCGCCGCGGCGCGTCCGCGCCGGCGGCGGCGTCCGTCGCGCACAGTCTGCACGCGACCCTGCGCCGCCGGTGGATGCAGATCGAGCCGCCGCCGCGGCCGGCCTCGAAGCACGCCACGCACTGCGAGCGGCGTCGGCCGTGTTCGCAGGGCGCGCGGCGGCGGCGGCGGCGGCGTGTGGGTGCGGGTGGTGGTGCGGCTGGGGACGGTGAGAAAAGTTGGTGGTGGTTGTTGGTGCGGGATGCGGGAGCCTCGAGGGGTAGTGGATGTGGGAGCGGGTACGGGGTTGGGGCTGGTGGAGGGGTAGGGAGGGAGGGCGGTTGCAGCGGTGGCGGTGGTTGTACTGGGGTGTAGGAGGGCGGTGGTTGCGGGCAATAGCGCTCGATGGTTGGCGGCGAGGCGCGCGGGGTGGGGATGGCCGGCGGGCAGCAGCAGCAGGGCGGTTGGCGCGGTGGGGGCGGCTGTGGGCGAGGCAGGGGCGTTGGGGCGGGCGTCGGCGCGGCTGCGGCTGAGGCGGAGGTGCGGATGTATGGTGGGAATGCGCATGGAATGAGCACGGTGCGTTGCAGGTGCTGTTGTTGCATTTGCGTCTGGCTCGGGGGGTGCGAGCTGGCCGTGGAGGGAAGGCCTACTTGGACGAGAACGCCGTAGAGTTGGCCATGTGGCTGTTGCTGCTGCTGCTGCTGCTGCTGCTGTTGTTGTTGGTGTTGAGATTGCAACTGTGATTGTGGTTGTTGTTGTGGTAGTGGCGGAGGTAGTGGAGGTGGTGTTGGTGGTAGAGGGCGGTAAGAGATGGGCGCTTGAAGGCGGCCAGCGTTGAACATATGAATGACAGTTGGCGGAGTATGCTCGTGTTTGACGCTGATGGATGGTGAAGAAGAAGATGATGATGATGTGATGAGGGATGTGTGTGTGTGTGTGTGTGTGTGTGTGTGTGTGTGTGTGTGTGTGCGAAGGTCGAGCGGGTCGAGCAGGCAGAAGGAAAGTGAGTGAGTGAATCCTGTGCGAGCGGGTTCCGTCGCTGCTTTGCCACTAAACATTTATAGTGCTGTGTCTTTCTCCCTGTCTCTCTCGCTATCCCTCTCTCGCTTTCTGCCTCTCTCCCTATCTCTCTCTCTCGCGTTCGGAATCCTATTACCAAATTAGGAAATATTGCCCGCCCCAACCAAATAAAATTTTTTTGTCGCTTAAATTTCTGGCGCTCGCTTTTCTTCATCGCCACCGGAGCCCGAGGGCGCCCGGCCCGCCGGCTCTCAAACAACAACACAAAACAACAAACAACACTGCTGGAGTTTGTTTGTTTTTCTTTTGCTTCTCTTATTAATACACACGATTTTTTATTTTCATTCCTTCCTCCTGTGGAGTATTGTGCATTACGGATGAATAATGCTGCCGGCCGGTTTTGGTGCACTGGTATCCGAGCGAGCGCGGAAGTGAGTGAGTCCTCCGCAAGAAGGCATCTCATTTTTTTTTTTTTGTCTCTTGAAGCAACGTGCTACGGGCTGAGTGCTCATTAAGTTTGCACGCAGCCTCCGCGCTGCCCCGTTCGGGAAAGATTTCTCCGCTGTTTCGGCCTGCGCGGGTTTCTCGCCACCCATCAAGCGATCCGTTCAGTCACGCGCCAAGGGCGGAAGTGTGGGCTGTGTTTGGAGCACTGTTTGTTTGCTTTTTGCTGGTGTTGTTTGCTTCTTCGGGTTTTATAATACCATTTTATCCGTTTTATAATCCGAATGGTCGATCACTCAGCCCTTCGGTCTATATGCAAGCAGCATTGCTCAGCTTTCATTCCGTTTTTCTCTGTCCCGGTTCTTCCCCACCTCTGCATGTTTGGGGCACGATTGTCGGTGTTTGTGTGTGTTGTGTGTCTGTTTGCGTGTGTTTGTTGACGAATGCGCCAAACACAAACACAAACGAGCCCAGCCCAATATGTGGGCTTTACATTTGGTCATTCCACGTAGAAGTTCCGATGCCCAGTGCAATTGCTTACCACTCTGTGGTCTTCATTCCACACACAACGCTCTTTCCTATCGATAATTCAGACCCCACGTTTACGTTACCTGCGTACTACGTTTTCCCTCTTTATTGAATGTTTTCTCTCTTTGCATATCGTTTCCCGTTTGTGGTATTAATATTGGGTTGAGAGATCTCGCGGTTGGGAATGCTGAAAAAAAAAAAAAAAACAGCAACGCAAAGAACAAATGCACCAGTAATTGCTCCATCGACAAAAAAAAAAAATAATCACCCATCCGCCGGGGTCCCCGACCCCCCTCAGCACTCCACCCGCGATTTTTAACTCGCACAGCGCCTCGATCCCAAACGGGTTCGCAGGCGAACGAGTCCGCACCGCTCCGGTAGACGACTCGGCCGCTGGAGACTGCTGTCGACATCGCCGGCGGCGGCAGCGGCGGGGGTGGTGGTGGCGCCACGAACGTGTTGGGCCAGCGGATCCGCCGCCGCTTCCGGTCCGCTGCTTCGCCGCCGACGCCGCCCTCCTCCTCGCTGCGGCACGGCGCACACGCGATCCGCCGATGCAGATCGACCCGCCGCCCTGCCCCAGGTTGTAGCAGTCCACGCACTGTGACCGGCGTCGATTGTGCGCGCACGAGGCGCGGCGCCGCGGCGTGCGGCGGCCGGTTGGAGGAGCGCCGGCAGCAGCGGCGGATGGCGTTGCGGCGGCGGTTGGCGTCGGGGGCGGCGTGGCGGTCGGGTCGATGGGCTTGGTTGCGGGCGACGGCGAGGGGCGCGACGGCTTTGCAGGCACATGCGCATGTGGGTTGGCGGGGCTTGACGAGCCGCGAAGAGCATCATTCAGAAGCGCTTTAAGCGCGCGGACGCCGACGTGTGGGATCCATACAACTCGCGCGTGGCGACGGCAGGGGTTCGAGTGGCCGCAAACGTGGGGCAAGTGGTTGGAGGCGGAATGATGCTGTCGCTGGTGCCGCCGTTCAGTCTGGTCGGGCTGATAGTGTCGTCCATGTCGTCACTTCTTGATCTATCGACGACAATCGGGCAGGCAGTGGACGCATACCACAAAAACCAAGGGCTTGAAACGTGCGGTGGACGATCTCTTTGCTGACGACGCCCAAGCCGTGAGCGTGCCGCACGTGTTGTTTGGGTTTGGAAGGTTGTGACCCCTTTTTTGCCGAGAGGCGACGGCAGTCGGCGGACGTGTCTGCAAGACGGATCGCGCAACAACGAACTGCCTTCAAATCAATACAACCCAGCCCTGTGGTATGTAATGGAAGGACCAGGTCTAAAATGGTTGCGCACTTTGCACGCGGTCGTACTGCCATTATGTAAGAGATTTGGAAGTCTCACGGGACTACCTACCCGGGTGGAAGATGGGCGTGCAACCCCAGGGCCAAACGCCGCGCGAACAATGGGCATAGCTGGTGTCGAAGAGATGGGATGGTTCGAGTGGATGGATGCACGGCGTCGACGGAGGGCGGAAAGGGTGGCCGCGAACCCGCGAGGACATCGAGCCCAACAAACAATACCACTAACGCGAACACTAAAAAGACTCCTCATGGGCGCAACAAAGGAAGCGCCTGGCGCTTCCACAAAGATCTGACCAGAGGTGGTCCTCCAACACTGTACTCTGACCCACAGCATGCCACGGGCAATTGAATCTCGGTCAAGATAAGCCAAAATCTGGTCGAGAGACGGTAGGCACTCCTTTCATTCTGGAGCACTCGGCGAGGGCTTGGCCCTCTCACTACCCCCGCCCTTTCTATCTAGGGGTGAGCTAACCACGAGCAATGTATTGCTTTCGTTGTATATTGGTCGCTTCAGGCTCGCGATCGGTAGATCCATGAGAGCGACTGATGTCAAGGACAGAATGATTTTTCATTTCATGAGAGGGAGGTGAGCGCGGCAAACAAGCAGATAACCACCACCAGCATCGTGGGGAACGAGCGAATCGAGCCAGAGGTCGTTCTTGCCGTCGCGGCACTCGTTGTACTTGTTCCGCCTTGTATCGAACTCGCAGTTGTGGTTTGGTTCGGAGCCGCCTTCGCGAGGTCGCTCCCGTTCAAAACGACGACATACCGCCGTCCCCCCGGCTGGCATCCTCCCAAGATGGGAACAGTCTTTGTCGACACCCGCCGAACCGGAGCAGTCGAACCCTCCCATCACCCAGTTGGTCCACACGCCCCCCGCCGTCGGCGACACCGTCGCGATAGCCGGGTTCGCCCCAGTGTAGTAGCAGCTTCCGTCCGCCTTGATGTAGCTGCTCAAGTACTCTTGCGAGCACGTCGAGTTCGTGTACTCTACGATGCCGAGGTAGCTGGATCCGGCTGGGAACGATGCCGCGGCGACAGGTGCGGAGGAGGAGTCGCTGCACGAGACGGTCTGGTAGCCGAAAACGTGATCGCCGTTGGGGGACGGTGTCGGGGGAAAGGTGTTTGGGGAGCAGGCTTGGGGAGTGCAGGCGTAACCGGGGTTGTAGAGGGAGTCGAGGCCGGTGATAGAAGCGGGCGAGCAGGACGAGTCGGAGAAGTACGTGGTGATCATTGAAGGTAAGCAACTTTAGTTAGTTTGCGACAGATGCCCGTCTCTCTCTGGCTGTCTCTCTCTCTTGCTCCGACGCTGATTCTCAGATGTCCTGTCTTTACTTTCCGCTTTTGGAAATAATCAGCTCCAAAACCAACAGCCGGAAAAAACAAATAATCAACGAGAATACGTCACCAGGTCGGGCAACAGTTTGCAGCTTCGAGGACGCGTTTTCGTTGTTGGACTCCTTTGCAGTCCGACGAGCCCAAGACGCCACGCGCTCCCAACGCGCCGACGGACAGCCAAAGTGGGTTCCTGGGCCTTCGGAGGGCGCCGTCGCAATCCTTGAAAACGACGTACTGCAGGCGCCACCCCGTGGGCTGGGGGTCAGGGCGAATTCGGGGCCTCGATCGATCCGTCAATGTACGGGATCGCGCCGGGCCGGCACCAGCGGCGTTTCCCGCCTCGCCCTCGCTGTCAGTCGCTTCTTTCCCGACCAGTACGCCCCGCGTCGTCCAGACCGGCTCATAAGGTCTGTCCGTCCCAGTGGCTGTCCGCCTAGTCCCCAAGCGGCTGAGGCGCCACCGTCCTGACCCTCTCCGTCCTGACCCTCTCCCCTACGCACTGCGGCGCCGAAAGGCCGCCGCGGCGATCGCTCCATCGCTCCGCTGGACCTCAGCGCGGCTCGCCAACAGCGACGGAGAGCCGTCCCGGCGAACAACGGGTTTTTGCTGTTATCCTTGTGGGTGGGTAGTCGAGGGGGGAGAGGAAAAGTGAGAAAACCCTGACGAGAGCGTGCTCAACGAGGTCACGACACAAACCCTCAAGCAGGCAGACCCAACCCCCTCCTTCTTCAATAACAAAACATGGGTGGTGTGCTATCGTTGTGTATCTAGGCGGAGTCCTGCCTGAATCAATTAACGCAGGACAGGAGAAAAGTGGCACTCCCCCCACCCTATTGAAAATAGCAGAAAATATCATTCTTAGTTGGCCTCCGATTTTTTTAACAATGGGGGGGGGGTTGAATGACAGTTGGCCGGTTCAAGGACTTTCCTTCTCCATTCAGCCCCCCTCCTTTCAGTGAAGAATCAAATGAAGCAGCGAGTTCCAACTCCTTTCATCGTTCCACCAACGGCGGTATAAATCGCGCGCTGCCCTCAGTATTCCCCCAACCACACCAACAACAACCCATCAAAAGGAAAGCCCAACCAAAAACATGAAGCTCGCCTTCCCCGCCGCCATCGCGCTCCTCCTCCTCGCCGCCGCGATGTCGAGCGTCTCGGCCACCTCCTCTCCAAACGGTGGTATGTGTCAGAAAAGCGCGGGATCGACAACGCACCATTTGATTCTGCTCTGTTTTCCTTTTTCGTTTGTTTGCCCGCTTTTCCACTTCGTCGCCACCACGATTCATCCCTAACTCTTCACCGCACGCACCGTTCCTTCCGACCCTTTCCACGTAACAAGACGCCGCCGCCGAGGCCGCCGCCCCGGCGCCGATCCTCTTCCGCCGCGCGCCGTGGTGCTGGTTCTCGCAGCAGACGAACTGCAAGCAGATTGGGTGAAAGGGGACTCACGAACGGGCAAAGCCTGGCCTTTCGTCGGAGGGTTTCCTGTATTTGCTTTCGACGTTTCACTTGGCAGGCCCTCTACCAGTTTTGCGCTGGCTTTGTTTCGTTAGGTTTTTTTGAATAGTAGAGCAATAAAACCGATCGACTGGCAATCGCTTCACGAGCCCACCCATCCTCCCCAGCACGTGCCTTGCACTTATGACTCGATAACGAAACATACGCCCTGCTCCAGGCCAGTTTCCCGGAAGGGAAAGGGGCGCAGGAAGTAAGTGACGGCCGCCGGAAATCTGTTGGCATTTAGGCTTCCACGGCCGTCGCAAGCGGACCGAAAGGCTACCTCTTTGCGCTTTACATGTAAACAGGCGAAGCAAGTCCCCGAGGTCCGTCCCGCATAATGAATACGCGGTTCCTCCCCCGCAGACCACCGTACACTGCCGCTCCTGTATAATAATGGCAAATACCGCGAATACAAGTTCAGACAGCGCAGCGGCCTTCTTTCTTCAGCAAAGTGGTGGGCTGAGTCGGTAGTGATGCAATGCTATTGGTAAAAGAGCCAACGGAGCGAGCACTCAATAATTTTAGTTGCAAAAATGGGGTGACCTAGAGGAATGTCAAACCGAGCTTGTGTGGGGGTGGGGGGGTTGGGGGAGGCGGCTTTCCACCAATTCCACAACGACCAGATGCTGATTCCTCCACTCAAACAATGGGGTTGGGGGGAGACGGGCGGACGCTCTTTACGGGGGGGGTCGGTGGGCTTCCTGCCTGCACAAAGAGAGAGAGTGTGTGTTTGTGGTGGGTGGGCTGTGGCACTGCGACCCGCCGAAGACAGACAAAAGTGCATTGTGAACCCGTGTAACAGCATGAATGTGACAGGGTGGGAGACACACAAAAAAACTCACTAAGCCGGCAGACTCGCGGTATTATTGCCAAAAAAGAGCGGCGTGCTCTCGTGACCACTTTCATCCCTCCACGAGCAGATCGCTCCACGCGACGAGGAACTGTGTCGTTCGAACTTTTAATTGCACGAATCGGGAATGGCATGGCGGACCTGAGCCGAAAGCTTGACCCGTGACGCTGAGAGGAGTTGTTCCAAAATGCTGCAAGTGGGTTATGGCTTCGGGCAAGTCCTTTTCGATTGCATCCCACGCAAACCACGCGCCATCCGTGGAGGCGGAGCACAGCCAGCAGGTACACACACACACATACACACTCTCACACACACCACTCACTCGACCGCAAAGTGGTTCCGCAAGCACCAGTCCTCCATGCCCATGTCGGTATTGATTGCGGATATGAACCGAAACCATGCTCGGCCGGATGCAAAAAAAAAAAAAAAAAAAAAAAAAAGTGAAAATTATCTGTTGGACGAGGGAACAAATGAAGACAATCAGCAGTGCACAGGATCCGCTCTCCTATTTGGCCTATAAAAGACGAGCATCGACGCCAATACCCTGTCGCTCAGCAAAACCTTCGAATCCCTCATCCATCACGACCATTCCAATTTGTAGAAGAAAGAAAGCCAAAAGACTAGCTATACACATACAAAAGATGCACTCGCTCTCCACCCTGACCACCCTCAGCCTCGTGCTCCTCACCGTCCTCAACCCTTCCTCGGCGGCCCCCGCGACCCCCGCGGCGTGCGTGATCGCGAAAGACACGGACGTGTCCAAGTGCCTGTCGTCGACCAACATCGTCATCCAAGGGCCGTTCACGGTGCCGCCCGAGACCAAGCTGGATCTGAGCGGGCTGAAGGACGGCACCAGCGTGACCGTCAAGGACACCATCACCTGGGCAAAGTCGAGCAAGTTCACAAAGTCCGACTTTTTGTTCACGCTCGGCGGAAACAAGATCACGTTTGACGGGACGGGCGCGACGTTCCACGGGAACGGGCAGCTGTACTGGGACACCAAGGGCGCCAACGGCGTCGACAACAGTTGAGTGTTATATTCCAGATTCTATCCACTCGAAATATGCGGCTAATTTTCAAATTTTTTCAGAGCCCAAGTTCTTCAAGGTCTTGACGACGGGCGGCTCCCTCATCAAGGGCATCAAAATCAAAAACTCCCCGGTCCACATTTTCAGCATTGGCGGCTCCGACACGACCCTTGACCACATCACGGTCGACAACACGGACGGCAACAAGCTCTCTGGCGGCAAAACCCTCGGCCACAACACGGATGCCTTTGGTTTGTTCTCTCTGTTCCCCCCAACCCTCCATTCTTCACCTCCTCGGTACAACCCCTACCTCCTTTTTGCTCTTATCAACGCGACCACACTCACTTACACTCCACGCATCCCTCATCCCTCACATTCAAAACAGACGTCAGCGCGACCGGCATCACGATCCAATACTCGACCGTGCAAAACCAAGACGACTGCCTTGCGATCAACGACGGCGGCAACATCAAATTCCTGCACAACACGTGCAGCGGCGGGCACGGGATCTCGATCGGGTCGATCGCGTCGGGCAAGAAGGTGGACGGGGTGACGGTGACCAGCTGCACGATCAGCGACTCGGACAACGGGGTGCGGATCAAGACGATCTCGGGGGCGACGGGCGGGTACGTCAAGAACGTCAACTACACGGACATTACGCTGTCGAACATCAACAAGTACGGGATCGTGATCGAGCAGGACTACCTGAACGGCGGGCCGACCGGCACGCCGACGGGCGGCATCCCGATCTCGGGCGTGACGCTGAACGGCGTGCGCGGAACCGTGTCGAGCAGCGCAAAGTACAGCACGTATATTCTGTGCGCGGCGTGCTCCGGGTTCTCTTTTAGCAACATCAACATCACGCCCAAGAACAGCAACTGCACTGGTGTGCCAAAGACGCTGACGGGATGCTGAAGAGTCCGGAGTTCGAGCGCAGTGCGACTCATTTTCTGTTCCGCTCCGCGTTTTGTCGTCGCCTTTCCTTCTCACTTTCTACGAAGCTTGTTTTCTACCCTCATCCACCGAACGAAACTCCAATCCTCATTCTTCCCTCCCCTTTGCCACAAAGGACCGACCACCACCACTCTGCTAACTTGCGTGTTTCATCTTTAACATTACAGCGCGAGTCCGCTTGATACAGGACTCGTGGCTTTTGCCTTTACAGACAGCCAGGGAGCGACAATAACTCCCTCGCCTTGCTTGTTGCCCGCTACCACTGGCTTGCAAAAGAGCATGCCCGGTTGGTCGTCAACCTCATTGTTGCAATTGAATAACTTGAGATCAAAGATGAATATATCAAAGCCAAATACGCAAACCTCGTTTTGAGGCTCTCTGCAGCTTATGTTGAATCATCATTGTGCTAACAAGGGTCGGAAATCGCTAATCACCAACTTTTTATTGTTGCTTTTCATTTGCTCCTTTTAAAACACGACGCATTTGCAACGCGTGAGCGGACGCGGCGATCACCGAGAATCTGGTTGACGGCAAGGTCGACGGGGACGACGTCGAGCCCGGCGTTTTGCGGGCTGCGTGGGCTGAGGTGATTGGCTAGGAGGGGTGACCGGCGCCCCTCTTGCTCCGCAAGATCGCGACGGTGGGACCCAGGGTCGAGAGGCGGACGATGCGGCAGCTCTCGCCGTGGAGGGTGCGTCCGATTTGCGAGGTGAAGAGGTATGTTTTTGCCTCAAAGTTCAGCGCAGTGTGGCCTTCCTCATCAATACGATTGGGTCAGCGGCGTGTACCGCGCGCTCGTGATGAATCAATGTCGACTTCCAAGAAACACTCCCTTCCGCTTCAATTTCGGCCAGAGAAGTCGCGCTATGGCCCCGCCCAACTCCATCACTTCCCCGCCTGAGCCCACAATTTCCTCAATTCCTTCCAGCTTCGCACTAATTGCTATTATCAGAGTAATAAGAGCAAGCGCTGCCCTTTCATAAAACTTTGTTACAAAGAAGAACCCAAACAATCTGCGATGAAACTGCCGCTCCTCACCGATGTGGGATCCACATAATGGCCTTCACCCAACGAGGACCACTCCCTATGGCTCCACTTCCACCGCCCCAGATGCCTTGAGCAAGTCCACAATCTCCGCAAATCCTTCCAGCTGCGCAAGCTCCAACGGCGGCATGCCATCCTGCTTCTTCTTGTTGGGATCCACCTTGCCCTTCTCCAACAGCAGTTTAACCATGGCCACATTCCTTTTCGAAATCGCCAGCGTCAGCGGAGTGTGGCCTTCCTGATCAAATCGATCAAGGTCGCATTGTCTCTCCAACAGCGCCTCGACGACAGAAACCTCGCCGTGGGCGATCGCAAAATAGATCGGCCCCAGGAGATTGACGTTCGCACCGGCGTCGAGCAGCGCAATCGCGCAGTCGACGCGCTCGAGTTGGATGGCGAGGGTCAACGGAGTAAACGGCGGGTTGGTGACGGCGTCAACGTCGACTCTCTTCGTCGCCAGAAGCAGCTTGACAATGTCGACGTGACCCATCTCGCACGCGCCATGCAGCGCCGTGACTCTTTCGACGCCAGAGGCGCTCTTGGACGCGTGCCGGACGTCTGCGCCATGCTCGACGAGCATCCGCACGGTCTCCAAGTTTCCCGACATCGCAGCGCTGGTCAGGGCGGTCTCGTTGTTGAGGGATCTGCCGTTGGGGTCGGCGCCGGCGGCGAGCAGGGCCGCGGTGGCCGTCGGATCCCCGTAAATCGCGGCGGTCATCAAGGGGGTGCCGAACTTGGGGTTGGGTACGCCGTTCGGGTTGGCGCCGCGCGCGAGGAGCAACCGGAGCACGTTGACGCGGTCGGAACTTTCCGGTGTTTGTGGGTCGTAGGACTGGGCGGACATGCAGAGAGCAGTCACGCCGTCCGCGTCTGCAGCGTCGATGTCGGCGCCGGCGTCGAGGAGGGCGGTGACGATGTCGACGTTGGCTGCGACCCCCCGAGGCAGCCAGGATCGGCATGAAGAACGGGTCGTGCCGCACTCCGGGCGGTGAGACGCCGTTCGGATCGGCTCCGTGCTGGAGCAGGAGGCGGACGAGCTCGGCGTTTTTGGCGGTGACGGCGGCCATCAGGGGGGTCCGGTGGATGCCGGTTTCATTTGACACAACGTCCGCCTTCGCTCCGCGGTCGAGAAGCAAGCGCACGCACGCCATTTGCGGCCCTTCTGGAGTGTTGATGGCGGCCAAGAGCGGGGTGCAACCCTCTTCGTCGAGGACGTTTGGGTCGCCGCCGTTGTCGAGCATGAGGGTCAGAACGGGGAGGGCATTCTTCTCGGCGATTGGGGCCAAGTGCATCGCGGTGTAGGCGGGAATGTGTTCGTCCGGTTTCGTCCATTCAAAGTCGACCATAGCGTTCGGATCGGCGCCGTTGGCGAGGAGGAGCCTTTCGACCTTTGCGACATCTCCTTCGCCGACGGCCTTGAAGAACTTGATCTTCGGCTCGAGGCCGGCGTCGTCGCCGCCGTCAAAGACGAAGTGGAAGGCGGCGGAGGCGGCGGAGGCGACAGCGCGGAGCATTTGGAGACGCCGTGCAAGAGAGACAAAGATTTTGCACCCTTTTTTTCTTCTTCTTTCTTCGTTTTTTTATTATTACTTTTTTTTTCTTCTTTTGCTTGCTTTGTCAATCGATGATGAACTTTACTTTGTCTCAGAAATTTGGATTTGCGGGCGTTTCACGTTCTTTGTCTCCTGCCCGTCTCCAGCTGTACAAACAGCTCTTTTCCATCCTCCTTGCCTCGGGGGGTCGCAGCCAACGTCGACGTCGGCACAGCCCTGCTCGACGCCGGCGCCGACATCGATGCCGCAGAACTGTCGACTTGCCGAGGCGTCTGGGCCAGTGGATGTGGATGGAACCATAGAGTGCGAATGTGGTCCTCGGAGGAGCCCTTATTTGTACCTCTGTGTGGGACCCTCGCCGTGCGGATTGCTAGAGTCTCGTTTTGTAACGACGTTCCATGAAATGGCAACGAAAGAAACTCCCAAACACGGAGGACACCCAGCATTTTTTAATCATTGGCTTCAATTCATGGCGGTATCCAAGCTTCCATCAAAGTGACGGACTTTGAAAAAAAAAGAAAAAAAAAAAAAAAAAACCAACACCATCCACCGAGACCAAACGACAGCACAGCCTCTACTTGAAAGGCTGCCTAACAAAGCCGACCACGGCAGCTCCGCCCTCCTCCCCAGCCGCAACGACAAACCCGTCAAACCCATCATCATTCACGTGGCTGATCCACTCGTGGGTGACGGCGGACACGGTCAACACGCCGCCGACGTTCTCAAACACGACCAGATCGGCCTCGGTGCGGATGAACGAGCGTTTCAGTCGGCCTGCCCGGGGCGTGCCGTCAGCGCGCGGCGGCGGCGGCGTCTCGAGGGCGGTGCGGTCGCTCGCGCAGACGGCCACGACGCGCCCGTCGTCGGAAGCGTGGAACGTATGGGAGGCTCGGGCAGCGGCGGATGCGGGCAGCAGCGCGCGGAGGGCGCGGGAGCCCAGCAGGCGCGGGTTGTTTGCGGCCGCGGCGTCGAGGTCGTACGCGGACACGAGCGGGTCGGCGTCGGGGCCGTGCAGGACGAGCAGGTGGTTGGCGGCGGTGAGTGCGAGGGAGCGGACGGGGCCCGCGAGCGGCAGGGGGGTGTCGGAGAGGGTGGATCCGTCGGCGGCGCGGACGACGACGAGGCGGGGGGCTGCGGGATCGGGGAGGCAGAATGCGGCGAGGGTGGTGTTGAGTGCTGTCGGCACGTCAACTGGGTTCGGCGCAAGCGGAAGGCGGGCCGTCCAAACGAGTCGCGCGTCTGTGGCACTCCTGTCGCCGCGGCTGGGCGCGGTCCACAGGGTCGCGGACGGCGCGGCGTCGCCGCGGTCCTGGACGACGACGAGGGCATCACCGCACCACGCGCCGCCGATCGCAGGGTGCTGGAGGACGGGGAGCTGCGCGGCGAGACGCAAGGTCGATGGGCCGTCGTCGTTGTGTTCGATCGCGTGGAGTCCGTACTGAAGCACTTCAAGGGATGCTGTTGACGAGACGGATAGGAATCAGACGTCCTGAAAACACACACACCAGAAAACGAGTTCAGATACTCACCGGAGCAGACCAGAAGGTCGCTCTTGAAGCGGGGCCAGTCGCCGAACGAGAAGCCAATGAAGAACTTTGCCGTTTTGCGAGGGCGGGCGACGTCGACAACGTAGTTAGAGCCGACTATGATCTGGGAGGATTGGGGCTCGCGATCGCTTCCATCCGAGCGAAAAGGCGGAGAAGGCGAAGAGGAGATGTGTGTCGCTCCGGCTCCAGTCCAAGGGGAGACGGCGAGGAGGAGCCGTCTGCGCGAGAGGACTGTTTCCGAAGGCGCGTCGGCGGCGAGGGACAACGGCGGCGGAAGGACAAGGACCAAATCGGCGGCATCTGACGCTACTGATGAGGACGGCTCATCGGCCGGCTTCAGCCGGGTCAGACTCGGCGGCGGCACGTAGTTCGTTCCGAAAAGGAGAGGAACGACGGTTGCGGGCTCTGTTATCGTCGGCGCCGTCGCCACCAACCCAACGGCTGCGGAAGTGTTGTCCATTTTGAATTATTTTGGAAGCCATTTTTCACTAGAGGTACGAGAGCAACCCCGTCGTCTCCCGGAAGTCGGCAACGTAGCCGCCGCAGATTGAGTTGCACTGGGTGCCGAGTGCGAAGAGTGGGCCGAGGCGGCGGTTAGATGAGGAACTCATCTTTGGACAGTTAATGTGAGGGACTGGAATGCAGAAGCGATTCACATACATGGGCAGTTATCATGCCCTGCAAAGACACGAAAACAAGAACGCAGACTCAGCGGCCAGTTTCCACACGAACAATTTGCTTTCCACCTGGACAGTATAAAAGTGAGAGGGAGGCAGCATCATGTCATATTGGAACCTCATTGAATAAATATCCTTCCACCCAAAAATCCTCTCCTACACTTTATATTTCTAGTAGTCGGTCACTCTGGTACTCTGCTAGTGGCCTCGAATTCCCATTAAAGAGTTCCATTAAAACTTGTTGAATGCGGCGGTGGGGCAGAGGGTGCACCAAAGCATCCGTCTTCGCCCTTTTATCTGAGGGGATTTTGAAGGCTGTTTCTGCCGAAAATCGTTGGCGTGGAGCTACGTAGAGCAAAAAGTCGCGTTCATCCAAGACTCGCATATTCATTTTCCTCGATGTTGCCGGTGAAAATCCACTGTCGTCCGCCGGCGCAATAAACAAATCACAGCCTCCCCTTTTACTTGTTCAGCTCTCCCTCGCTCTTCTCCTTATTCACAAGTCCTCGAGTCGCCGACAACGCGGGGCCGCGGCCCCGAGAACGACACCGTGCATTATCTACTGAGGCCCTGAGAGTTGCTTGGACGTGCGAACACAACCGTTTTGAAATGCTCGAATCACGGGATCACAGGGCCTTTCCCACCACTTAAGGTCGTGCTTCCAAAGTACGAACCGCTTCACTCCGATAAGGAGCTTAATTTACAAACGGAAGGTCTCCCATTTGATGTGCTACCAGAAACGAAATGGAACCCTTTCTATTGGGTTTTTGGAATAAACTTCGTGTTGGATATTTGGGGAGCTCTTTTCATACTTCAGCCTATCACCTGACCTGAAGTTTGGTGTAACCAGACAAATCGAGCCTCTATTCGCTGTAAGACTGTTTTGGATGTTATTTCTACCTCACCCACCACAAACGGGAATTAAAAAAAATAAAAAATAAAAAAAAAATCGCACTGGCCAGGAGCGTCCACCAAGTGGCTCACCAACCCACCCCGACCCCAAGCACACCCACAACCGCCGCCACTCCCAAGACCGTCCTCCACAGCACACCAGGCCGCGTCCGCGCTCGCGCCGCCGACCGGGTCAACACGTTCGACGACGTCGTCGCGGTGATCCACGACGCGGACGACGACGACGACGAGGAGGTGGACGGCATCAGGCATCCCCAGTTGAAGACGGTGCCGTCGCGGCAGGAGAGGGAAACGAAGGTGCTGTTGTTTTTTGCAGCCGTTTTGGAGCTTGTCGGTGTAGGCGGCGCGGCAGGCGGGGTCGACGGGGAGCGGGTCCGTCGGGTCGGCGCAGGTGACCTGGCGGTAACCCGAGACTGTTGGTTAACGAAGTTTGTGGATGGGGCAATTTTTTTCTTTCTTTTTTTTTTTTTTTTTTTTTTGAAGCATCCCCTTTCTCGCATCCCCACCTTCGTCTCGTTCGCCTTACAAACCCAATCGACGACGACCTTCCCCGAACTCTGACATCCCGCGACGGCGGCGTCCCAGTTCGACGCGTTGACGCACGGGAGGGGTATCACTGCAGGGTTGACGGGCGGTAGCGGCGCGAGGGCGGTGCTGGTGTCGGTGGAGGAGGAGGAGGAGGAGTTGAGCGAGCAGCCGCAAGTTCCCCAGTCGTAGGCGTTTTTCCAGAAGACGCCCGGGTTGGGCGGGGAGGTGATTGTGATGCGCGGGTAGGAGGCGGCGCAGGAGAGGCTGGTGACGTTGGCGTCGTCGCAGGGGCAGAGCTGGATGACGGCGGCGGGGCCGGCGGTGCAGTTGGCGCCGGAGGACCTCCCGGTTTCTATCATTTTCGAGGCTCTGGAGTGAGCGAGCAGAGGGGGTCCTGGGGAGAAGTGTGATGGGACAGTGGCTGTCACGACAAAGTCGTGCAATTAGTGCCGAATTGGAGCTTTTAGGGGAAAATTGCCTGGTGCACACGGGAGTGGCCGGTTGTGGGGGGGTGGGGAAAGGGCGAATCGACGCTTTTGCAACGCACTTTCCACCTCAGCTTTATATGAGTGCCAACGATAGAACAAGAGCCTGGAAAAGGCGTAAAATTGTTGCGCGTTACGTTCAGCGGGCTACTTTTTCTCGGGTGTTTCGGAACTTGCTTCCACGTTCGTCCGAACCAAAGGTCCACCGCTCCCTCCCTCTTCCTCTCGGGTTCTGGTGCGAGCAAATCGGGTGGAGATCTCGTCCAGGCAAAAGGCTTTCCGGAACAATCCACAAGGCCCGACCCCCGGGTCGTTTTTTTCGCTTCTTCTCTTCGTGTTGGAGAAAACCCACTTCATGAAATACTCTAAACTTGAGCGTTGGCGCACATAGCGCGTGGCGCTCGAACGAGCGCATTGCAGGCACAGGTCGGTAAAGTCATCAAGGAGAGCCTGTTCAAGTGTCGGTCGTGATGACGGTGAATTTTTTTTTTTTTTTTTCGTTTCTTTTTGTTTTTCTGCCTCAGTCCCAAGCACTCGAAGCATCATCCACCTCTCGGCCATCGACCGCCCCCCCCATAAATCCTTACTCCCCCACCCCCGTGCGCTCCCACATCACAGCTTCGCCTTCTTCTTATCCAGCTTCCCCTCGTTCTGCGCCTTCTTCACAAACGCCATGGCCTTCTCGACGCCGCCCGACTTTCGAAAGACGTCCTCGAGCTCGAGGGCGACCTGGAGGTCGCCGACGACCCGGACGCGGCCCGAGACAAATGCCTTGACGGACTGCAGGCCGCCCGTGACAAAGTTTAGGATGTCGGCGTCCTCGACTTCGAGGACGACGACAGGGGGCGCAGGGCCGGAGGAGGAGGCCGGGAGGGAGGGGCGCGAGCGCGAGATGGTCGGGGGCGCTGAGTTGCCGGGGAAGAGCATGTACCTGTTGTGTGTGTGTGTGTGTGTTTTTTTGTTTTTTTTTTTTTTTTTTCAGGTGTGCGTTTGATGGAAATCGGTGTGGGGTTATTTTTGCGGGTTTTTTGACATGTGAAGAAGGGCTAGATCGCATTGCGCACACAACACAATCGCGCAGCAGGAGGGGGGGTGGGGAAAACGGGAGGATCCATCTCCACCACAACGATACAGCTACGGGCGATCCCTCGCCCCAACCACAGCTACAAGAGAAGATGGCTCACCACTCTTCGGTCCTGACGCCCTTCTTGAGCACGGTGACGATAAAGAGGCCGCGCAGGTTGCCGCTGTTTGCCGGGTTGGCGGCGAGGTCCTTTGCGAGCTCGGGGAAGAGCACGGACGCGTTGGACGGGCGCGGCGGGGCGGGCTTGCGGAACTCGGCGAGCTTCTCGTGAAGTGTGGCGTCGCTCGGCGCTCCGCTGTCGCTGTTGTTGTTGTTGCTGCTACTGCTCATTGTGTTTGGGGAGGAGGAGGAAGAGAAGATCCTGCTTGCTTGCTACGAGGCTTGTGGGTAAGGGGATATGAAGCTTCGGGCGGGGGTGCTGTGCAAGAGATCGCGCGGTACCAGTCTGCCAATGGGGCACGGTTCGGTTGTGGTTTGCGGTGTGTGTCACGAGAGAGAGTGTGTGTGTGTATGTGTGAATCTGTTGTGCTCGTGATTTCTCGCTGACAAGGTGGGGCGGTTGGGCTATGGTGACGTCACCACGCTGTCATCTTGATGACGGCAAAAAGGTTGAAAAATACTAAGCGAACGAAAGCCCCTCCAGTAACGACTCAGACCCACTCATTTCCACCACAACGCCTCAAGCGAATGAATCAGCACGTCCAGGTCGACCGCTTGAATCTCGGCCTTTGCGTTTTGCCAGAGCATGCGGCTCAGCTCGCGGCTGCAAATGCGATTGCAACCGGCGCGACCCAGAGAAAGACAAGTTAGACGCCGTTCGAAGAACTCGCAACAAGAAATAGAAAAAAAAAACGAAAAGCAAGGGGCTCACCGCTCCGGCGCAGCGAGGTCTGTTCGCCGCAGCATGGCGCGCGCCTTGTCCTTGTCGCGCTGCGTCAGCGGCAGCAGCCGGTTGCGCGGCACCGCTCGGTCGGACGGTTTCAGTCCGACCCACCGGACGGACGGGGTCGCGAGGTTCGCAGCGTCGAACACCATGCTCTGTTCGTGTGCGGTTTTGGAAGAGACTCTCTTAACATAGACACAGGCGCACATGGGCACGAAGGGCGGTGACACTCAACGCGAACTGTGGGAATCGCCATCCGCTCAAAAACATGCCCCACACACCAAAAAGCTCAAGCATTCATACAGCACCTTTGACCCCATCTTGTAGCACAACCAAATATCCACGCCGTGCGGATCCGCGTCGACAAGCGCAAACACGGGGAGTCCCATCTCCTCGAGTTTCCTCACAGCAGCGCGGGTGGCGACGTCGGGGTAACCCTTTCCAGTGACAAGCACGCAGTAGGCCCCGCCAGGCTGTCGGCGACAGAAGCCGGCGTCGACGAGGGAGCGGAAGGTGGCTTCTTTTTCGACTACGAGGACAAAACGCGTCGCGGGCTGGAGGGAGATGCGCAGGAGGGCGGACGGCGGCGGGATGAGGGTGGGCACGTGGCAGGGGATCGGGTCGGGGTGGTTGGCGACGTGGAGAAGGCATGGGCCGGCGATGAGGCCTTTTGTCGCCGCGTGCTGTGGCGGTGGGGAAAGGGAGAACGTCAGTGGCGGGAATCTTTGCCTAGTACATCTGCTCAGGAGTTACAATGTTCAGGCAGTGCCGAGGAACTCCAAACGTTGCAGCGAGGTCGTCAACAGCCTGATTTGCGGGAAGAAAATGGAATTTCAGAAGTGTTGAAATTAGCGTTGGAGTACACTGTCGGAGATAAATGTCACCCTGTCAACGTTGATCTGCGACTTGAAAAAGGCGACATCGCGATAGAAAACATCCCTGGGGATATTGGATCAAAAAAGCACTTCGATGCTGCACTCTCTCCATCTCTGCTCTTACCGCTTTGTTGCAACATCATCTGACTTTAATAAATTGATGGCGATATCTATGACCCGCATCAAGTAGCCTGCGATTAAACCGATTTAATTATTTTGTGTTTTTTTTCGGCAGGTGAACCAAGCGCTTCACAAACCGAATCGAGCAGACTTTGTAGAAACAATCTGAAAAGCAGCGCTCAAGTCTTTCCATCGATGTATGTTTTCAACTGGATCGTATCTGTAAATGTTCAGGATTCAGTGAGATGTTCACATACCCTCCCTCAACACTCAACTGCACACTTCTCCCATCTCGCGCAACAACCCTCACCCAAACCCTCCCCGCACCAACCCCACCACCTTCCTCGCCCGCCGCAACCGCCTTTTTGACAGCATCCATCGCATCCACCAGGGCCGCAAGCATCCACTCCCTGCCGCGTTTCCGCACCGTGACGGGATCGCCTGGCGCTGCGGCGCGGACGTGAGTGCCGCCGATGTCGACGGTTGCGTCGCGGCGGGGGACGGCGGAGGAGGCCGGAGGCGGGGGCGGGGGCGGCGGGGGTGTGGAGGGGGGAGGAGTTGGTGGGGGATGGGTGCGGTGCCAGACGTCGCGAGCGGATCCGTACAGGGAGTGCGTGACGTGGGCGGAGGTGGCGGGGATGTCGGGACGGGGAGGAAGGAAGCGCGGAGCGGGGAGGGCGAAGACTGCGGTGAGGGCTGCGGCTGCGGATAGGGTGCAGTGGTGTGGGCCGCCGGTGGGTGGTGGGGCAGCGAGTATTTGGCGGGCGGTAGGGGAGGGGAGGAAGCGAGCGGCGGTGTGTGGGATGCACGCAAGGAAGCCGGTCAGATGGAGGGCGTCTTTGTCGGCGTCCAAGGGGACGAGGCTTGCCGCGGCGGAGTGGTACTGAGGGTGGGTGGTGGCGCCGTGGAGCGCATCGGGGTCGATGGAGTCGAGGATGTGTGCAGCGCAGGGCGGGGTGAAGGCGCGGAGGGAGCGGAGAACGAGGGCGACGGTTTCTCGGCGGTGCGGCGCGTGCGTTTTGGGGGCGTGGCTATCCTCGGCAGGTGAGGGATGCGGAATCGGCGGCGGCGACAGATGGGCGGTCGAGGCAGCAGCGGCGGCGGTGGCGGCGGCGGCGGCGGCAGTAGCAGTGCAGGTGAAGGCCATTGGGAACCGGAGAGGCAGAGTCAACCAGAACCAGGGAACCAGGTGAAAACGCCAAAACAATGATGTGGACTTTGAATTGCGTCACGTGCGCATCACGTGCTGATATCATCCGCCTTTCGGTTTTGTGGTGCCACGTGACGCCCCACGCTGACCAATAAACCATCGCGCAAATATCCTCGTTCACGACCTCCCATATGGGCAGGTCCTGCATTCACTAAAATGGTACATTTTTATTTTATTTGCTCTACCGTCCGTCCATGCTTCTTGCATTTTTTCCCGTTCGGCGCCCGCACGGTCCTCTCTTTCCTCCACTGCATAGCCATGGGCCCGCGACGACACCCACCAGGGCCTTTCACTCTTTCACTTGAGCTTCCATCGTACATACTGTTTTTGGGGATGAAAGGAAAGGAGAAATAAAGAAAGAAAGGAGTAGAAAAGATGATAGAAGGGAACGAAAAAGGTTTCCCGGGTGTCTCAGACGGCGTTGTGCAGGTTCGCCTGAGATTTTGAAGGCGGGACCGGTAGGTGGTGAGCATCAAGAGCAAAAAAAACACAAACAGACACGAAAAAAAAAAAATAATAATAATCAAGCACCCACCAAAGAGTAGCTCGTCTCGTACATCTGCAGGCCGCGGATCTCCTTGTTCGTCTTGTACGGGGCGAAGCGGCCCATGAAGGCGCGGCGGAGGGTGCCGTAGATGAGGAGGAGGAAGCCAAAGGCCATCGGGATGGAGAGGTACGCCGGGTTGAGGTTCATGGACGTGCCAAAGAGGGCTTTTGTGGTGTTTTTTTTTTTTTGCGGGGTTGATTGTGTGAATTGGGTCGTTGAATGGAGACCGTGTTCGGGAGGGAATTTCCATACCGTTCATGAACGGCGTGTAGACGATGAGGAAGCCGAAAAAGACGCCGGCGGCAAGGGAGATCCAGGTTTTCTTGTTTCTAGTTTTTGAAACGGTTGGAGGGTGAGGGTGTTTCAATGGACAAAACTGCGTGATTTCCGACTCGGGCCCTGCCAACTCAACTGGAACATAAACCATCCCCACGGGAGGCGGATGCGCGCTTTGCAGGTGAACAAGTTCCACATCTGGATGACGAGGACGGCGAGGTAGAACGCCGACTGCGCCTGTTTGAGGGCTTCCCACTGCAGATCTCCGCTCTACAAAAGAAAGGGCGTTCAGAGAAGCCAACAACGCAAGTATAGGAAAAATACCAGCAAAGACCCGTCGGGCAACACAAGGTCCGGCGAGTGCGGCATAAAGTACCGACCGTCCGCCTGCGCGTACACGGCCGTCGCGACATCAATGCCGAAACCCCACCCGAGCACGACAAAGAACGTCGTCAGCGCGCCGACGCACTCGATGACGCCGGCCTCGAGGTACGCCCAACTCAAGACTTCGGCGTCGACCAGGACCTCCCCGCCGACGCCGCTGAACAGCTCGACCCAGTACTTGTAATCCGCCATGCACCTCAATTCGTGCGCGTACCTCCTAAACCGCGACGGCACGACCCAGTCCTCGTCCTCGGGGAACGCCAGGTTCTCGCCGTCGCCGTTGGGGTCGCGGGCGCCGCGGGGCGCAGGGGGCGCGATGCCTGCGAGGATCTGGTCGCGGTGTTTGCGGCGGAGGGCGGCGATGGAGTCGTCGGTGACGGGCTTGCGCGGGGCGAGGGCCATCAGGCCTTCGGTGGTCTCGGGGGGTTCCCAGGCGTAGGAGAGGGCGGCGAGGAGCTCGAAGCCGAGGTCGATGACCAGGATTTGGATGGCGGTGAGCGCGAGGGGGATCGGGACCACGACGTAGAGGAGGTACGGGACGACCTCGGGGATGATGTGGGAGACCTGGTTGAACGGGAGCGCCGGAATTTTGGTGGAGGGGAATCAGGAGGAGGGAGGGGGGAAATTGTACATTGTGTTGGAATGGCATTTGTGCAGCTTCAGATAAATGTCTCTATGCTCATACCGCGTACTGGATGCTCTTTTTCAAGTTGACGAAAATGAGGCGACCTTTGAGGAAGAAAAAGGGTGAGCTTTAGGGAGAGGAGAAAACGCGAGTATCGTAACTCGGGACGACATACCTTCGGTGATGCCGGCGACCGTGGAGGCAAAGTTGTCGTCGAGCAAAATCATGGCGGCCGCTAACCAACAAAGAAGAATAATCAGCTCAATTTTGAACAAAAGTGAAAGCAGGCAAGAGCAAGACGCAACCAACCTTCCTTCGACACATCCGACCCGGACTGGTTCATAGCAATACCCAAATCCGCCTTCTTCAGCGCGGGCGAGTCATTCACACCATCCCCGGTCACGCCGACAATATGCCCCAGTGCCTGGGCCCTCTTCACAATCTCCAGCTTATCCTTCGGGCTCGTCCTCGCAAACACGATCTCGTCCTTTGCAAACACCGCGTCCCAGTCCTCGTCGGTCATGCCAGCAATCTCCTCGCCGTGGACGACGACGGCCGTGGCCTCCGCGTCGGGGACGTCGTCGGGGTCGCGGTTGGTGCGGCGGGCGAGCGAGGCGCGGGTGTCGCCGACGACGAGGTTGATTTTGCGGGCGATGGCCTCGGCGGTGAGGGGGTGGTCGCCGGTGACCATGACGACTTTGATGCCGGCGGTGCGGAGGCGGCCGACGGCTTCGCGGACGCCGTGCTTGGGCGGGTCTTCGAGGGAGACGAGGCCGACGAAGCAGAGGCCGACCTAAGGAATTGGGAATTAGAAACGCGTTTGTGTTGGGTTGCGCACCCCACGCCACCAACCTTCTGGTAATCCATCCTCACCAACTCCTCCTTCGTAAATACATGCTCCTCGCCATACACCTCTCCATGCATCTGCAGCTGCGCGAACGCCAGCACGCGGTGGCCCTTGCCCGCCATGGCCTCGTACGCCTTTGTAAACTCATCCCTGTGGGCTTCGGTCATGTCGACGGGTTGCCCGTCGCGGAGGATGGATGCGCAGTTGCGGAGGACGCGTTCGGGAGCGCCCTTCATGAAGAGGGTGAGTGGGCCGGTTTTGTGGGGCATGCGGTGGATCGAGGTGTGGGTTTTGGTGTCGCTGTTGAAGGGGAGGTCGAAGCGTTTGGGGAATTGGTCGTGGACCTTTTTTTTTTTTGCGAGGTTGGCGGGGGTTGGGAAGAGGAGGAGGTTGGCGATTAGTTGAAGTTTTCCTTTGGTTGAAGTTTTCCTTCAAGAAGGAGCTCCGAAACGAGGGAGGGTTAAAGTTCCCTATGCGGCATGCCTACCTTGTCGATAGTAGCCAGCTTCTTCCCCACAAACCGCAGCAGGCCAGACTCGGTGGCGTCGCCGATGATACCGCGCTTCTCGACGGGCGCGTCGGTGCGGTCGAATTTCTGAAACGAGCAGGGGTTACAGACATTTTTTTTTCAGTTCCCATCCAACGCAAAAGAAAAAAAAGAAAGCAAACATACCGCGCGCGAGCACAACGCGCTCATGTACACGATTTCCATGACGCCGGGGACGGAGTCGTCGAGCGCGAGCTCTTCGCCGGCGGTGGGGCCAGCGACAAACATCTTGCCGTCGACCCAGAGGTTGGTGACGGTCATTTGATTCTGTCGATTCGAAAAAAGTTGGGGGAGCGGGCAGAGTCCGAATATTATGGTGGGGTGAGGCCTCGATCTCACGAATCCAAAAAAAAAAAAAAAAACGAAAAGTGGTTGACGCGGGGGAGTAGGCCATTCAACGCACCCTTGTCAACGTGCCAGTTTTGTCCGTGCAGAGCATAGTGATAGCGCCGAGCGTTTCGACGCCGGTCAAGTCCTTGACGAGGACCTGTCGCGATGCCATGCGCTTAGCGGCGATGGTGAGGAGCATGGTGACGGTGGCGGGGAGGCCCTGCGGGACCCAGGCGACGAGGATGCCGATGGCGAACGAGAGCGAGTAGCTAAAGTTGCCGGACTTGAAGAGCGACACGAAGAACTGAAGTGGAAGGAGGGGGGGGTTAGAGCCGACCAAAAGATTGGAAGCGCGAAAAAGCGGAGAACGGGGCTTACAAAGACGACGGCGGTCGAGAACGCGAAGAAGGAGATGATCCTTCAAATCAAAAAATGCGGTTTTAGATCTTACTTCCCCATAACATTCAGCCAACCGTCCCTTACTTGCAAAACCGCTCAATCTCCAACGTCAACGGCGACTCCCTCTTCACCTCGGCGGTCGTCAACCCGGCAATCTGTCCCAACACGGTGGAATCGCCCGTCGCGACGACAATCCCGTACCCCTCGCCGCTAACCGCCAGGGTCCCATTAAAGCACAGATTAGTCGCCTCGAGCGGGTTCTTTTGCGTGTTCTCCGTCGCGCGCTCCTGCGGGTCGCTCTCGCCGGTGAGGGACGAGTTGTCGACCTTGAGGTCTGCGACGTGGAACATGTACAGGTCGGCGGGGATCTTGTCGCCGAGCCGGACGTAGACGAGGTCGCCGGGGACGAGCTCGGCGGCGGGGAGCTGGCGGGTTTGGGAGTTGCGGATGACGGTGCACTTGGCGGGGATCATGTTCTATTGGTTGGAAGGGGGAGTGTCGTTGGTGAGTGGGAGCGGCGAAAGCGCTTCTTTTGTTTTTTTACCATGAATGACTCGAGGACGGAGGCGCTCTTTTGGAGCTGGTAGAACTCGATAAAGCCGTTGAGGAACGCGACGCCGATCAAGATACCGCCAATGTACGACTGTACGCGTTCGCGGTTGTCAGCACACGCGCCACACACCAAAAAGAAAATAAGGAAGCCCTCCTCCTCTTACGTTCTGAAAGTTATTCAACGGGTCCATGATAAACAGCACGTACGTGCCGAACCCGGCGAGCAGCAGCAATATATTGAACAAGTTGAGCAGGCACTCGAGGAAGCGGACGATCCAGTGCTTTTTTTTGGGCGGTGTGAGGACGTTGGGGCCGTGGATTGCCAGGCGGTCGCTGGCGACGGCAGGGCTGAGGCCTTCGGAGCTGGCGGGCTTTTTCGCGTCGACGGAGACCGAGTGGCGTTGGCAGACCTCCTCGAGGGTCATCAGGTGCTCGTCCTGGAGGGGGATTTTTTTTTTTTTTGGTGTGTAAGAGTAGAGAAGGTGTGGGTGGGAGCAGGTGCAGAGTGCCTTACGATGTCGAGCTTCTTGACTTTTCCCTTCTTTTGCGCGCCACGTTTGTTCTTTTATATTCACATGGTATAGGGTTTCGGTTCGGGCGTGGTGCGAGCGAGCGGAGGAAAGGAGGAAGGGTGTGTTAGTGACCCAGCGCAAACCGACCGTGAACGGAACAAACAAACGCGCTCTCTTTTCTCATCCACAGTGTAGAAAACGGGAAGAGAGGAACGCGACACGCACCTCAGCCACGACAACGTGCGACCTGTGGAGATGCTGCTCGGCGCGCGGGTCGAAGGGCGCCGAGGAGCGGACTTGGTCCGCCCCGGTCGAAGGAGCCTTTGACATTTGGCGCTCTTCCCTGGGCTTGCTCGTCTTAAGGAGGCTCAAGCCGACCAGCGGATAAGAGATGGTAAGGGGGTTGTCCAGGCGGCCGAGGGCGGGACTGCTGAATTTAAAGGTAGTAGCGCGCGGCCTCCCTGGGCGGTTTGTCAACTTTTCTCCTTTTCGTTCGTCGCTGGCGCGAAAAATATTTATTGAACTAACGGATTGACGGAGAAAGCGAGAGAGAGAGAGAGAGAGTGTGTGTGTGTGTGTGTGTGAGTGAGTGAGTGAGAGTGTGTGTGTGAATGGAATAGCGCAACGGGAGCGGAAGAATGCAAGGAACCCGCCAACAACGCGACTGGTTGAACCAACACCGAACCTCCCTTGACCCAAAAAAAAAAAAAAATTACAATAAAAAAAAGATATGAAAGGAAAGCGCGCAAAAAAAAATCCCTCCAAGTGCCCTACACTGCAACGGCCTCCACCTCCTTTCCCACCCCCGACGACTCTGTCGTCGTCGTCGCCATCGCCCGAGTCAGCACGGACCCCACAATCTGCGCGACCGTCGCGTTGCGGGGCAAGCCAAGGCTCCTAGTGAGCGGGCGCGGCGGGCCCTGGTAGTGCCAGGCGACGGCGATCCACGCGAGCAGCACGAGCAGGCGGAGCAGCATGACGGCGGGCGGCGCAAACAGCCTTGTTTTGTCGTCTCCTGTCTTGGGCGGGTCCAGTGGCGGCGGCGGCTGTAGAAACCGGCGGGGGCGGAAAGTTTGGAGGAGCGCGGTTGTGGAGAGTGGTGCGTCGTCGTTCTTTTTGTTTTTGTTGATGTTGCTGCTCTTGGTGCGTGAGTCAGAGGGATTGCTGGCGGTGGTTGCTGTTGCAGCAGCCGAAGCGCCGCTGCTGCTGCTGTTGCTGCCGCCGCGGCCGCGGCCGCGGGCACGTCGGGTGATGGGTTTGAGTGGTTTTGCGTCGGCGGACGGTGGAGTTGTCGACGGGCTCACAGCAGCGGGCGATGAAGCTGATGGTGATGATGATGATGATGATGATGAGGATGATCCTGTCCATGATGATTGCGATGGTGATGTGGGTTGGTCCATGCTTCTTGCAGGTTGCTGCTGCGGGGAGGTTGTTGGAGGTAATGGGTGGTTTGGGCTGTGCGGGGAGTGCGCTGTTTCCTGGGGACTTTGTCGTTTTCAGGGATCAATACTGTCGTAAGTCTCAAGTGCAGTGGAATGAACTACGTCGGCCTACTTCTCTTCTTGGAGTTGTCAGCTTTCTTCTCTGTCGGTTCTTCTCTGTCAGTAGTAGTATCTTTGGTATTTTTTTTTTGAAACAGAGGACTTTCTTGAGAGTAAAACCAGTGCGCGTGAACGCCACAGCGTCCGCCCAAAAATGAAAAAGAAAAAAAAGAAAAAAAAAAAGAAGAATTCGCGATCGATTTTTTGTCGATTTTAAGGGATCTGTAGGAACAGCCACACAGACAGAGAGACAGACAGACAGACAAGCGACACTCGGATCAGCAGACAGACAGACCGAGAAGAGAGAAAGAGAGAGACAGACAGACAGACAGACAGACATAGAGACGGGGCGAAACGAGGAAGAGTTTGAACGAGGAGGCGGCGGCGACAACGAGCGACCACCACGACGAGGCAAGGCATACCTCTCCACTACCTTCCCCGCCCTCCCTTCCTCCCCTTTCCCCTTCCCCTTCTCTTTCCTTCCCGGACTCTCCCCCAACTATCTTGCAAACCAAGCAGTCGGATCGACTGACTCATCCTCTCGCATCCATCCATCCATCCATCCATCCATCATGGATGCCACTCCACCCCATCCACCACCATCCCATTCACCCATTCATCCATCCTTCCCTTTGTGCACCGAAAACCGTGGCCCCCCCTAACATCTCCCATTGAAAAAAACAACCACCTGAAGCCAGCTAACGCCCGGCTCCGATCGCGCCGCCCCAAAGATCTCGCCCGCGCATTAACCACTCTTTCGCGGGCATCTCTCCGGTCGATTGCCTCCTTCCCAACTTCCAATGACGCCCGTTGTGGACCCATCCATGCTGCCAACGGACCCCCTTCTCCTCCCTCTCGAGCAGCCTCCACCCCCGGCTCCCCCTGCGGACCGCGACGATCCAGCGTCGTCTCCAAATGCGTCGCGGTCACTGAGGCGCAAGACGTCTCGGCTCCCTGTTACTTCGCCCACGCCTTCCACGAGCAGGCTGAACGGTGGGGCACCGCCCGACGCCACCGAAACTGCTTCCACAACAAACAACAACAACCATTCAACGGGAGCGCCTCCATCCCAAGTACCCGCCTCCGCCCTTCACTACCCTGGCAGCCCCAGTAGGATACGAGGAAACACGCCTGTTTCCTTTGCAAACAGGCTCGTTTCGAGCACCTCCTCGTCGTCCTCTTCGTCGACGTCCTCCTCCTCTTCCTCGATTTCTTCATCGCCTCCCGCTCACCACTGGGCTCCCGTTTCCACGCTCGGCACACCCATCTTCCCAAACGCCTCAGTCTCGCAATCGCCATCACCTCTCACCCGACCTTCACCATTCCGAAATATTCCATACGTTGCCGACCGCACAATTCGCCGAATCGGTCGGAGAAAGTCAGAAACGTCTCTCGGTTCAAAAGTCTCCGATGTCTCGGCTCTCTCGCGCCACTCGTCGCGGTCCAACTGCCTTGCCTGTCAACTCAAAGCAGAACGCATTCGTGCCTTGCAAGAGTCCAACCCTTACCGCTTGAAACGGCTGGGCCAACCCGGCAGCTCTCCGTCCTCAACACGGAGCTCCTTCACCCAGCCACTTTGGAGACCCGTCGGACAGGTGTGTTTTTCTCGTTCCTATCCTCCGTCACTAATCTATTGATGACTCGTATGTCCAGGCCACGATGCGCGCCGCGCACACGTGGAGCAGTAGTAGCAGCAGCGACTCGGAAGTGCCTCGTCAGCGAATTCTGCATCGCAGCCACAGCCATCACTTTTTGACTGACGAGAACGGAACCACAAGCACCAACAACGCTGCAACCTCCCCGCCGGGTCCTCAAGTTCCAATGCCGCCCTCCGCGAGCGGCGGCCGCATTCCCAGGCTGTCCACCAACCCAAAGAGATCATCTTGGCTGCAAGCACAAGGTTCTGTCTCGGCACCCACTTCGCCCAGGCCAAGCCCGAAGCCAGACAGCTCAGCGATCCCCACCGCACGCCAACGGCTGCCATCATCCCTCAACGCGAATGGCAGCTCGTCCCGCCTGCCAAAGTCCACTTCAGCACCATCGGTCTCCGCTGCCGGCGGGCCAAGCCCCCCGGCCTCTCCTGCAGCTTCTTCCTCGAGGTCCTCCGTTCAGAGATCGCGACTGCCGCCGGCGACATCTGCAGTCAAGACGAAGGAGAAGCCTGATGAGCCTTCTGCATCCACTTCAACTGCAGCACCACGCAGCCGCATCGCCCGGAGTGTCAGCAGCAGGCTGTCTAGTCAGAAAGCGGAAACGTCCGCACCAGCGGAGCCTGCGCAACGCGTCACTATTCGCGGTGGCGGAGTTGTCACGGTCCACGAAAAGAGCGATGCCGTCGAGGAAGCTGGCATCCCTATGGACGATGACGGTGAGATCAGCAATGGAAAGAAACGTAAAAGCAAGAAGGCAACCAAGATTGACAGCGATGACGCGGAGGGTGCTGAGCATCCCGGAGATGTGGACGCCGACGACGAAGAAGATGTCAAAAGCGATGTCGCAGTTGTTGATGTCGGAACCCCGGACGCGGATGCTTCTGGTGATTCTGCAGACACTGAGACGCCTCGCAACGGTGTTGCGCCCCAGGAAGCGGATGAACAGGTAGAAGTCGTCCGACCGGTCGAGGAAACCGTAGTGGAACCCCCAGCTGCTGTTGCTGACGAAAGCGAGAAAGTCGCCGATGCCGAAGCGGTCGCATCTGACGTTGTGGAGATTCTGGAGGGTGGTGACACTGCAGTCTCTGCTAACGTGGAGGTCACTGCTGGACAACCTGAAGAAGCGACAAAGGACGAGCCCACCGAAGCACCTGAAGCCTCACCTGGATCGCAGGAGAAAGTTGAAGAGGACCCGGCGGCCCAAGCTGCTGAAGAGACGGATCTGGCCAATTCTGTAAGCAAAGACTCGGTGACGGAAGAGACTGTTGTAGGTGAAGAAGATGCACAACCTGCGGCACCTGTCACCGAAACGGTGTCTGCGGCCCCCACACCCTCCATTTCCGCAACACCTCTTTTGGCAGCTACATCGCCGGCTGTTCCAATGTCCACCCCGCAGTTCAGCGACACCGCCTCCATTGTTTCCGACTGGGCTGACACGGCGTCCATGGTCTCGTACAACGACGATCTCGGGGACACACCGCGCGGCCGCCATTTCAAAATCGCCCCAGCGCGCCGCCGGCTCAAGATCGACATGCACGACCTCACCGGCCTCGCTCGCCTGATCTCCGCCCGCATGGCAGACTGCAAGTCCGCGCACGACGGGATGCTGGGCGCCGGCGTCTCTGCCGCCGCCTATGGCGACCCACCGGGCAAACTACATCGAGTCTGCGCGCGAGATCGTCGTCCTCGGCCGCGGCATCGCGACGTCGTGGTTCCCCGTTGCGCAAGCGTGCGCGGACAAGCGGCTCGCGCAGCAGCTGCGCGCGTCGCTGTCGGTCTGCGAGACGGTCGCGATGCAGATGCGCGCCATCGTCAAGATGAAGGCGGGCGAGGCCACCTCTGCGGCCGGCGTTGTGGACAAGGAAGGACTCGTCCTGGCGAGCGCGCGCAACGTGGTGGAGGCAGCGCAGGAGGCGCTGAAGGACCTGGAGGCGGCTCAGCTGATGCTGCTCGAGGGCGACGCGGCGACGGCGACAACCGCTGGCGCAGGAACGACTGCAGAGGCGGCCGCCGCCACCAACGGCTCGGTAACGCCTGCGGTGAGTGGGTCGACCGCCTCGGTGACGTGGACCGCGACTGTAAAGGTGATTGATGATGAGGTCGGCGAGATTGGCGAGGTGGAGCTCGCTCGGGAGGATGGGGGCGTGCCGAAACCTGTACGTAAGAACACGGGCACGGAGGAAGCGTTGAAGGCTGCGATAGCCGCTGGTGCTGCGGCCGCCACTCGTCGTTGACGATCCAGTGTATGTCCTGACCCGCCCGAATTTTTGCTGCTGTTTCCTGTTTTTGTGCTTTGAGCGACTCAATTGTTTCGCGTCGCCAACGTTTACCTGTTTTCGATTAGTTTTGACTCCATTTTACACTTTTCTTTCTTGCTGCCGCCTTTCCCTCTCCCCCTTCGATCCCTCCTTCCTGTTTTTGCGTCTTCCACCTGTCTCGATGCTTCTGCATGAAAGCCATATTTCCTTTTATTTCCCTCCACACATTATTTTCGAATTTTGTCCCCGCACTTCGCTGGTTGGGCATCCTCCCACGTCCCCCACCCCCAGCAACCCATCCCAACCCAACCAACCAACAACCAGACCGACCAAACAACCATCCCACCAACCACTCCTCAACGCTCGCGACCCCAGCGATTTCATCCTTACTCCCTCGTGTTTGTTTTTTTCTGCCTTTGTTGTCGATATATTCTTATGGTTTATGGAGCTCTCTGCCCGTCTCACTTTTTCTGTGTGATCGTTGCCTCTTTATGCTTGTTGCCTACCTAGATGTTTATGCTGGGGAGAGTCGTACCGACGACGAAGTACTCCCCACTCTCCCCTCCCCCCACCCCCCGCCTCCCCACCTGACCACCCCCCCTCCCCCGTCCCTCCCCTCACTCCACGAGGCACGACCACTCTTTGCAGTCTTCCCCCCGTCAGATACCTGGGGCTTGATGGAAAGAACCTCAGCACAACACATCAGCCTCTTTTCTCCACGTATCGCCCTTTCTTTGCCGTACCCCCGCGTACTTCCTTCCCACCACCGTTACCGCCACTTCCCACGTTTCTGGCCCCGCTCGTTCCCCCTCCTCCCCCACCCCAACCTCTTTCGGTGAGAATCCCGCCCTCCCCCCTCCCCTTCCACTTTCTCGAATGATGCGAAACCCGTCGTCATGCCGACGACCGAGCGCGGACTTTCCTCCTCAACCCGTGTCCGACCCCGCCCGCCGCCAGCCCCGATCGCAGAAGAGCAACGCAGTGACGGTCCTGTTTGCTCCCTGCCGACGGACGACGCCAGAACGACGGAGCAGAATGAGAGAAGGAAACGGGGAGGAAAAAAGGAAAAAAAAACGAATATGAATGGACTTGAGTTTTCTCTCCTCATACCGTCGCTCCCGCGCGAAGTTTCTTTTTCAGCACCCGCAGACACGTCTTCTCCGAAAGAAGGGCGCGTGATTTGAGTTAGACACGGGTGCTCCGCGGCCAGGAGGAAACGGGACCCTTAGCGTAACACTTTCTGACCTTCCGTTTGGTGTCTGTCTCTGACTTGTTCGCCATTCTTTCATTTTCGTTCAAGTCGCTAATCACGACAACGAACTACATTACGCAGCGAGAGGAGGTCGCTCGATCGCCCCGATCGCCCGGTGCTCTTCCCCGTCAGAACGCGGACGAAGCTGAACAATCGAGCGGACGGAGCTCATCCTCGACGAGACAATCCTCGACAGGGTCTACGCAAATCGAGATAAAGCGAACGCACAATCCGCTCCCTCCCCCAAAGATCCCTTCACCGCCAACCTGACCATCGCAGATGCTTACATCCCACCCAGGCAACCGCCGCCACAAAGCGATGCACCACCACCCCACCGCCGCCGCCTCCGCCCTCCTGCCCACCCCGCCGCCCTCCAGCCTAACCAGAAGCCTCAGCAGCCTCACCAGCAGCAGCTGCAGCAGCAGCACCCTCTCCCTCCTCGCCCCACACCCGCCAACCCCACCCACCCCGCCGCAAAACCCACCCCGCGCCGCGGCCCCCGCGGCACTCCAACAACCGCAACCGCCACCCGTCACCCCTCGCTGCTCAGCCCTCGCCCGCTCCCTCGCCCACGCCCTCGACGCAACCGAGCGCGCCCTCGCACGCCGCGACGCCGACTCCGCGCGCCTCGCAGCCGCGTTGGCCGCGTTGCAGCGTCGCGTTGCGCGGGTTGAGGCTCGTAGCGGTCGTCGCCGGCGAGGGCGGGTGCGGGCGACGGGGTGGAGGGTGCGGCGGCGGCTGCCGGCGGCGCGGGATGATGATGATGACGATGACGGATGGAAGAGGAAGCGACGACGGAGGGGGGATGGCGGGGACTGGGGCAGGGAGGAGGCGGAGGAGGTAGAGGATGTGGAGGCCGGGGGGGAAGCGGGTGCGGGGGGGCGAGGGGTGGGAGGACGATGACGACGACGACGCGGACGGGGCGGGGCGGAAGCGGGTGCGGACGACGACTGGGGTAACGGTAGATGCGTACGACGACGTCAAGCTAGAGGAGGGTGAAGACGCGCCGGAGGCGAGCTACGCGCCCGGCGGCGAGCTTACTCCTGGCCGGCGCCGTCGCGACGACGACGAAAACGATGACGGCGAGGCGTGGGACGCGGCTCTACGGCATCGTTGGCCCGCGTACGTGCGCGGGCGGTCGTTAGCGGCCGACGCGCGGCTCGGGGCGTGGGCGGGGCGGTTTGTCGCGGACGCGGGAGTGTCGTCGTCTTTGTCGTCGTCGGCGTCTTCGTTGGCGCCGCGGATCCCTGCCGAGTTGCGAGGAGGGGTATTTAGCGGACGCGGAGGCGCTGTTTGGGGCGATGATGGATGCGGTGTATGAGGACGTTGGGGAGGGGGAGGGGTTTAGTGGGGATGATGTGGATGGGGCGGAGGGCGACTTCGGGCATGAAGGGTGCGTTGGTGGTGGTGATGGTGGTCGGCGGTCGTCGGACGAGGACGACGACGACGACGACGAAGAAGAAGAGGAAGACGAGGAGGACGAGCGGGGCGGAGCGGGTTTCGAGGTCGACCTGGACGGGCAGGTCGTTCGGCTTTCGTCGTCGGCGGAGCAGGAGAACAGTCAGGGCGACGGCGGCGCGCGAGTCACCGGCGACCGCGAACCCGCAAAGAGCACTACCGCGGCCACGGGCAAACCCACGACCGTCGTCGACGAAGACGACGCCGACGACGGCGCCGCCGCCGCCGCCGTCCTACCGCCCACCACCGCCGCCACCGCCACTGCCACCACCCCCACCACCTCCGACCCGGACGACCTCATCGGCTGGCCGGACGTGGTGCGAACGCGGTGGCCGCACTTTGTCCAGTCGCGCGCCGGGCGCAACGAGCTGCGCAGCGCGGTGGCGGCCATGAAGCAGCGGCACGGGCTCTCGCGCGCCGCGGTGACCGCGCAGGGCCGCACGGCGGCTGTGCGGCGAGTTTGTTGAGCTCGTCGCGCGGCGGTGCGGGCGGGCGGTCGGGGAGCCAGCCTGAGGGTGAGGGTGATGGTGGCGCGGAGGGCGCGGGTGCGGGTGCGGGTGCGGGTGCGGGTGCGGTGGACGGGGCGGTGGGGATGGGTCGTGGGGTTGTGGAGAAGAAGGAAGAGGGGGTGGTGGAGGAGCAGAAGAAGGCGGCGGCGGACGAAGAATCCGGCGGCGGCGGCGGCTCCGACGGTCACGATGACGACACGAGACGCGCCGAAGCCCCCGTTGCCGGCGGCGAGGCCGCGTCTACCGCAGCATCTTCGGTCGCCGAGGACGACGACGATGCCGACGACGCCGCCGCCACCCCCGAAGCGTGGACGACCCTCGTGCGTTCGCGGTGGCCGGAGCAGTGGCCCTCTAGCCGCTTCCGCTTGCGCGTGTCTACAGCGATGCGGAAGTTTTCCCAGCGGCACGGGATTCAGGAGAGGGTCACGAACGGGGTGACGCGGCGGGCGGTGCTCGCGGTGCCGGCGAGGCTGAGGGAGGCGTTTCTGGCGGAGGTGGCGGCGACGTTTGGGGTGGCCGGGACGAAGGGTTGGCGCGGTGGGGAGGAGGCGGTGGCGGAGAAGGGAGAGGGAGAGTCTGTGGAGGACGGCGGGGAGGATGAGGCGGTGGGGGAGGAAGAGGTGGAGGAGCAGGAGGTGGAGAAGCACGAAGAGGAAGAGCAGGACGAGGATGAGCAGGAGGAGGGAGATGAGGATGAGGACGAGGCGGACGACGTAGCCGGCGACCCTGCGGGTTTCCACGAAGGCGCCACTCGCGCAGGAGCCGCCAATACGGGCGGCGAGGCAGCCGGCCACCGCGGCATCTTCGGACGCCGACTGCGGCCTCGTGGCGTGGACGGCCCTCGTACGTTCTAGGTGGCCGCAGCGTTGGGCTTGCGGCAAGTTCCGCCCGCGCGTATGTGGGGTGGCGTGGAGGTTTTGCCTTCGTCACGGGCTTGAGGAGAGGGTCACGGACGGGGAGACGGGGCGGGCGGTACTCGCGGTGCCGGCGCGGCTGAGAGAGGCGTTTGTGGCCGACTTGGCGGCGAGGTGCGGGATGGCGCGGGTGGAGGAGGCGAACGACGCGGAAGGCGAGGAGGAGGAGGAGGAGGGGAACGCGGACGAGGCAAGTTCCCCAGAAGCGCGCGCACAACCGGGCACCCAAGTTGGAGCAGACGCCCCGAAAGATTCACCCAGCAGCATCAAGAAGGCTGCTAGAGTGAACAAGGTTGCGGTGGCATCGCACCCGAACAACGGTGACGGGATTGCAGATCGGGTGGAGCACGCACAGGCGGACGAAGTCGCACAGTTAGATTGTGAGAAGGACGCAAGCGCAGGCGCCAACGACGGAGGAAGCAGCACGGTCCCCGCGCAGGTCCGCGGCGGCGCTGCGTGGACGACTCTAGTCAGTGGTCGGTGGCGGAAGCCGTGGGCGGAGGACAGCGGGTTCCGGGAGCGGGCGGCGGCGGCGGCGGACGACTTTTTCGAGCGGCACGGGCTGGCTCGCAGCGCGGCGGGTCGGCCGCGGCGACGGCTCACGGTTACGGTGCCGTTGCATCTGCGCGACGCGTTTCTCGACGCGATGCAGCAGCGGTGCGGGACGGTCGCGTGGACGACGCTCGTGCGGGCCGAGTGGCCGCAGGTTTGGAGCGACCGCGCGGCCCGCGAGCGGGTCGCTCCCGCGGCGTACAAGCTTTGTCACAGGCACCGGCTGCGCAAGGTGGGCGGCGCGTATGCAGTGCCGCCGCGACTGCACTCGGCGTTTCTCCGTGAGATGCGAGAGCCGTGTGAGGAGGTGCTTGAGGAGACTTCGACGGAGGAGGATGGCGCTGAGGCGGACGGCGACGGGGATATCCCGGACGGAGAAGTAGACGAAGACGACGCCAGCTCTGCGGGAGAAGAGGACGGCACGAACGACTCGGATGAGGAGGAAGCAAGCGGGAAGGAGAGCACTGACGATTGTGCAGAGGCAATGGATGTGGATGGCCAGGGTTCAGAGGCTGATCTACAAGAAGGGGACGCGAAAAAGGAGGATGTTGACGACGAAGAGGACGAGGAGACGGTGGGCCACGGCGATTCGAGTGAAGGTCAGACAAATGCCGTCCCCTCTGTTGAAATTGAAACTGCGGAAAGTTGGGACAAAGGCGATGGTTCTGGGGATGATGACGGTTCTGGGGATGATGATTCGTAAGACACCAGTGCAGGGGAGGATGGCGACGAAGACGACGAGGCGGACGAGCTCGTTGCGGAGAACAACGTCGCCCATGAAAACTCGGCTGCAGCGGATGAAACCGAACGGAGTGCCGGTAATGGAGATTCGGAAGTTGAGGGTGGTGACGACAGCGAGGAGGATGAAGGATCTGACGAGGACGGCAGCGCAGCGCAAGGGAGCCGTGAAGCGGGCGTTGAATGTGAGGACAATGACGAAGAAGCAAACGACGAGGAAGAGTCGGAATCCGCGGCTTGTCTGCATTCCGCTGCAGAGATTGCAGCCGAATCAGAAGACTTTGAAGAACAGGAAGAGGAGGATCAGGAAGACGAGGAGGAAGCGGAAGCCGGCGACTCCAGCGATGCGTCCAGCGACAAAGGTAGCGACCTGGACGAAGACCTTGAGGAAGAAGACGCCGCAGTCAACAATTCCGACGTCGCGGACGATGCGGCCGCCTGCGAGGCCGACCAGGATGCAACCGAGGCGGCCTACGAGGCAGAAGACGGCGTCTCGGATGGCGAGCCGGAAGGCAGCAACGGTGAGGAAGAGTATCCTAACGCTGATGATCCCGGGTCAGATGGAGCCGCCGGCGAACAAGATCAACCTGAAGAAGAAGACTTGGACGCGGCGCTCGACAACTCGGACTCGGACGAGCCGGCGGGAGAGGACGACGACGCCGCCGCTGCCGCCGCTGCCGCCGCTGCCGCCGCTGACGACGCGCTGGTTGGGTGGAAAGACGTTCTCCGCTCGCGTTGGCCGCACACGCTCGACGTGGCGGCGGCGGCGCACAAGAAGCGGCTGCGGCGGGCGATGCAGGCGTTCAGCCGCGAGCACGGGCTGACGGCGCTGGCGATCTCGCGCGTGGACGGGCTGGCGATGCGCGGGATTCCGGGGCGGCTTCGCGGCGCGTTTTTGCAGCGGTGCGAGGCGAGGATGGGCGACGTGCTGGGCGGTGCGCCGGCGGGCGGCTTCGCGGCGAAGGCAGTGGTGGAGCCCAGGAGGATGAAAAGGCGGTGGAGCGGGCCGCGGGAGCCGTCGCCGATTCTCTAAGGGGTTGTTGTGGGCCGTGATTCGAACGGGCGCCGATTCGGCACTCGTGCGTTGGACATTCACTATTTCGTGGTGACGGCGGCTTTTTTTTTTTTTTTTTTTTTTTGTTCAATTTCCTTTCTGAACTTGGAATTGAAGGCCCGTGAGGCCATCGGTGTTGTGCATAATGTAATCGCCGGTTGGCAAATGTTGTGATTCTGGTGAAAAATCCTTCTCCGCCTCTCTATACCCCCCTTTTTGATCCCGCCAAGCATAATCTGACCTGTGTGAGAGTTTCAAGCACAAGGTTCACCCAGTAGATCCTGCCGAGAGTAGCGTGTGGCGTGCGTTGGAAATGCTGTGGTGGTTTGCACCTATTGCTCGATCTACTGCCACAAAGCTCGACAGCACCGCGAACCAGTCGACCCGCCCACGGCAATCTCCAACACTCGTCCATTGTCCCACCGTACACCCACCCCCTGGTAGCACCATCGTCCGGCTGTCCATGTGGGCACGCTTTGCATCGAGAGGCGTTCTTCCGCTATCCGCTACGGACAACACAAAGAGTGTGTGTTTAGTAGTCTCCAGGGAAGCGTTTGCGAGATTTTAGGCAGAATTGTTTTTGGATTTCTCCTCATCCCATGAATGCATCGCATCCTAAGCAGCCTGAATGCATCGCAACTAAAGTGTGTGTGTGTTTTTTTTTTTCGTTCTTTTTCGCTTCTTTTTCCCCGTAGGGCTTCGACCTTTTTTGTTTTTTTGCTTATCAACGCAACCAGTTTGTTTCCTTTTTTCAAATTATTTCATACATGACAGGAAGAGTGAAATGCCACGCAACCGTGTCTTCCCGTGTCCTGTGTGCTCAGCCCGTATCCGCGCGGACTCCAGGCGGGCGCTCGACCGAGCCGGTGAGATCACAACAACGCGCGCGAGAGAGAGAGAGAGAGAGAATTTGTCTTCCCATGTGCTGTGTGCTCAGCCCGCATCCGCGCGGACTCCAGTTCACGCAATGATGGGAGGAGTGAAATGCCACGCAGGTATGGCTTCCCATGTCTGTGTGCTCCGCCCGTATCCGTGCGGACTCCAGGCGCACAGTCTCTAGCTCCCGACGGAGCCAGTGAGGATCGCGCGAGAGAGAGGAGAGAGAGAGAGAGAGAGAGAGAGCGAGAGAGAGAGAGAGAGAGAGAGAGAAAGGAAAAAACAAAAAGAAACAGAGGATAGCAACGGACATTCAGAAATGCTTCACGTCAGCCCTCGCCCGGCAACCGCAAGGCGGAGCAGTCCTCGCGGTATAGCAGGCCGCACTGCTCTCAACCGTCAGCCTCGCGCCGGCGTCCTGCTCGCGCTTCTGCTTCTGGCCTTCATTATCCTGCCGCCGCTACCGACGGCCCACGCTGCAGGCCGCACCGAGACCGTCGACGGTGTTCAAGTGCAGGTGAGGGGATTGGGAGACATTGGCGAGGGGGCTTGGAGGAGCTGAGTTGTGTAGGAGGCGAGTGCGGCCCGGCCTGAACGCTGAGACGAAATAGGTAGGACCAAAGCTCGCGGCGCAGGGCGATCATTCGACGGTGCACTCGGCGACACACAACGGACATGACGTGATTTACAAGGAGGGCCGCGGCGGCCGGTTGGGGCAGCACGAAATCAAAGCAACGGAAGCTGGTACTGTACTTTTTATGAATATTATTGGCTTCACCATTTATTAATTAATAATAAAACGCCTGTCAAATGCACCCGAACTCTCCCACCCAGCGGGCCAGCTGGTTGCCGGCCAGGGCGGCAAAATGGTGCAAAAGAAGGTGGGCACGACCGGCCTCGTCGACTGGCTGTACGATCCAAGCAAGAGCCCCGAGGCGAAAGCCAACTTGCTCAAGGTGGGCGAAAACCCCAAGGACCACCCAGGCAAAGTCAAGCTGTCGGACCATGTCTACAACGAGGCCGTCAAGCAGCAGAAGAACGTCGGCTACGCGCATAACGACGCGAACCCGAGCAATATCCGCGTGCATTACAATAAGGACGATAAATCGGTGCGAAGCGGGGAAGTGGGGCTGGGTGAATATGTGGGAGAGCTATGCTAAGGTTAATTCTCTTCTCCGACTCGTTCGCTTGCAGGGTGCTATTCCCAAAACGGAGTTGATCGACTGGGGCAAAGGTGCAAATTTGAATTCCTTCGAATCCTCCAACTTTGCCTCTACCGCCTCCCTCGACCGCTTTGCCTGCCGGTTACATTGACCTGATCCCAAAATTTTTTTCTCCTAGCCGAACCGGGCACGTCCGACCTGCGCCGCACCGAGAGACTTGACCGAACGGATATTGGGATGGCGTGCCAAGGCGCCGGGTTCCAGTTCCGGTCTGGTGCGCGGCAACTCTACCGGCGAGCAGCGGGCGGCGGGGCGTGCAAGCGGGCTCGCGCGGGGAAGGAAAAGGCATCCACAGGGACGACGGGCAAGGTGGCGGCGACGACTTTGGGCAAGGGGTCAGCGCAGACGATCAGGAAGGCGGCGGCGGGTGGAAAGTCGCCAGTTCAGAGGCAGCAGGCGAGCCAGAAAGGAAAGGAGACGACGGGAGGCAAAGCGCAGAAGAACCCGCCGGGAACGACGGCGGCCACGGCGGCGGCTTCAGTTTCCACCAAGAAGGGGAGAGGTGCGGCAGAGTCGCAAAGCGGCAAGGGAAGACTTCCGTGATCCCGTCGCAGCCGAAGACTCCTCTGTCGGCGGCAAGCAAGGCTCCTAACAAAGCGCTGCCGGTTGCACGGGCTTCTGGGGCGAGAAAAAAGTGAAATGCGGAGGTGCGTTGCCAAGGCATTGGAAGTTGCCGCGTTCGCAAACCTTTGGCCTACCAAAAACTGGAGTATTTTTTTTTTCTTTCTTGGCGGTGGCAATTGTGGTTTCAGTTTTGTTGTCACCGGGCCGTTTCGTTAAATGCAAAAGAAACATCGCGTAGCTTGGTATGATGCGATACTTACATTGTGGAAAGCTTTGGCTGCTCCCTAGTTTACCCTTAGCGCTTATGTTCCTCCTTCAGGGTCCTGTAACCCTGAAGGGTTGGAGAAGACTTTGGGTAGAGGGGCATTTATTCAATGAGTTTCCGTGATCTAATGATGATGCTTCCCTCTCATAACCTGCTTCCTTTTTATACTGCCCAGGAGGAAAGACCCTTTGCAGCCACCCCTATCTGCCAGCCTGCTGCCAAAAAAAGAGCGCTTAGACTGAGAAATAAGGAACTGCCCGCCTGGTTTTGCAGCGATGACGCTCACAAGGTCATCACCCACTCACCTATTTTCCACACCAAATTGGTTGAAAAAATATCACTTAAGCGCGCTCGCTCCTTTGCGCTTGTTGCATCCTTGTGAGTGAGAGGATCCTGGCCCCGAATGCCCCAGATCGTGTCGACCATATTTGGCCCATAGCAGTGGTGGCGGCCACTGCAGTCTGCAGCCTTGACATCGCTTATGGCTGATTGGGAGGCCAAGCAAATCGGAGAACAAAAGTGGGAGGAAGTTGAGGACGTTGAGATTGGTAAAGAGGCAGCAACCTGCTTGCGCGCCCTGTGAGGGAACGAGCAGAGTTGGGCGGGAAAGGGCGGTGGTCATGGCAAGAGTGCACTGTGGGCCATAGCTGGTCACATAGCGACAATTTTGCATCAGAAACAGATCCGTAACTACCATTTTTAGCAAAATGGTAGCTCTGTGACCAAACATTTTCCAGAGGGAGTGGGGATTGAAACCAGAGGCAATAAAAATGGTGGTGGGAGCTCCTGTTTCAAGAATGGGACCTCGGGCTACCAGTTTTCACCAAAGGTGTTGGGGTTGAAACACAAGAGACAAGGAAAAATGGTGGTGGGAGCTCCTATTTTCCAAGAATGGGAGATTGTGCACCCACCTCAAGATGATCAGTCTGATGGAAAGATGCTTCATTCACTATGAACAATGACGTTTCTTGACTTTTCCACCAGTTTTGACTTGTCCAATCACAACCCTGTCAATAACAACCTTTTCTCCACCTTCTGAAATCACTGGCAAGTGAAGTTTCGTCATGACTTCTGACTGCAAATGAACCAATGTGCAACCATCACAGTCTCCAAATCTTCTCATTTCTAGTTAAAGTTCTTCTGTTCGCTGATTGTCATGATGGAGAGAAGCCATCCGTAGTGTGTGAATGGCTTCATTTCAGGAGCAGCACTTTTGCGATGGGATTGATGGTCAACAAGTTCAACATACTGTGTTGAACTGGTCAACAACAAACCATAGAGGAGTGCCCAATTACATTTCCTTTTCTGTGTGTCTGACAAGGACCTTTTCTTTCTTATTTTTTTTGTTGTTGGGGGGAGCGGTATGTCACTTATTGATATTGTGAGACTATACTCACTCCTTTGACCCTGGGATCTGGGCCCTAGAGTGAGGGAAAGCAAATAATAGGCTAAAACTAACTTTATTGGGCTGTTGTCTAGGGGGTGTTTCAACCCTACTACTTGCCTAGTCCACGAAGTATCCCTACTGATCTGTCTAACAGGGGTCTCAAACACAAAGAATGAACATTCAGAGGGACAATCCTCTGAAGGATCGGTGCTGGAGCACCGATTACTCGCGTGGCTGCGGGCCGATGCGAGGGGGAAACGGAAGGGCACTCCCGAGGGCGCAACACAACCGCAGAATAAAGAGAGAGAAGAGGGAAACGGGGGTTTTTATCTCAGGAACCTAATCTCAAATACAACAGGAGCGGTTAATAGCGACGGGACGGACAGGGCGCGACCTAGCGCCCCTCGTCGCGGACGGTGCTGCAGGAGCCCTCGTCGTCGCCAGCGACGGGGGGGAGAGAGAGAAGGGAGTCGACTATGTAGGGGTCGGAAGGTCGCCAGCAGGGAACTCGCACGCGGAAACACCTGCGATCGTACACGCACCCCGCCGGGCTGCGTCGGCACGATCACTCGACCAACGGGCTTTATCGCATCGCACTCGTACTCACACATCTCACCCTCACAGCAATAGGACCGAGGCAGGCGCTTGTAGATCGAACTCTCAGGTGTCTGGGGCCGCACCGGGCGCAGCCACCAACACCCTCGTGGGGACGGGAAGGTCGGGGACAACGATGCCGTCGTCGTCACCACCACCACCACCGTCATCGCGGCGGGCAAGCGCCAGGGATCCTCACTCCAACACAGAGCCGGCAATGTCACACAGTCGCTGGTGGGGCCAGCTGCATTCCCCACCCACGGCCCCTTAAGAGGAGCCCCACGAAGGGACCATGTACACACCCGGGTGTGTACCATCTCTCACTACCCTCACCTTGCGAGCCAGATGGATTTGAAGGGACTCTGTATTGGTGCCAATGGACAGAAATCAGATTGAAGAAAAAAGGAAAAAGAGAAATGGCCCAAAACAGAGAGAGAGAAAATTGACAAGTCAACCCCCCTGACTTGGAGCATCCACCACAAATGCTCTAAGTCCCCCCCAACCCTATGCATGTATGTACAAGTGCCAAAAATAAATAATAAATTAGGCGGGCTTGGGGTACAGCCTGTCAGGCACCCCATTCCTAGGCAGTCGGGCAGTCTCCGTTAGTCACCGAAAAAGAAAATATGCTGAGAAAACCCTGGTGCAACGGAAACTGTTAAGACGAAAGTAGTAAAAGCAGACCCAATAATAAAGACAGGTTAGCCGCAAATACACTTTGATAACGCCTTGGAAACTAAAGAACTGGGAGCAATAATAGGGGTCCCGATCCTTGCAGTTTTATGACAGGTACGCTTGTTTTTGCGAATAAAATCCTAGACTTTATCACTGAGACCTCGGTGTAGTCTCACAAGAGTCCCTTGAAATCCATCTGGCTTGCAAGGTGAGGGTAGTGAGAGATGGTACACACCCAGGTGCGTACATGATCCCTTAGTGGGGCCCCTCTTAAGGGGCTGTGGGTGGGGAATGCAGCTGGCCCCACCAGCAACTGTGTGACATTGCCAGCTCTGTGTTGGAGTGAGGATCCCCAGTGCTTGCCTGCTGCAACGATGGTGGTGGTGGTGGTGACGACAACAGCTTCGTCGAGTGAGTGGGAGGAGTGAAGGAAGTGGAGATGTGTGTTTGTGGGTGGTCTTCTCCCCAACTTGGAGAGAAAAAGAAAAAAACTGTATTATGAATAATTGACACATAATGATGATATGCACGCTGTTATAGTTGCTAGACAAGCGTGACTGGCACAGGGTAAAAACTCTCCTATATTATCTGCTTGAGGAAAAACTGTTTACACCCGGTTTCTGTTCCACTTAATACTGGGAGTATTTGTCAACAGTGCAAGCCGGCGCCTTGGTCTGCATTGGCGGTGGCTTGCTCTCCCCATGGGCATTGTGAGAACAATAACTGACAGTCACAATGGGTTCAGGTCCATCCTGTGCTAACCAGTCAGTTCCGCCTAACAACTTGCATCTTTGCGCAGAAAGCAGCTCAAGGTTGTAGACAACTCAAATAATTCTCTCACAAATCCTGATGCCAGTGAACGGCATCCTTTTTCGCATGATATGCAGTAGTGATGATTTTTAGCTCCCTGCTATCATCACTCAAGGCGGGCCTAAGACAAAATCAACTTACCCCAATCTTCCTCTGGGTTGGGGGGAGTATTCTCCTTTTTTTCTCTATTTTCCGTGCGCTTCTTTATGTTTATGCTTGTTCTGTCTGAAACTTTCAAACAGAAGTTGCACAAACGGTAGAAAGTGCTCCCTCAAGACGCTTCCATCCCCCCATAACTTTCCCCTGATATCTTCCTCCTCTACCGCCGCCTTTCATGGTATCCCCCATGCCCTCCGCAAATTTTTTCCACACAACTCCAACAGCTGAGTCGTCTACTTTTGCCGCCGCAAGACCACCAATAGCTATTCCAAATAGATTCACAGACGCTGACATTCCAGTGCCAGCTGTCACTATCACCACTACGAAGGCTGGCCCCCGAAGTCCGCTTTTTACAAGAGCAATTTCATTTAGTGATTTGCTCAAACTGGAAACAAAATCGTTGTCGGCCTCTGGTCGGTGATGAGAAAGCACAACTGTAACAGAAGGGTTTGCAGATGAACTATCGCTGGCTGACAGTTCAATAGCCTTCGAGATAAGTGATTTGGCTGTAAAGTCAGCAATCTCCTTTAGGTTGTTCTTCCGTTCTCGGTTCAATTCCTTCAGCTGTTTCGACAGAATGCTGACTTTTTCGACAAAAGAGTCAGGCCCTATAGACCGGCAATAAATTCAGCAGCACGACACTACCCCAAAATTGTCTTACCTGTGCTCAGTAAGGTGCTGAGCTGGCGGTCTCGTAAAAGGGACTCATGCAAAAAGGACAGTACCCGGTCCGCAAACAAGAAGTAAAGCCTGAAATTCTTTCCTCGGACGCGTTCGACATGCAGGAGCTTGACGCATTGGAGCTCGGAAGTGTTCGATACGTGGGTGCCACAACACCTAGATTTGTGAGTTGGCAAATGTTTGGTACGTGTGGGTCCACTCACAGATTTTGGTCCAGATCGCCGATCGAAACAAGTCGTTTCACCGTCCCAGCCAAATCCTCCGGAATTTTGGAGTCATTGTGCCTGATTCCATCTACTTTTTCTAATTCGAGACCATCGCCACGCAGCTCCCTTACGGTGACTGGCAGGCTCTTCCTTATGCTCTCGTTGACCCGAGTCTCGAGAGCCATGATCTCCTTCGATTCCGGCGCCTCAGCCCCGTCTGCTCTCATCGCAGCAATATCGATTTCAATGTAGGACACACCAACACGGCGGTCGTGGTCTTCGAAAGAGGATAGTCCCAGGCCCCACGACACAGTGGCAAAACGAAACTCCTGCGACTCCGCAATGCAGGATAGTAAGTGCTGTCCAGAGTGCTGTGTCATATGGTCCCAACGGCGCCGCCAGTCAAGTCTGACAGATACAGAATCACCGGCTGATGGCGGCCATGATTCCTGATCGAGAGGTGCACCGGTGAGGTGAATGCAGGTGGGTCCTCGGCGAAAAACAGCGACCACAGGGACGTCGTTAAGCGTTCCCAGATCGTGGGGTTGGCCGCCGCCGGTTGGAAAAAGGACCGTGTCCGAAAGGACGATTTCGTAGTACGCTAGTTTGCGGTCGTCAGAAGAATCGGAATTGCACGTTGCCTCAACGGGACCCGGAACGGCTGAACATGACACGACAACAACGCTGATCTCTCGAAGATAGGAGTCTCGCTGACAAGCAAGTTCTCCAACTTTCGCATCCATTTTCGACACCAAAAAAAAAAAGAAGTACATGTACGTAGGAGGTTCAACCGAACCAAGTGAACGTTTTCGAATTAAATAGTCAGACCCACTACTGATCTTCGTAGTGCGACCCAACGCGAGAGGCCTTTGCTTTCCGCGACTGAGAGCGCTCTTCGTCTGCAATCCTTTCCTTCTCTTTGCGGACGAAAACAGCCTGACCCCTCATACTTCCACTGCGGGGGGAGGAGGGTGAGCCGGGTGACCCTGCGGAGCCGTACCGACGAAGAAGATATTTGACAAAAGTTGGATCCCGCCCCGCGAGCATGCGCCGAAAGGTCGAAACCAGGTCGTCGGAATCCTCCAGATCCCCAAGTCGCCGAAAGAATTTGCGAGCTTCCAGAGCAACGTCTTCCATCAGGTCTCGCCGCTGCCTAGATAAGCTGGAGTGGCTTGCCGCATCATCTTCGTCGTTGTCGTCCGTATCAGTTTTTCCCTCCTCATCAACCTCCTCGCCACTGTCGTCGCCGTTGTCATCTTCACTTTCGTTGCTGTTGTTGTTGTAATCCCGCGAGCTAGAATGAGAGCTCTCATCGTCGACGAAAACCGCAAGCCGGTGCCGAACTGGTCCGTAGCTTGCTGGAAGCTCGCGGCCCTCGAGATCAGGATTGCCAGATAAGTCTAGGACTTTCAGGTCCTCGAGCTCGACCAGATTGGTTGGAATAGAGGCTATCTTGTTACGGGAGAGGTCAATGTACTGAAGGTTCGGAAATGACGATGGCAAGTTGGCTGGAACGGCGGGGAAGTTATTTCCACCACTTTTTCAGTTTAGCGAAAAAATGTTCAGCAGCTTGCAGACATTGCGCTGATTGTTCTTACAGGAGGATGGCGACGAGGTTGTCGATGTCCCAAACAGGCTCCGGCAAGATGGACAGATTCAGAGAAGACAGGTCGAGAAAGCCTGATTTTCGCGCTTCTGATATGCGCTGCCTGACAGTGGGTGAGTCTTCCGCGGTGAGTGTATCCTTTGAAGCTGAAATGAGGGCAGATCTGTTGACGGTGGCCTTGGTCTGTCGGTCGCCGCGCTTGCTGGTGCGGAGGTTTGGAGAGAACATGGTTGTGGTTGTTCCCAATTTTCTTTTTTTTCTTTCTTTCTTCCTTTTGTGCGACTACATGACTCACTCTTGAAATTCGTCCGATAATTGCACACCACAAATACTCCTTGGTGCAACCAAAACTGAACATATGTTCAAGGTACTCCCGACCGATCACCAATTGGCCAGCCACTTTCAAGCCACTTACAATTTCGCAGGGGCTTCGCAGATCTCTCCTCGCCGTAACAAGTCCCCCGGATCCCAAAGCGCCACCAACCGATAGCCGTCCTCGTCATCACACGAATTCTATTTCCTCTGCAGGGAGTTTGGAGATCGAGCACGAATCGTCTCAACAGAAGTTGATAAATGAGGAAGCCTTGGCAGAGGCCGTCAGCGGTGATGAGTTCGACGATTGGGACGCCGTTATCGACGAAGCCACTTTAAGGCTGGTGGATGGAGTAGTGAGGATACTCGATCCCTTAACCTTTCTCACACTCTTCATCATCGATCAGGCCGATCCCTTCGCCTGCTTGGAGAGTCCTTTGAAACCGTTTTCTTGTGATATCTCGTTGAAAATGGCCGAAGCGTCCTCAATGGATCGGCGGACGAAGGGACTTCACGATTTTGGCGATTCAAGCCTTAAGCTCTCGGCGACCCAATCAACCTTGCCGAACCTCGAGCCTTCAAACAACAGCCCTTCACCTCCACAGACTCCTCGACGAGTTTACTCTGCGGCTTTAAAAACTTTGGAGAGTGCTGACGAGCAGAATTCAGGATCATGCTATTCTACAAGGCCAAGAGCGACGATCGGTGGTCATTTTTCCGCATTCGAAAATACAGATGGACAACAACCGAACAGGTTACCCCTGGAAATTGGCCCAACTGCAAGGAGACATGCAACTACACCAGAAGACAGCCGTTTGGCAAAGAAGCGACAACTAGAATTCTACACAGAGGGCATCGAAACGCCACACCGTCGAACAGTAGCAGTAAGTCAATGCATTGCAACAGCACGTTGAGTTACGCTTAGCCAAGTCCTTTAGGATATCTTAGAATCAAGGATCCGACCGGTCGATTTGCACTCCACTCCATCACCGAAGAAGACAAAGGTATTTGCAAAGATGGAGTTGGACTTTTCAAGCAAAGCATGGTGTTCCATGAAAAATCACCTTGCAAAAATGAACCTGAGCCGCCAAGGTATGGCTTGTTTTACCTCATCCAGGTTTCTTATTCACTTTGCCAGTCTAGTGTTAAGAGTTTCAATTGTTGAAGTGTTGAAAGCTGGGTATGACCTCAAAGTGGCTGAGCTCACTGTGATGCTCACAGATGTAAAAGTATCAAATAAAGATGCTGGGGTTGAGCTCACAGATCCATCAGGTTAGTTTGAAGATTGCAGAATTAGCTCTGGTTGCATAATGCATTGAATTGAATTTCAGGGTCCATTCGAGGCTCAGTTCATCATGGAGTCATTGAAAAGTACGAGGAAGCAGTGAGGCCAGGATGTGTGCTTCTGTTAAAGAATGTATGTAAATGTGTATGCAAATGTGTATGTTCATGTAGTGTTGACTTAATCCTGGCAGACCTCAATTTTACGAGCACCAGGCAGTGTTCCATCGCTGATAGTTACCATATACAACATCCAGTGCTATGCAAGACCAGATGGACATTTTGTTGCACTGAAACACAGTGGAGGAGATGAAATCAGAGAATGAACAATGTTGTTCAAAATTCATGGACACTGTTGTGTTGGAACCTTGCTGAAGGTTGCTTGTCAATGTCCCTTTTTTTGAGCACATTTCTGAGGCCCATTGAATTACACAGCACTGTACAACTGGATTTTCATGAACACCTTTGCAAGCTTGAGTTACAAAGAACTTCAAACTTTGTGGAAGATTTGATTATCCTAATGGAGGTGGTTGTGTAGTTGCACCCTGCTGGTGTTAGCCAGAACTGACAAAGGCTTGGCAGTTAGCCAGTTTAAACTGTAATCCTATCCAAGTAGGTCAGCCTATTAATAAAACTGCAACCAATTGGGTTGGGCTTGGTTCGAGAAGAAAGAGCAGAAGCAGGCCTATCTGTGGGTTGTAAGCACACCATCTGATCGCCATGGAGCGTCAGAGAGATTGCTTATAAAGTTGAAGAAGCTTTTTCTGACTTTGGAGACCAATTGAATTCCATAGAGAATACGTAGAGGGTTCTGCAATACCTTGTTGGAAAGAGGAGATTCAGGCTTTTCAAATCTGGCATTGCACGCCCAGATTGAATGACGGGAAAGGGCAAGGAAATTTTTGGCTTCCCCAATGAGAAGGTCTCCAGAGATGAGCTATGCTCAATGTGAGACTATACTCACTCCTTTGACCCTGGGATCTGGGCCCCAGAGTGAAGGAAAGCAGTAATGGGCTAAAACTAACTTTATTGGGCTGTTGTCCAGGGTGTTTCAACCCCACTACTTGCCTAGTCCAAGAAGTATCCCTCTGATCTGTCTAACAGGTCTCAAACACAAAGAATGAACATTCAGAGGGACAATCCTCTCAAGGATTGGTACTGGAGCACTGATTACTTGCGTGGCCACAGGCTGATGTGAGAGGAAATGGAAAGGCACTCCTGAGGGTGCAGTATGAGATCCTCTACATCTCTGAAGGCTCATCCCATAGTCTAGTGGATATGTGGGGAAAGGACAAGTCATCAATGATGGGGAACTCCTGGTTCTAAGGGCCAGTACCCTGGTGTTGGTGTTAATACTACTCTCTATGTATGCTCTGAAAGCACAGATATACCAATCAATAACTGTCATGAGTCATTGCTGACCCATGAGTGCCATAACAGCCATGGACAAACATACAGAGACAAGTCTCCACATGAATGAATCATGGGTGCCATAGGCATGAGATGACAGGGTTAAGCCCTGGAGCGCCCATACAGGACGGGATGGTATCCGACATACCAACTTGATGTGGAAGATGAGACAGGCTTGACTTGAAGAGGGAAGAACCTGATGGTGAAGTTGTGCTCAAAAGAGGGGTGCAATGGCAGATTACTGTAAGTAACAAAGAAAGCTTGGCCCACTCTGCACTAGCCTCTCTAAGTTCTCATCTCAGTAGACCCAACCCAACTTGGTCTTCACACACTCTTGCTTTGGGGAGGGGGCACTCACACAGCTTGGCCTACTCTGCACTTGCCTGGGGGAATGCTACCTCTACTTGCTTGGTCTGGGGGCTCTGGCCAAAGAGGACTTCTAATCCACCCTGCTTGGCCTACTCTGCACTTGCCAGGGGGATCTCCTACACCAAAAGAGGACTCCATCTTCCCTGCTTGGCCCACTCTGCACTTTGCCAGGGAAGATCTCCTATCCACCACACACATGGTCTTTTGGGGAGGCACTCACCTTACAACACCCTGAAAGGAGATATGAGGGACGCAACTAGTCAAACAGGGGCTGCCCAAGGGGGAGTCTTATTGATTGTTTTTGAGTTGAGAGTTATTATTGAAGAGAAGAAGGGGGGAAAGGGGCAGTATTTATGGGGATCAGAGAGAGAAAGAAAGAAGGAGGAAGAAAAAGAAGAAAAAGACAAAAGATAGTAAAAAGGAGAAAATGAAAGAAAAGAACAATTTGTAAGAATGAATCATCTTTCAGCCACACCCCCCTCCACCCAGTGTCTCTCCTGCCTCATATTTGAGATGGGCTGAAATTGAGGGCTGGGAGGCCACATCAGTGCAGGGACAGAGGCTTGAAAGGTGGGAAAAAGGGAAAATAAGAGAAAATGAGTAAAAATAAGAAGAAATAAAGGGTGTGCGCCTTGTGCTTAGGCCCATTCAGCACAAGGAACACCAGATGCTCTTTTTGATGCGGGGCATCAGCACTGAGTTACTTTTGAAAGTAAGAATAAGTATTCACACATAGGAATAGAGTGGTTGTTTGTGATTGATGGGGGGGCCACTATACGTAAAGGTAAAACCAATGAACTAGTCAAGGAAGAGCTTTTAAAGAGACCTCAATAGCTCAATGGCCCATGAGATTAGGAATCTCATAGCAGCACAACTGCGGAATTAAAAGAGAAGAGGGCAACAGGGGGTTTTATCTTGCAAAGAACCCATTCTCAAACACAACAGGAGCGGTTAATAGCACGGAGGGATGTACAGAGTGCGATTGAATACCCCTCACCACATGGCGCTGAGGGAACTCTCGTTGTCGTCAGAACAAGGGCGGGAGAGAGAAGGGAGTTGACTATGTAGGGGTCAGAAGGTCGCCAGTTGGGAACTCGCACGCAGAAATACCAACAATCATACATGTTGAGATTTGAGCCTAGGAAACCAGCTTCCTATGTTGATGGTGGCCTCGTCACCGCCGCTGATGCAACTTACACTAAGTCGGGTAAGCCAAAAGGCCTAATCTGAATCCAACAAAAAGAGTTAGGTGAAGACGGCAGTGATTCTAGCTTTGCTTTCCTAGGCCTCGCCAGCGAGGACAATGCGATTAGAATCACACTCAATGGGTGCAGACAATTGTTGAACCAGGGCAGCTCACAGCAGCTCCAGGTTACCTGACTTTTGTCTGAACCAATGTTGGACCAGGGACTGGTTGATTTCCCCTGATGATTTCAAATATTTTTCCTCTGTGGGAAGACTGGTCACTGCACACAGACCTCTGGACAGACCTTGGTTGATTTGAAATGCTCCTGAAGATTTCAAATCACTGTCCCTCTGTGGGATGGGTTTACAACACCTCCCCAGAGCAAAGTCCTGTCTGAAGCAGTTTGCAACTTGTTCAGATAGGCAAAACAGGAAAACTGGTCAACCTCCCTGCAGGAGTATAAATTGGGCAGAGCTTTCTTATTGAAAAAAGGCACTCTCACTCCAATTTGCCAGTCCCTGTCTAAAACAAGCTCTTTTTACCCACTTGCCCTTGGTCACTTGCTACACTCACTCCCTTGTACAAGTTCTCGATTCAAGCCTTGGTTCCTCGACCCTTCCACCTTCTTGGGATGCTGCCTCCACTCACGACGTCGCCTTCTACACTGCAACTTCAACAGTACACGCACCCACGAGCGATTTGCATGTTTGGACGTTCGGATGAAGCAACTGCCATCACAAAAAAAAAAGGGTAGGAAGTTTAATTGGGGAGGAACAAAACAATCCAGTCGAGGAGTCCAACGAGGAAGACAACGACAATGATTGGAATGATTGGGGGTACTCACGTGTTAGGCAGAACTGACTGGTTAGCAGCAACCTATTCTGACTGCCAGTTATTGTTCTCACAATGCCCATGGGAGAGCGAGCCACCGCCAATGCAGACCTGGGCGCTGGCTTGCGCTGATGACAAATACTCTGAGTATTAAGTGGAACAGAATGCAAACTCCAACACAAAAGTATAAAAGGGGGATGGGGGACCTGTCCCATCCTCAAGTGAATTATTGTTTCCAATACAATCATCACTCCTCTCAGTTCCTTGTCTGCCTTGTCCTGTCCTGCCCTGTTCCTGGCATCATAATTCACTTCTCCCTGCCATCATGTCTGACCCAAACAACACCTTCCCTGATGCAACTGCCTTCCAAGCCTTGATGGACCAATTTCACGCCCTTTCAAGACAGATACACCAACTTCAAGAACAAGTCCTTCACCAGCAGCGCCAGCTTCAACAACAACACCAACAAGAACATCAAGCTCTTCCGCTGCCCCAAGCCAACCAAGCAAGAGAGCCCAAGGTTCCCAGCCCTGACAAGTTCACTGGGCTGGCCAAAGACCTCAAGAACTTTATGGCCAGTGTGGAGAATGTCATCCTTCTCCAACGTTCAAGATTTTCCAGTGTGAGCAAGTCAAGTTTCTTTTCACAAGCACCCTCCTGTCTGGTCAAGCCCAATCATGGTACAGATCTCTCCCAAAGGAGGGCCCACCAGGGACTGTGTTTTTACTGTGGCTCCATATGTCAGCAGCTGTGAAACCTGTCAAAGAAACAAATCCAGCAGACACAAGCCCTATGGACTTCAGGAGCCCCTCCCAATTGCCATCAGCCCTTGGTCATCAATATCCATGGGCTTCATTGTGAAACTGCCCCCATCCCATGGATTTGACTCTATCCTTGTTGTCATCTGCAGAAGGACAACGTTGGCACATTTTATCCCCTGCACTGAGAATATAGATGCACAAGGAACAGCAGACCTGTTTTTGCAGCACAAATATTCAGGCTCCATGGGCTGCCTCAGTTCATCATCAGTGACAGAGTACCACAGTTCAGATCCCAATTTTGGAAAGCACTCACAGCAGCCCTTGGAATCAAGTCTCAACTGTCAACTACTTATCACCCTCAGACTGATGGATAAACAGAAAGAACGAACAGACCCTGGAGCAGTATTTGAGGTGCTATGTCAGCTATCAAAAGGATGATTGGCCCACCGTCCTCCCACTGGCAGAATTTGCTCTCAACAATTCTCTCCACTCAAGCACCCAGCTATCTCCTTTCTTTGCAACCTATGGCTTCAATCCAAGAGGAGATCTTCTGGGACAAGAGATCCTATCCAATGTCCAAGCTCCTGCTGTGGCTCCACACTTGCATAAACTCAAGATCATCAGCACCTTCCTGGACTCCACCTTGAACTGAGCCCAAGAAGATGCCTCAAGATTTGCCAACACTCACAGAATGGACCATGACCTTGCTGTGGGTCAGCAAGTTTGGCTTCTGAGGACGAACTTGCAGACTAAAACACCAAAAGTCTCAAGCTAGACAACCTCAAGTTGGGACCTTTCAAGATCTTGGAGCAAATCAACCCAGTCACCTTCAAGCTGGATCTCCCTGCATCCATGAAGATCCACCCAGTTTTCCATGTCAGCCTTTTGGAGAAGTTTGTGGCCAACTCCATTCCAGGCAGAGTTGTTCTTCCTCCTCCTCCAGTTGAGGTAGAAGTTGAAGTTGAGAACACATTACCCCTTCTGAGCGCCCCATTTATTGCGAACACGTTACCCCTTCTGAGCACCCGATTTAAGCCTTGAACCTATCAAGCCGTTCAAGCCACTATTCCATTGCGACTGAATGGGGCACGCTGAAAAGGATTTGCACTTAAACTGTTGTCACCATGGACTATATAAGGCGATGCGACTGTGGTACTTCGTGCTTTCACCATACAGAGCAATGCATATCCGACGTGCACACGGTCGTGACAAACGCGGTGGTTCGGCGGGTTCGGCGAAAATCCAAACCTGCGTTTCCGCCATTTGCCACCGACGCCGAAGCTCCTTCCTCATTCTTGCTGATTACACCGGCTGCTTCGAAATGTCATCCCCCGAAACGGGACCAGCTCGTGGGCAAGGCCAGCAGCGTCCTTCCACTCCATCAATGCCGCCGGCGATCGTTGATAGCAGCGCTCAATTTGCAGGAAGATCTGGCGATTCGACTCCCCCACCACCCCAGCCACAATTTTCGTCGGCCGGACCAGGAACTACCTCAACACAGACTTCTACAAATCTAGCCTCCGTTTCAGCAGTGCCCGGCAGTTCCAAAAAGACGCGAACTTGTCGGAATGTGATCATCCACGGCTTTTGCAAGTTTGAAAATCAAGGTTGCGAATTCAATCACGATCCGGTATGACTTGAACAGCCAGGGCCGATTGGGGTTGTCATATGCATCTCTTACCCAATCCGAATACCACCGTGTGCTTAGCCAACCGCATCTCCCATATCGAGCCGTGCATCCATCGCAGCGTCAGCATCTCCAGCAGGAGCAATCGCTGCTGCAACAAAATCCGTTAGTCCCGACTTGTCGGTGGCACAAAGGTCCCAAACCCGCCTCACACAGAATTAACAGAAAGTCACGCCTCCGAGTGGACTCACCCGTGTTCAACCCAGAAGCGCAAAACTCTCTTGCACCGACGTTTTTCCGAACTCAGTCATTTGGGCAAGGTAAATTGCTCACTGCGCTGAAGAACCACTAAACCCCGCTATAGTTCCAGGACGTTTTGACGTGCTCGAAGGGTTTGTGCATATACTGCCTGCGAACGGACTGTCGTTGACCACCTAGTAGCCATAATCCATTCGTCTTAGATGGGTTAAAAGGTGGTTACTACAACCCTGCAGGGCCTCCTGATATGCTGCACGCCTACCATCCCTCGGCAACTATGAACGAAAGCTACTATACAGAGCGGGTTTGTCTACATAAGTTTGAAGCCCTTCGTTGATCGAATTTTTTCCAGCAACCGAGCATGATGTTCCAGCCCCAGTCGGACATGTTCTTTTACCAGAACCAAATGCCGCTCCAACCGAACCAGCCAGTATGTGGTCTTCATTCCGTCATCACTGACTTGAATTGTTTCCATCGACCTCATATCCTGCACCATTCCATGTAGCTCCAATATCACCTGTACACATCTTCCTTGCCACACGTTGCTAACCTGCACCCAAGCCAAAGGACAATTCACTCTTTTTTCATGTCTGACACTCTTCGAGAAGACTTAACTCGCAGGAACGAGGCACTTCTTTTACGTCTTGATCCCACGAGTTAGTTTGTCCCCCTTGAATTTCTTTTTTTGCTAATAAACTGAAAATTGCGCTCGCTTGTAATGCAGGTCCTGAGTTTGCATCGCTCCCTCAGGAAATATTTTCCTATCATTCTCTGTACCCTTTAGACACTGGAGATAGAAATCCGAGTTCCTTTGGTTATCCGACTTCAGTTTACAAATGCACATCGAGAGCCGACGGCTGCTGCTACGTGCTCCGAAGAATCGAAGGTATAGATTTTTTTTTGTTTGGTTTTTTTTTCAGAGTCCTGAATTGTGGCTTTGACCCTTCATGCTAAGGGTTTCGACTACTGAATGAAGCGGCTATATCCTGCATTGAAAATTGGAGACGACTGAAGCACGTGGGGATTGTGTCAGTGAGGGAGGCATTCACCACAAAAGCGTTTGGAGACAACTGTAAGGTCCTTCTGGATCTGGGCTTCTCGCGATATCCTTAATTTTCCTCTTAGCACTCGTGTTTGTGTACGACTACCACCCAAATTCCAGGACCATCCTTTCGACACACTTTCCGGCACCACACAACGCTCCCGTGCCGGAGAAAGTGCTGTGGAGTTATATAACTCAATTAGCCTCGGCCCTCAAGACGATCCATTCAGCCGGCATGGCAGCGCGGGTAATTCAACCTACAAAGGTGTTGGTCACTGGGAGAAATATGGTTCGATTAAATTGCTGTGGTGTGCATGATATGATAAGCTACGACGGAAGGAAAACCCATCAGCACTTTCAGGTTTGCATCGTTACGACATCACCCAAATATCTTAAACTAGTCGAACTAACCCTCTTACTGTTTCTTCATCTTAGCAAGACGACCTGGTTCAATTGGGCCATCTGATCTTGTCTCTTGCTTGCGGATCGATAACAGCTGTACACAGCCTGCAGAAGTCATTAGATTTCATATCACGCCAATGCTCGCAAGATCTGAAGGCTGTCGTCATGTACCTTCTATCAAAACCAGCGGGATTCAAAACCATTGATGACGTGATCTCCATGATTGGCCCCCGGATCTTGCATGAGATTAACAGTGCCCACCAGTGCGTATGTCAAGCTACTTAAATTAATCTATAATCTAACGTCACTAGTTACGCGGACATGCTTGAAGACGAGCTGAGCCGTACGCTTGAAAATGGTCGATTAGTACGGCTTTTGACGAAATTAGGCTTCATAAATGAAAGACCTGAGTTGAGTCATTCGCTGTTCCATTTTTTCCTCTGAACGCCGGCCTAGATTTGAAATGGACCCAAGCTGGTCGGAGACTGGCGACAGATACCTCCTGAAGCTTTTTCGGGACTATGTCTTCCATCAAGTGGACGAGAATGGTAGGCCTGTTCTCGACATGTCTCATGTGGTGCAGTGCTTGAACAAGGTACAGATTTCACTTCTCCCACAATTGTGTCTTAATGCCCTCGTTATTGTCCTCTGCAGCTCGATGCGGGTGTGGAAGAGAAAGTAATGCTGATGAGCCGGGATGAGCAGTCGTGCTTGATTGTGAGCTATCGGGAACTCAAGCATTGCGTACAGACCGCTTTTCAAGACCTGGGCAAGTAGCCCTCCCCACCTGCGGAGAAAAACACTGCTTCTGCTGCAACTGCCGTCCTCGTGACAGCAAGCTTTTCTGAGGAGATACTCATCGGTGGCCAACAACCTCTTGGCCACTTGCCCGACCCCTGCTTCAATTTGTTCCAATCTCGTTTTACCACGCAAACACAAAAACAGTAATTCTTCATTCTTCCACCCACGTCCTCTTCCGCTGTCCCTTCCTGATGAATCCGACACCGTTCGTTTCATTTCGATTTGGTTTCTTCTTCGTCGTCGGTTCTTGAGGGCTAAAAACGGCATAAACCCAAAAAAAATAACCAAAAAGCCAAAAATCCAGAAAAAAATAAAATCTGATCTTGGAAACCACCATCACATGCTTTGTCAGAAGGGATGCCACTTGCGCAAGGTTCCCGTTCCTGTCGTTGCGCACTTCACCTTGGCTAAATGGCGTCCCGTCGATAGTTCCCACGTCCAGCCTAAAGATGACTTCGGGTCGTCGCATGCCAAAACAACAAAGTGTTCGCTTTGTCCGCATGGCCAAACGAGGATCAGGAGGCTACCGGCCATGACTGCCGCTAATATGACTATCGATTGTCAACTTCAACGAGCTGGCCTGTGTACTTGACGTAATTCACGTCTCCTGGTGCAGGTCCTTGCAGTAGATTGTTATTGTCGGGTAATGATATCTCCAGATGCAGGGCCATTTATGACAAATTGACTATCCACAAAGTACTCGTTGGTCCGTGCCGTGAAAGTAACAGGCTTGATTTCCGGTATACAGTTCATGCCCGCCACCGAGGAATCCAAATCCCGCAGCCGCCTTGTTCGAGACCGAATGCCAAAATAATACCTCGTCACGCTATATTGCGCGAATGTTTGGTTGGTCGCAGACATCCCTTTCTCTTACGAATAGCAAGTTGGATTGCAGAGGAAGTGGCTCTGCTGGAACTAAGTCTTGTGCGGCTTCTGTTTTACCACCATAGCAAACCGTTGGCACCCTCCACCATTAAAGGGCGGAGGAAGTCTGGAGTAGTGTGCTGCCATCTCGAGGGTCAACGCCACGTTGGAGGAAAAGCCAGTGACGAGCTTGAGGTCGGTCGTTCGGTTCAGGACCATTCCTGTCCACTGTCGTTCTACCCGTGGGACAGCGGAGGTGATCTGGTGTCAACAATACGTACAGCTCTCAACGCAACATACACTACTCCGGCCACGAGCAGGGGAGGCTAATGAATTTGGTTGGGGCCAGTCTACGGATGAGGAGCGGCCAGAAAACGGGCCAGAAAACGAGGCGGATGGCGATTACCGTGCTGGGAAGGCCTGTATGCAAGTAGACGAGGGAGATGATCTTTGCGACCGCATCTTCGGCCGTTGCGATGATGATTGACACTGCTCCTCCCAAAGTCGAAAACACCACACAAAATGAAAATCATGAGTCCACCAAACGCCCAGCTTTCTTCTATGTTTGTGCTGGTTTCTGACAAGGATCCCGTCAGCCTCGGCTTTCACTGCGGCTGCCGGGTGCCACCGAAGAAAAAAAAAATCCTCTTTTGGGAAAATGGACTTCGTTGTGGGAAACTCGGCCTTGCGCAGTTGAGTAGTTGAGGGGACATTTACCGGACGTCCTTGTCCTCACTCTCGGCGTGAGAGACCAAGCGGTTTCCCACGCCCCGATCACGCACGCCTCACCTCACCTCACCAACGCAGAGGCCGAAACTTGGTTTCTGCGTGATCATGTGCATTCGATCGCGGCCGATCTTGTCCTTTGCGGCTGAACAAACCGACTTTGCACCCTTATCCCAGGCTTCTACCGCTTCCTCCAGGCGCTCCACAAAGTCGGCGACGAGCTTTTCATCGAGCCACGCTCCACAAAGGTTCTTTTCGTGTGTGTGTGTGTGATCGCGTGTAATCCATGCTTATAAAGCCCTGATTCACAATCAGCTTGCCCTCTCAACTGTGAACCCATCGAGGTCCGCATTTGCACTGTTCACAGTTTCAGCGGACTTTTTCGAATCATTCCTTGGCCCGCTACCACAAGTCGGAGCTGGCTCAACCACAGCGTCGCAATCTTCTCGCCGTGCAGATCAGGACTGCACCCTGGACTCGACATCGACCAGCTCAGCCTCCCCTATTGCTTACAAAGTCCTCTTGAAGGTGCCTTGGAGTCGGCATATTTGTCATCTAAACCCCTACCCAGACTGTGACAAACATTTTCAAACAAAAGACCAATCTGGATGTCATCGAAAAATGCCGGATACACTTGGACACTGGAGGGGAGACCGAAACTGGCGCACAAAGAATTGTCATTCAGCTCCTGTGCAAGTACGGGATAAAGAAGACGCACAAACTTCACTTCGAAACTTGCGACTCAGTACAAGCCCTCTACTCGAAAACGCAGTGCCAGAATCGGTGGACGGTTGCACCAAAAATTGTCCATGACTGGCTCAGTTTTTTCTCAAACAGACTGGAGGAGGTCACATTTAAGTGTGGTGCGGATTGGGTGGTAATGAAGAGCTTTTCCGAAGATTCTCCAGATGCCGGTAAGATGGAGAGGGATCTTGTTTTCAAAACTATAGCACTCCTTCAATCCCTAGAAAAACGAAGCCTGCAGACTGAGTTGACTCTGGATCCGGAAGATTTCGATTTGTTTCACGTTGCCGATGTGACCGACGTCACTTTCAGCATGAAAGACTTCAAGTCTGTTTTGAACTTGGCAGAGGCATTGGCGCAACCAATCGCGGCATACTTTAACGGTCCTGGGCAGTAAGTTCTTGTCTGCTCTCGCCCTTTGACTAAAATGTTGTTCAGGCCCCTCACACTCTCAATATCGCAAATGAATATCTTCACGGCAGATTTCGTTCTGGCAACATTCAGCGAATCGGCCTTGACGCAATCTTCAAGCAGGCCCGCACTGTCACCCCGTGAGGAAACAAGGCAACCTGCACCTTCACAGACAGTTTCCAATGGCGGGGAAGACCACCGGATGGATGATCAACCGAGAGTGGAGCCAGCATACCCGCAGTCAGAAGGGCAACGCACACCTGCTGCAAAGCCCACGTATCGGCCTGGAATATCCGTGTTCGCTTCATCCCCCTCGCCCGCCGATCCCTCCAAGCACCAAACTCTGCGGGACTCGCCTCATTACCAGCCAGATCATCCTGGCTCACACAGACTTGGGCTTTACAATTTATCACCTGATGTGGGTCCTGCCGGAAGCGCATTCAACCGTTCTTTGCATGCATCTCTCCCGCGCATGTCGACACCGGGACATCAACTATTCCAGAGGACCGATCAGCAAACATACACTTCGTCCAGGTCCTATGGCCAGATTACCTTGCCCAGGCCAGCCTCTTCAGTTCCAAAAGTGGTGGAGGAGGATGACCTGCCGGCAGGACAACATCGCCCAGACCGCGCGCGTGCACCTTCCACTGGGATCTTGCCAAGCCACGACCAACGACAAAACGATGGCTTTGGTGCATTTAAGCACAAACTAATGGCCTGTGACTCAATGGATGTTGACGAGGTACCAACGGAGTGTGAACGGGGTTCGTATCATGTCTTTTACAACTCGTGTTTGACTGCGCTCCAATTTTCAAAAAGTCCGCATCACTTCACCGCTGTTCGATCCCGCAGACGATGAAGCTCAAGAGGACCCTTATTTGCGACGAGGTGCGCACCCTTCGCCTGGACTGAAACGGCAGTATCCCATTGATCCAACGAGTGGTGGCTCTCGGAGCAGCAACACGCCGCGGTCCCGAGCAGCTACAGGCAGTAGAGCCGCTAGCGATAACGAAGGAGATTACGGTGCACAGCTGCCCCCGCGCCGAAGGCAAAAGGTGGTTGTCAACGTTTCCAGCGGGCGCGAATCCGGGACGCGGACTGTGGTGGTGGAGGAAGAGGTGGTGCCGGCTTCGCCGCCACAGGCTTCCAAGGGCTCCTCCTCCCTCCTCGTTCAATCCACCATGCGGCGTTTTACAGGCCAAACCAAATCCCCCACCGGCGGGAGTGGTGCAAGAAACGAAAAAAGCTCGCCGTACGGTTGGAAGGCACGAACCATTCAGGTCAATTTGGGCGGCGAGGACGACGATGAAGAGATTATCGGGCCGACCCCCCGCTAAACCTCAGGGAGGGTGAAAGGCTCTTTTTGAGAGGAGCGGATTGTTGAATGGCTGTTCTGGGAGGGCCATGTTACTTTGCTGAAATCCACTCTAAGCAAACATGGGGTGCTTGCCACAGTTCAAAATCAAACGCAAAACTGAGCTTCACGAAAGCGAAATTTCGCTTCGCGAATCACCCAAATTCGCAAGTTCAAGGGATGCTCTCATTGAACCCCATTCTTGGACTGCTCACGTGCTGGATGGGCCGCGTGACTTGACGGACCCAAACGATCTCGTTTGTCCCGTCGCAAAAATGCCTACTTTCGATGTTCTTGTTTGGAAACGAATGTCTGTCTGTCTGTCTGTCTGTCTGTCTGTCTGTCCGTGCCGGAAAATGCTCACTCTCCCTCTCACCTTCCGCCTCTCTCTTCCATGCATCCGTCAAGACAAGACGGCACGGCACAGCAAGCAGAAAAAAAGAAAAAAAAAAAAACAGAGAGAAAGGGGCCAAAAAAAAAAGGGAAGACCAGTCAAGCACCTCATACGGCGGCGCGGGACGCGTTTCTCTTTCAGCAAGCAGCAGCCACCCACCCCCGTTCACCCCCGCCACCAACTAACCAACCACCCAAAAACCACCACCACGCTGGCGCGACAATCCCCGCAATGATGACCTCAAGCAGTAGCAGTACCAGTTGCAGTAATGGTAGCGGTAGCAGCAGCAGCAGCACCAACGCGGACTGGCTACCTTCGTCTGACGAATCGCGCCACCCGCTTCCCACAATGGCCAGCACCTCCGTGGCCCTTGGCCCCGCCCACTCTGTCGAGCTGGAAACGTCGTCGGCGGCTCAATGCGATTCGGTCAGAGGGCGGTGCTGGTGCTGTTGGGAGGAGACGGACAGTTTATCCAACCCGCTTATCCGGGCGTGCACAGGCTGCAAGGACCCGGACTTGAAGTGTGTCCACCAAAACTGCATTGACGCATACATCAACTCGCTTTCATCCCCAGTCAATGTCCTTAACCCTTTTGCTGTCCATCCAATGGAGCCACTCCCTGCGGGCTGGGACGAGGAGGACGGGCGGCTCCGCGCAGCAGCCCATATTGCTCAGTCCGTTCTTACTACCGGCTCCTGGTGCAGACCCCTGCGGCTCTTCGACATACCACCGCATCATCGCATCGACCTCCCTCCAGAAATGGTCCAAAATCTTGACATTGGCGCCCTTCGAAGGAAGTGGAGTCGTGAGGTGCGGTCAAGCCACCAAGCATTGGAGGACGGACGAGAATCGAAAAGCACGGAGATCGAATTTGAGGAACACGAGCAATCACCAACCGCAGTGCCCTACCACCCACCGCCGTCTGGTGCAGTGGGAACCCGCGTCGCCGGGGTGATCTCGCCATGGGCTGTTGCATCCGCCTCAAGCACATTGCTTCGGGTGCTCTGTTTAGGCTATCGCCCGCGTCGAGCGTTTCGTCGGCCGTCCGCGAATGCTTTGCCAGTACCATCTCCTCAAGACAGCGATTCACCGGGTCACTCTACGCTGAGGTGCACCCGCTGTACAGATCTGTACAGCGTGACCTATCTTCCAGTACCAACATCGCATGTCCTCAAGAATTCGCCTGCGGCGAGGAGTTCTCTTTACTCTTCCTTCGGTATCATGCTGCTCATCACCTTCCTCTACGCTCTGGCTCGCGCCGGCGTGTACGCTTCGGAGATTGCATACGCTCGCCACTCTCGCCACGTATCCCACAACAAGTTTGATCATCAGATGTACGGGTGGAGCCAGGCGGACGCCGAGGACGCCGCTTTACTCGCAGAAAGCGCGCGCCACACAAACCACCGATCGCCTGGAATTGCATGGCTGAAGACTGTTGATGCGGCTGTCTGGACGCCTCCTTGGGAGAGGGCCGGAGATTCGTATTCGTCCCGTGACCAGGAGGCAACCCATTACAAACATCGTCATGCGCGGCCACTGCCGACACCGAAACCCAAGCTCGCCCTCATGCTGGTATTGGAAGTGCCAGGTGGTGCCACAGTGGAAGCACCGCTGGCATCTTTGATAACGGGTGTTTGGAGCTTTGGAATGCTCATCCTTTTGGTGCGATGCATCGAAATCCTGAGGTGGCTCAGAAGATACAGAGTCAAGAGTATTGTTGGTGTTCAGGCTTAATGCAAAATCCTTTAAACTCCACGCATTCTGGAACTCTATGTTGACCAGGGCGAATTGGGCATACCCGCCCTTTGTGAATTTTCGTTATTCCTCCCTCTCCGTTCGCACCTCTACCGTTTTCTCCTACTCTTCTCAACCTCCTATGGCCCTTCGCATTCTTGCAATCAATCCGCCAGAATACTTACGTGGCGCTGTCTCGGGTGTATTTTGCCACAGTGCGTAGGGGGGGGGGGAAAGCTCATTACCTCAGTAGTTACTGAAAGTGCCGTGGTTTTTACGGCCTTCAGTCTTACTCGCCACGATATAAGGAACAGAATCTCCCACAGAGCCGCTCTCTGCTGGCTCTTGGTACTTATGCCCATTTTTGCGCAGATGCTGATGCGCCAGTAAATCCCACGACCACCCGCGGTGGGTCTCCGACGGTTCGGTCGGGTCGCCCATTCCTCCAAAGGCCAAGTTTTCACTTCGAAGGCAAGGCCAAATGATGACCAATAAGCTAGCTGCCGCGACAGATGCCAGAGCGATGATCAAAGAGAGTTCGATTTTGACCAGCTTGCCGTTATACTCGATGTAGTCCACATCGCCAGGACCAGGGCCAAGCAGCAATTTGTCCATATCAACAAGTATATCTCCAGCAGTCGCGCCGCTTATCAGTAATGGATCGTTGACGAAGTATTCACTGGTTTTCGCGGAGAACGTGATCGGCGTGGTTTTTATGTTGCAACTTAAACCTTTCAAGCACTTCATAAATGTCATTGCATCACCGAGGGTGGTGACATTGGCGACACTTCCAGCTGAGCCACAGAAGGAGGAAAACAAAAGAGCAATGGCTGGATCGACGTAGTCGTAAGCTGAAATGACACGCACATCGCTGGCCGACGGGGTGACGATGGCGACGAGACGCGAATACATGTTGCCCTGAGCTTTCCACAAACAGAGGCTGTCAGACACGTCGGTCGCGTTGTCGGGCTGAGGCTGCAAATTGAAGGTCGTCCGAGAGATCACGGTCGACACATTATAGGCCTGAGTGTTGCTGGAGACGGCGGCAAAGTTGAGGACTGCGTACGTCCGCGTGCCGGTGGAAGCATCGCGGGGGATCCACACATGCCGAGTGTTTTTTCTGCTCAAGCCACCACCTGTTTCCTCGTTGCCGTAACCGACGACGATCACCTCGTCACGCTTCTTTGCAATGGTGTTCGACATGTCGCGGACGGTCGTCTCTTTTGCGTACTGAGATGGGGTCGCGAAAGTAAGAGGTTCCAACGGTTTCAAGTCAACCGGTTGCTGCTTTGAAACCATAGCGAACCACTCGTATCCTCCTCCGTCGAATGGCGGTGCGAGCCCCGGGTACATTGCTGCAGCCATTTGGGGCGTAATAGTCATGTTTGAGGAGAGTCGGGTCACAAGCTCTAGGTCGATGGTCCTGTTGAGTGTCATGCCGCTGGTAGTCCAAGTCGTCACGCGAGGCACGGCTGAGGTGATTTGGGTGTCCACTACTCTCACGGCGCTGAGAAAGACATATGCCAAGGCGGCAAGGAGCAGCGGCCCAATGACCCGCGCGGGGGGGATGAGGCTGGTCGAAGGGGAGCGACCGGAGAAACCGAGTCGGATGGCGACCGCGGTGCCGGGCTGGCCGGCGCGAAGGTAGAATAGCGAAAGGAGCTTTGCGACGGCGGCCTCGGCGGCCGCGACGGCCATGGAAACTGCAGCGCCAAAAATCAGCGAGTCGATGAATACCATCCCTTCTCGTCCTGGAGAGGGGGAAAGCGGTTTCGGTGTGAAGTTTATGCAGCTGGTTGTGGGTGTGTCTCACCACCTGTGGATCCGAGTGCGAGTGATCCGGCAGACAACCAGTGGCGGAGTTCCAAATGATCTTGCTGCAACTTCGCCACCGTGGACTCGAGAATGATTACGCCCATTGTGTCTCTTGGGAATGGGCGTGCGACTGCGCACAAGGCCACAAGGCCCGAAGCGTTGGATGGCTTCGCGAGATTGTCCGTTTACGTCCTTGATACCATTGGATCATATGAGCCCAAATTGCACATCCCTCCCTTCAAACCGCTCGCTGAGCATTAAATTCTATTCTACTCTTCTTTTTGCCAGTTTGTAGCACGAAAATTTACTTGGTGAAGTTGCCGTCTCTCTTAACAATTGGCTGCGACAACGACCTTGAGGTTTACGAGCACAAATTGTCAAACCGAAAGGAGTGTCTGTTGCTTCATCTGAATTGTCACAAGTCAAAAAATTGTCACGTCCAACAACGTGAAGCTCGACGTCAGCGCACGTCAAAGAGTCAGCTTCGCCACATTGGATGGGCCACTGTCACCGTGCTTGTTCACACCAGTGACTCGGTACAGCAGCTCTTTCCCCGTAACATTCACCGAGTCCACGTACAGGGCAGCTCCATACCCCTTGTTGTCCAAAATGGTGCTATTCAGCACGGACCAACGGCCGTAAGAAGAGCTGTCCGTCCGCTCAACGACGTAGCTTGCCGCCCCCGTCGACCCTGTCCACCGCAGCTCGACATAGGCGTTGGATGTAATGTTGAGGGTGAGATACGGCGCCGGAACTGGTCGCTCTTCCATGTACGGCGTGCGGGGTGATAGCTTCTGGGCGCTCTCGTGCATCATGTTGACGATCTTTTGCTCGTCAGGCGGAAAGGTGCCATCAGCGGTTGTGGGGAAGCCAGGCCAGTGGTACGACGAGAAAGGGGCACCCTCTGAGTGTGTGTCTAGGATGTATCGTGCCAGTCACAAGATCAGTTGGAGTAATGACAGTGGCGGAGAAAGTGAACACTCACAGAAACCGCCATCGCGTGCGTGGTACCGCAAGCTCCAAATCATGCAACCGGTTGCGTTCTGCAGAGTCTCGAACGTGGAAACCAAACCGCTGAGCTTGTCGAAGGAAGCCAATCCGAACTCTCCAATGATGAATGCTTTGCCTTTAGAGCTGAAGTACGCAGTGTCGTTGATTGCACGGCCTGCGTATGACTGCCCGTTGTCGTAGTAGTGGTTGGAAAATATGTCAACGAGGGGAGAATCGACAGAGATAGGATCCCAGCCGTAGAGCCCGTACTGCCCGTCAAGTAAGAGGTGGTTTTGGTCGATCTCCTTGACAAACTTTGCAACTGCGGTTGTCCAGTTCCCTACAGTCGGTCGAAAATCAGCAAGCTCACGAATCAAATTTCCCAATCTGGTGGTACGCACCAGGCACAGGCTTGAAGTCAGAGGTGGTAAGCTCATTTCCTGTCTCCCACGCAAACACGGCACCTATATTATTGCATTGACCCAAGTCAGCAGTCGGTCGTTTGCTCACTCCACCATGCCTTACCATCGTCTTTGTACTGAATGCCGGTCACAGTATTCCTCCTGTTCAAGATGTAGCGCACAACCGACAGGTACCCGTCGATAATTTCTTGATTGCGGAAAAAGTCGTCGAACGAACCGCCATAAAGGCTCGCAAACTCCTTGACACCGCCCCACCACTGCCAGCGATCTAGAGGGGAGAAGTAGTGAACTCTGTAAAAAGACAATCACCGGATTGGTGACAAACACATTTACCAATGAAAGGCAGAATGAGACGAACTCCCAGCTCCCCAGCAATCGCAAATGCTTGGTCTAAAGCCACAAAGAGCTCTTCGTTGGCGTATAGCTGCACAGAGCTTGGGGTCACTTGTGGGATCGGCTTCCACCCCAGCGGAGCCGAGTTGAGGGGCGGATTTCCGTTTGTGCCAGCAGCGACATGAACGTACGAGCCGTTGTCGTCCTTTGTCGCGACAGAGATGACGTAGGTCCTGGTGACCCGGCCGCCAATCTTTTGAGGGGTGGCAATGGATTGCTTAGCTGAAAAACAAAAGTGGTGGCTCGTTTTTCTGGTGGGTTCTTGATACCTGCGCAATGGATCTCAAGGCGTCGTGTTGCTCGAAAGGAGTCGGATGTTTTCTTGGCCAACCCCGGTCTACGGTTTTTTTTTATACATAATTCATTTTTGGGTTGTCGGTTACCGATTCTGTCCAGAAAAAGCTGGAAGTCTCACCTTCAAGGTAGTGCAAGTTGGGAACATTGAAAGAGGTGAAACGGAACTGCTTGCCGTGCTCGTCGAGGACGGAGCTACCACTGCGAGTCAGGAAGGGCAGTGCGGATGCAGTAGCGAAGGTTGCCATGACGTAGGCGGCGGCTAGCACAACGAGGATGGCGTGGTGCGCCAAGACGGCGGTCGGGCGGCGGCGCTCTATCTCCATCTATGATTTGTGCTCTACTATACGCCGCGCAACGGGGCGGTGACTCGGATTTCTTTTCATCGTTCACCTCTCCCCTTTTGTACTGATGCTGGCATGGAGCTGTTACGTCTCCCTGTCTCTCTCTCTCTCTCTCTCTCTCTCTCTCTCTCGCTCGCTCTCTCGCTCGCTCTCTCTCTCTCTCTGTTGTCTGTCTCTTGCAAACAACTTGTTTTGCGTTGGTGTGTTTGCTCACTTTGCTGTGTTTGGGCCGGCCAAACATTCCCGCTGCGGAGAGAGAGAAACGAGAGAGACGAGAGAGAAAGAGAGAGAGACGAGAGAGAAGAGAGAGAGAGAGAGAGAGAGAGAGAGAGAGAGAGAGAGAGAGAGAGAGAGGCGGTTGGGGGATCACGGGATTAACACAACGTGTCAAATTTTTCTGGGCCAGCTGCGCGATGGCGTTGCTTGACGGGGAAAACAGCGGGACGGCGGGACGGCGGACCCCATGTTCCGTTTCTTCGTTTTGACCACCAATCCGGGTGCCTTCTTCGGCTGGCTGCGGAGCAAACGCATCAAAATATGACTTTTTTTGTGCCCATCAAACGACAGTGATGGCTTCACATTTGCCGCAACAAAACGCGTCAACCCATGTTTGCGATTTGCGAGGGGTTTTTTCCGGAGTGGTCCCCTGTCCATTGATTTTTCACCAGCGAGAAGAAACGCACCAACACCCAAGAATGCAAAAAAAAGTTTTTCGAGAAAAAAAAAAATAAGATAGGGAAAGGCTCCGCCTTAACCACCTCGCCACGAGATATGAGTAATCCTGCACCACAAAGGGGAGCTGGATTAAACTGAATTGAAGCAAGTTCTTAAGCAACTCGGAGCAAGCCTGTACTGTCCAGGTCTTTCACTCCGCTTTGCCTGCCGTGCCTCAGAACAGAAAAAGGGGGAGTAAACCGCTGGATCAGATGATGATGCAGAGTGGATGGCCCCAGGTTTCACCCCTACTGTGAATGTTTTCCCCCAATGGTGACAACTGCCCTGCGGACCTGCGGCAACCCTGCTTCTGTCAAGTTCGAAGGCCTTGGCGTAGTTTGCGCCTGTCAAGCACTCTGCCCAGTCTGAAACTCTTTCTGGCGGCAAGCAGCGAAAGCTTACCATCGCGTGCGCACTTGTCTGCACCTCAGCCATCCTGCTGCTCGACGAACCCACCACCAGAATGGACGTGACCACCACAGCCTCCGTCTGGCACCTTCTTCGTGCCGTCGCTGGCGCGTCATCCGAATCGGGCCACCGTCGCTGCGGCTGCACCATCCTCCTCACCACCCACTCAATGGAGGAGGCTGAGGCGTCGGCGATTGCGTCATGGGTCGCTCTGGCCGCGTCCGAGCCGCCGGTGGTCCAACGCGTGGTCCGCCAGTCTGTCCCAAACGTTTACATGGAGGGCCAAGAAGAAGACGGCGACGGCACGCACGACGAAACTATCCCGTTCGTCGCCGCCGCTGACGGCCAAGAGGTCTCCCCAGCCCACGACACCGCGCCACCTGCAAGCGCAACCTCCTCCTCGTCAGTTGACCAAGTCTGCGTGGTCCTCCTCAACGCCGACCCACAGAACCCGACGGACCTCACCACCATGTTCCGCGAGCTCCACGACGCCCTTGCAGCTGGCGCGCTCCCCAGCGTCGCGTCGGTCGGTCTGGAGCAGGTCACACCTCGATGACGTGTTTATCAAGCTCAAGGAGGTGGACCGCAGTCGGTCATCGTGGAAGTGTGTTGTGAAAGAGCCGTGAAGTCGTCCCTTTTTTGTTTTTGGTTGGCTTCCTCCGTGTTTTCTAATTGTTTCAGGAAAAACCCCTGAGCGAATTAATGATTGGCTCCCCTAATTCACTAATCAAAAAACAGGCCCTGGAGGATTCACGTGTGGGTTTAAATCCTCCCCGCTGCGCGGCTCGGAAGAAAAAAATAAAAGCTGAAGAACTGAAGTCAGATTAGGTTAGTCGGATGTGGTATTTGCGTACTCCTTTTCTCGCCGTCGCTCCGCCATTAGCCGTTCTCGCGCCCAACCAGCCCGACAGATCAGTTCCTGACTTTTTTTTTTTTTTTTGTTTTGTTTTGTTTTGTTTTGCCCTCTTCCTGGTCACAACTGCGCTTGAGCTATGACCCTCCATGAATCCACCCCCCTGGCACCTGTGCCATCCCTCGTAGTCCTCCTCTTTACCCTCCTCCCTTAAGCGAAAATGAGAATACAGTCGAACATGAAAGAGCTGGAACACTAGAAAATAATCGCATTAAGAAGCAGCCTGCAGTAACAGGCGCTCTCGAGCGGTGTCGCCTCGGCAACTATTTCGTGGAAATAACGTGCGCGGAAGCGCTCAGATCTGGTATCTTCGGCTGAGCGACTCCTTGAGTCTTGCAGGAAAACTTTCGGCCACCGCGTTCCACCGGTCCACTCCTAGTTTGTTGTGTTTGTAATCGACGAGGAGCTGCGCCAGAAGGAACGGTCAGATTGGATAAACTTGATTTACAAAGACCTACAGTCTTAAATTCCTCGTTTAGTTCTGGTGAAGGTTGCTGCCACCCGACAATGGCATCGCAAAAATAAGGGAGGCACTGAACCGTTCCATTGTAAGCTGGTGAAAATTCAGTAACAAAAATCCTCACCGAAAATACTCCTTGTGGATTCAACGCCACCATTTTGCACATGCCCCGGAACGCGCTCTCTTTCTCAGAGTTATCTACCATTCCAGAGACTGCGTAGCACCATCCTAGTGCAAAGTGCTCTAATTCTGGCGCCACAACGTTCGGGCATACAAATCCAAGGCGCCCTATTGTGATGGCCGAGTTTTCCTGCAAAGTCCGCCCCTTCGCAAAAGTTCGCTGGTCCAAGCGAACGATGTGAACAAGTTCTGGGAGAAGACTAGGAATAATTGGTTGGATCTCGGGACCCAGCTGCAGTGCGATTTCTCCGGTTGCCCAGATGGCATTGTTGCTGGCAGACATTTCTCGAAAATCGGTCATTGCTGCACGTCGTTTAATTTGCTCGATGGTGATGGGAAGAATTTGATTCAAATGAGGTTTCACAAAGTCGAATAGGAAAATAGCCATATCTCCAAGAACAGCAAACGCACTCTGCCGTACGTCTGGGGAAGTTTCCTTCGAAAGAGATAAGAAAGGGAGGCAAAGCTGAGAAATCAGCGCTCACATTGATACAATAGGCAAGCAAATCCAAAAGAGGAGGGCTTGAGTTCGCGACAAGCTCTCCAGAACCAGCACGAAGGCCTTGGATCATGCCGCTGAGAAGGTCAAGTGAAACGGTCGCAAAGTCCAGCTCCACTTGCTCATAAGGTTCGTTATTTGCCATCGCGGTTTTCATTGCCTTCGAAAGTATCAGTAAAAGCAACATCGTTAGGCAATCATGAATACCTGACTTTTTAAGATTGTGTCCTTAACAAGCTTCAAACACCTGGCCCAGACGTTCTGGGCAAAAGGCGCAAAGCCAGGACCCAGCGCTATGGCCACCGCGCTAAGGCACTCGAACAGAGGGAATATGTCTCGATCATCATCGTGAACAGCTTCCCATTTGACGATGAGAGGTTGAAGCAAAATAGGTATGAACTCAGGGTGATTAAGGGCCTCCCCAACGGAATCAGCTAGGGTGCCCACAGCATCATACAAGATTCGCAGGTTTTTGCTCTTGAAGTAGCGGCGGAAATTAGGAAGGCACACTTTAGTAAACTCCCTCACCTGGTATTTTCCAAAAGCTGTGTTGAATACATGAAGAATGTGAGGCAGGAAAGGCACAAGCCTATCGCAGGCAACTTCTTCCAGAGTTGCGAGTGCACTGCAACCAGCTTCCTGCACTCGCTTGTTATTGTCAAGAACCATGTGCACCAACTACAAAAGGTCAGTAAATCGACGTGTAATGGTTGGACGACTCACGCCACGCAGAGTTTGCTCAAAATAAACCGCCTCATGCGGCGAGGGGGGGTCTGTGTCTGGGCCGTACACGATCCAAGCTGCATAACGACCAAGTGTCCAACAAGTGATTGATCGGACCAAAGGCTGCGAAAGTCTCAGCCTTTCGACCACAACTCAACTAAAATTCACCTTCGAATCTGTCAAGCAGACCCACAAAAACTTGACCAATTCCCCAAGGTGCACTTCTATCCCGCGAATGCAGCCCTCAGAAATCGCCCCAAGGGCAAGAATTCCAGCCTCCTTAGCGCGCCAGTCTTGGCTCGACAAAGCTTCTTTCAGCAATGGGAGAAGGAAAGGAAGAATGTTGTCCTGATATATGTTGGCGAGCACGTCCAGGGCAGCAGCGGAGCACTTCCGTAAAGTCCATTCGGATACGCCGTCGTCGTCATCGTCGTCTTCGTCAAGATCGTCGTCATCGTCGTCCGCAGAGCCTGATTGCTGCTTCTGGAGTTGCTTGTTCTGCTTCTTCTGTTCTGCGGTCAACTCGATGTTATGCTGACGGGATGAGTGAAAGACAGGTGCAAGATCCTCTGGCCTGTCCGAAATATGGGCGTCGTCTTTGTCTGGGCCCATTTTCATCAAGTCATCATCACTGTAAACCATACTCTTCAGCAAGACTCGAACAAGCCTGAGCAAGGAAGCGAAGCGTGTGAGTTTGGTTCAGCATTAGTATACAACTTACTCTCCGAGGTAAGGGTCGACAAAATCACAGAAACTTTCTGTTTCGGCGAAAGCCAGCCAGAATTCGCACGCTTCTACAGCAACCTTGCTATCACCGCCGTCACAGCAGCGTAACATGAACAATATGATGTCTTTCATCCGGTCTTGAACAAGGTCGTGGAACTCTTCGACTGCAAACACGAGACCTTGGCAGACGTGTTTGACGATTTCCGGTTCTGAATCGTTCGCTCGTCGGTAAAGTCCCTCCAGGTAGGCTGTGACGTTTTGGCACAAAGCTGGGCAGTCTCGCACAACAAACTGATTGACAGAGGCGATCGCGCAGGCTCGTAACTTTGGATTCGGATTGTCGAAGTGCTTTAACAGAACTGGAATGACTTGCTGCATGAATGGGTGCTCTTTGAGCCTTGAAGATGTGTCCTCGCAAATGTTGCTGACACCGCTGAAAGCTCCCTAAAACAGCGATTTAACTTCAGATTCACAACCGTTCTTTGCTTGGTGCACTGACCTCGGCAGTTGAGGGGTCCGTAGTCTGGTTTTCTACCAAAGACAGCAGGACTTGCAGCGAGTCGGGAGCATGGCTGACGTCCGCGTATACAAGCGAGGTGATGACGATGACACCGGCTTTCCTGACTCCAGCATCCTGGTCCCCAACGGCTGTGAACGCGCATTGTTTGATGTAAAACACAATGTCGTTCCTTTGCGCGATGGTTTGCAAAACTTCGGGGACCCTGACTCGGGAGGAGAGAAACAGCCCGGCCTTGCTTCGGACGAGGTTGGGGATTTGAGGTTGGACCATGACGTAGGAAAGGTATCGGAAACTGTCGACATTCTGCGTAAACTCCGCCAAGAACTTAAAAGTGGGTGAGCGACGACTCGCGCTTATCGCACAACAGCGAAACACTCACAGTGACAACTAAGCGGGAAGCGTTAGGGTCGGTATCATCTCGGGAAAGTGCCTCCACTAGTTGCTGCAGCGCGTTGGATTCTGGTTGCCAGTCGGCCATGATGTGCCGGCTGAATGAATAAGCGTCAGAAGGAGAGATCATAAATTAAGGGGAGTTGTAGCAGCGGCGAGACATCGGAAAAGGGAATCGCAAGATCCTCGACAATGATTATCAGATCAGTTCAGCCGTCAGCTTCAGATCGCACATGATTTGACCAGTGAATTCCGGGTACTCTCCAGCCCTCGATCGCAGGTCAGCGAGCTGGTCATGATTTCGCGACTGACAGCTTCCAACACACGATCGACGGGCGCTCGTGCACCTGAACAGCGCTGGCCTGAAGCATGCACTGACGATGTCTCCGATGGGACGATGAGAGTGTGAAAATCCCCACGGGCGCGACGCAAGCCATAGCCTGAAGCTGTCCAATGGGTAGAAAGCTTGGGAGGGGAAGCGAACCTTCAAAGGAAATTTTGCTTTCTTTCTTTTTTTTTTTTTTTTTTTTTTTTTTTTTTTTTTGGCAATCTCCGTCCGCTCAAGTTGCCCAACTTCTTGCGAAGACCGATCCACCAGCAGTTCCCACATCCAAAGGTCCGCCCAGACCGCTCATTCGCGAAGACTCCCCTGCATGGCTCAAGTCACGAAGCATCATAACTATTGAGGAATAATGTCGGGGATGCTATGATTAAAGGTGGAACGATACCTAGAACCAGACGAGCTTACCATGTTGCAGCAAGTCTTTCTTCGTCACAATTCCACGTAGTCTACCATTCTCAGTCACAAGGGCATATCTCGTACCCATTTTCTTGAACAGCTCGACGCAGAGCTCCACTGGAAAGCTCGGTGAAAGAATTGTTGGAGTTGTTTGTATCCATGGGCGCATGTCCAAGTGGTTGCTTTCATCTTCGGATGTCCCACCCTGGTCCAAATCGGTTTCGGAAAACCATATTGGAGTTGAAATAGAAGTGGATGGCAGGTCTCTCGCCGCGTCTGCGAGTCACGGTCAATCAAAAAGTGTTGATAAGACGTTCATTCCACTCACTTAGAGCATATCTCAGCTCCTCGCGGCCTGCGTAACCAATAAGCCGAAGATTTTCCTTTGATTCGACCACGGGAAAGCCTTTATAGCTCGTTGCTGTCAACAAATGAGCTAGAAACACGCTCAAAAGGGGTGTCGGGACGTGCAACGGAAGTGAAAACCTACAGAGGGTGTCAACGTTCATTCCGAACGCGGGAATTACTTCGAGGTCATCAACGTCCGTCATTATGTCTTCGACGCTTTCTTTGCCAATATACTCTTCTCCTCCGTCGAGAAAAGGGTATCCTCCTAACCGTATTAGCCAGTCGTAGATGCCTTTTCCATGAGCATCGCCGACCCACTTTGCTGTCAGCACAGTGATAATGATTGGCAGCACGTATGACAGAGCGCCAGTCAACTCAAACATGATGATAGCGACCGAAACAGTGATGCGAGTAGTACCAGAAAGAAATGCTGCTGCGCCGACGACAGAATAGGTAGCTGGAGTAACGCACTGCGAATTTGGATTGCAAGACCAGAAGAGAATGCTGTTCGGGTAACTTTCTTGAAGGGCCTGCATCATTATGCCAAATGCTCGTCCGACACAAGCACCGACTGCAATCGTTGGTGTACTAGTGAATAGTTCGTGTTCAGAATGAACTCCTCTCCGCAACCCCAACTTACAATAGTCCCGCAGGCACCATGATTCCATAGGTTATGACAGTAAGCCCAAACTTGATAATGGCGGCGAAAAATAGAAGCAACACGACGAAGGCCGTCCTAGTTTTACTATAAACATGATAAGCTAGACATCCCACTGTCAAAGCACTGTCTCATACTTGCAGAGTCCATGAAAATCTCCGCCAACATCCGCACATTCTCTAAATAAATTTGCAACCAAGTCGACGGTCGGAGCGCTACATCTCATTTAGTAACCACCAACTTCAAGAAGAAGTATGCCAACCGAAGGAATACGTGCGACCATCCAACAATGCCGGTAATTAATGCGACAATAGCTACCTCCAAGATTGGTCTGTCATTTATCCAGGTTGCCTTTCGGATGGACTGAACGCGCGTGTTCTTGAAGCTTAACACTTAGCACCGGCCAAAACAGTAATAGAAGGACGTACCAGGCGTATGAATGCAGTGCCTGACAGTCCACCAATTATTCCCAATAGAACGAAAACTGGAAGTTCAAAAGCATGCCAATCCCTGCTAAATTGCACTTGAAACCAAACCTGTTGAGGATAGGCTCATCAGCTCAGAAGTAACGCTTTATGTGTGCCACTCACAAGCTTTTCGGTTCTGAACGGATTAATTAACTTCAATGAAATGGCACCAACCATGGCGCAGAAAAAGGATCGCCACATTGTCTTGAATGGGAAGTAGTAAGATATTTCCTAGAAATTCGATTAGGCAATCAGGTCGAGAGAAATTACCCCTGCGTACCTCTAGCGAAAATAAAACTCCTCCGATGGGCGAGCCGAAAGCGCAGGAGATCCCGGCTGCGCTAGATGCACTCTATTATTAGAGCAATGAGAACGAACGCACAAGCGATTGATTATTAGTTGTACCAGGATCTCCCGCTTTTTCGCTTCATTCGATTCAAATTTCGTGAAAAGTCTTGGGAAAATGTTTCCAAGACAACACGCAACATGAACTAATGGACCTTCCTTGCCTAGTGATAGGCCGGAGCCGACCGAAAACACCAATCCTACGCATTTAATCTGCACAAATGATGAGCCTTCGACCCTTCTTTTTTCACCATAGAAATAGGAAGCAGCACCTCACCAAAAGGGTCCACATTCCAAGGAACTTCCTGATAACAAAGCCGCCCAGAATTGTTTTGATTTCAGGAACACCCTCACCCGATGCGTAAGGTGCGTAGCTCTTGACCAAGGACGCGGCGCAAACGGCAAACACAACTCCCCATGCAGTGTAGAAAGCGCATTGTCCCATCCAGCCAAAGAATGGGCTTGAAAGACCAAGGGCTGAGCTCCACGAAATCCATTCGCTGCAATACTCGTTCTCTTGTAAACAAATCTGTTGGTGCGAGTAGCCATCGGAGCAAAGGGCCGCTCACCTGGTCTGTGCCAACAGCAGAACTTCCGGCTTAAATAAAATCCTGCGGAGCAATAGCCCTCCTTTACGTCGCTCAGCCAGTTGGACGTGATGTCAATGATCCCAGCGATCCAACCAGTGCATAAACCTATTACGTAAGATCAGCTGGGCGAGATCCGTGTCCCCGCACGCACCGACGAGAAGCACGATAATCCAAGCCTGCGAGGCGCTGAATGCCCTCAGCAGCAACCCTCTCCATCCAGGAACTCTCCGCAAAGCTTGAGCCCTCAGTCGATCCTTTGTGAAATCGTGAATCCAGTCTATCGTTGTGAAGTCGTCGTATGCGACTCTCCGGTCCGTGTAACCTGTCCAATCGCTGGTCGACGATATGGGAGGACCGGGTCGGATGGGGCGGGTAGGGCCAAAGTACTGCCCCGGAGGATGATCGATTTGTGCGGAAGGCCTCGACGATGGGGTGGCACGAGCCTGCGTTGCGTGATTCTCCAAGGGAGGTTCCGCAGAGGTCATCCAGTTGAGCCATGCCGAAAGTTGGACCGACGCAGAGGAGAGGACAGACGGCTGGTTTGGGTCCAATACCGATGCAGATCCGTTGCTCATGTTCAGCGCGCGAACTTTGAAGGACTGGGGAGTGGTGAAGCTGAAGGGTAGTGAGAATTCGTGGTCGAAAGGAAAGAGCAAACCTCACTTTATCGCCTCTGGTTGGTCTCGGGAAGTGCGCCCAAGCATGACATCCTCTAGAAGTGACAGAGATTCGCTGGAAGAATTGCCGTACGCTGGGTCGAAGTGTTCAGCGTGCTGTTGCGCAGAAGGCGTGGCTGGTCGGCTCGGCATCGCACAGGACTTCTTTCCGCCCTAAAAAAAAAAAAAATTAAAAAACCTCGACAATTCGCGAAAAACACCAACCACGTTACCTTCATTCATCATGGATCAGCTCATCGCTTCACTACCCGGCGTCCGCGGCTCGGCCGCCACAAACCCATTCTTTTTTTCCAACCCAATGGTTCGCCGCGAGCGCCGTTTGAAGGAGGCGAAGTCGAATGCTGATAGGTGCAACCGCGATTTGACGCGTGACAGGCTGGAGCTCGAACGGAAGGAGAAAGCACTGGTGGGATCATTTGCTTGCTCGAAATTCACGCCAGCCGGAGCACTCGCTGAGAGCCTCGCTTAACAGATGACGATGGTGAAAGAGCACGCAAAAAAGGGAGATATTCCGAAGGCACGAATTGTGGCGCGCCAAATTGCGCATTACCGATCGGCAGCGGACAGGAATTTTGAGAGCGCGGCAATGATCCAAACGAGGGCGCAGGTGCGGTCGATTACCTGCAGATAAGCCCTTCTTGTATAAGCACTAACGCGGTTCATGGTAAACTTGACAGCTGATGGCTTCTAACCATAAAATAAATCGAGCCGAAATTGAGGCCATCAAGGTGAAGTGTCGGGCAAAGCTTTGCTTTCACGCTGATAAAGCGCGATAGGGAGCGCGTTACGCGAACTTGGAGGACACTTTGGAGACAGCTGCCAGCAGAGAGAGGAAGTACGCGCAGCGCATGAGTATGTTCGAAGAAATGGAAAGGATTATGAACGAGGGCATGGACGAGGTTGGTCGGGACCGTAGCCTGACCTTTTGAGAATGGCGAATTCACGCTGACCCGTTTCCAGGTTTACGGGGACGCCGAAGACGCCAGAAAAAAGACGGACTACTTTGAAATCGAAGCGGAGGCTGTTCTCCGCCAGGCGCTCAACCCAAAGCAGTGGAAGGGGCGTTATTACGCAGACCCACAACGGCCAACTGCCGTGGCGAGATCAGCAACGCTTCATCTCCGCCTGTTTGAGCCAACTAAGAGAATTGTTTCGTCCAGCTCGTCAGCCTTCTCATTGTCCCCTCTACCGTCAGTCCCAGACGGTGTAGACGCCTCCCCGGAGAGACCCCAGTTAACCCCAGCCACCGCAAAAGGTGCCAGCGTGGAGGTGCCGACACTGGACCTTTCAGTCGACATGCTCAAAAGGCTGATTGCGAAAGACCCATATATTCTATCGCAGATGCACCTCAACTTGAACGCTCGCTCCACGTATGACGCTATTCTGGGAGTTTCACGTCCGTTCAAACTTGGCAAAATCGAACACAGACCTGACGGGGAGAGCACTTTTGTGCCATACGACTTTGCGAGCAGCTTAAAATCCTGTGGCATCCGCAATGGGAGTGAAATTGTGATTATGCGAACAGACGACGACGAATAAGCAACACATTAAATAATATTATCGTGTTTTTGCTTGACGCAAACACTCTTTCCACATTTGCAGAAACTATTTGCCAAGCTTTGCAGCTGGATCGACAACCGCTCCGACTCCCTTTTCATCAGCTCACCCATTCCCTCCCTCCGCCGGAGTGCTGCTAGCTGCGAACGGACCTTGTCACTCCCAATGGCAGCGACAGCCTCTTCTGGTAAGGCAGACAGAAAAAGAATTGCAAGAGCTGCGTACCGCTCCACTTCTTTCGGGTTGCTCCGGACGCTTCCTGTACGATTTGAAACAATCCCCGCCAATGCATTCTCGAAAAGCGTTGGTGCTGTAGAACGAATGTCTGCCACCAAAGCGTCGATTTCTGCTTCGTGATTGACTTCTAGACTCGGCGACTTTTCCGGCTCGCTTGCGAGGTCGACGCCTGCTCTTCGAAAAGATATCGATATTTGATGTGGAAGAGCATTGGCTGGGCCATATTGAAGAGAGAAGCTTGTGATGTGTTGAAGGGCACCAGAAACATCATTTGACGGAAGTTGTTTGAGGGAGTTGGGGAGACTGCAGAAAAGTTGCTGCTTCAGTGGAAGTGAAGTTGGAGGAATGACCTGGATGAGGGGCATCGGGTAGTCCATTGCTGGACAGCTTGCGTTAGTGTGAGGTGTTTGTTTCCAATTAGGTAGAAATCATGTTATCTACCTTTGCGTAGCAGGAAGTACCCGCGGGAAACGCCAGTTTCCTTGTCTATGGGCTTCATCGACTCATAGAGCATATCCGTAGAAACGAAATACGACGGATACTTGAAACGCGCCACATCAAGAACCAACACCTTGTCCGCACCCCGATGATACGCCCCAACCGGGCTGAAGTGTCCGTCTCCTGTCTGGCCCAACGACTTGCGACTGAAAGATACGACCATCTGAACCGACCCTGTTCCTTCACACACTTCTCGAATATCTCGCACAAAGGTCTCCTTCGAGACTTCAGAGCCTTGCCGTGCGATAACGTCCAGTCCATTACAACGAGCAAGGCAGGCAAACTCGCCGAAAGTGAGCCCTCTTCTACGAACCTCCTCGAGCGGGGGAGAGCAATCCAATACAGTCTCATCGTACCACCGCCACACGCCCTTCCACGGTTTCTGAGGATCCACCTCCAGTGCGTTCAAGACGATCGCCTGTGAAGCCAGAGTCAGCAAGTTCGCGGAATCCAAAAACGGAAGCAATGTGTTCCTACCAGGCTGCCCAGCGCACAAAACGCAGGTTCAGACTGATGCGCTAGGTTTCCACTCAATTGGAGGAACGCTTCTGCGCTGCCCTCCGCAAGGCTTTCCTTGAAGAGTTTTCGCCCTTCCGCCGAATTAAACGAAACCAGAGTCTTTGATGACGATCATTCAGCGGGGGTTTTGAGACCGAATGGAGGGGATCACCTGTGGAAGTTCCCGTCTGAAAAAGGTCATCGCCGGTTGTGGTTGCTCCACCATAGACACCGCTTCTGGTCCCATTCGTGGGCTCAGAACGTCGGACGTCGCTTCACCGTGGAGGACGGGTCGATGAGGCGATGCGGTCGGAAACAGCGGTGGTGCATGTTGCAACGGGTTTGAGGTAGGTGATCGCGGTGATCCCAATGCCGCATGGGAATCGTCAAGCGGTCGCCGCAGTCGAGTCAGCTCAGGATTTCGATGGCGCGGAAGAGGTTGAAAGCGATGAGCGTGACTTGATAGAGTAGATGAGGCGATGGATGAGGCAGTTGTTCGGGGTTTGGACGGGGAGGAGATTGCCGCCGATGTTGAGGCTGGGGATGACACAGATGCAGAGTGGGCAGGGGGAGACAGTATGCAAGGCGTAGTTCGAATTCTGACGGGATTACAGTTGAGCGAGGCTGACGAAGACGCGATTTGGGCGTGAGTGAGGCGCAAAGCGCCAGCTGTGGGTCGTCGGCTCATTCACACCGTTATCACCACTAAAAGTCGCTGGAGGGTCTCAGCCTTTCGAGGAAATAACGGAAAGGCAAAGATCCGATTGATTCCTGCGCAGAGTGTCCGATGAGATTGGAGTTTTGGACAAGTTTTCCTTGCTCTTTTTTCTTTTTTTTTCTCTCACACATGCACTTCAATGCCCCAGCTCTCGCCGATCATAACCTTTGGATCCTTGACAGTCACGACCACTCCTCCTCCTCCCGACAACGTCTCCGACTGGAACTCCAGCCTGGAGCCGCCCTTTACCACCACCGACTTTGGCGCAGCCTTGAGACCCGTCAAGATCAGCCTCTCAACGCGGGAGCCGAGCTTTTCGACGAGTCCAGCTGGCTGCTTGGCGCCATCGACGCGCGCTGTCGTGGCGGTCAGGACACCGTTGGCGAATACAAAGTTGGTCAAGATGTAGGCACCCTTCTCATGCTCATAGGAGCGGCCATCATCCACATAAAGTTGGCCGGACGCGGAGTTCTGCACAGATAAGGTTGGTGTGAAGGGAAAAGGGGCTGAAACGTGAAAACCGCCTTTGCTCACCTTGGCGTCAAGGGCGATCACTAGCGTGAAGGGATCTTTTAATGTCAGAGTCGACGATCGACGGATCCGATCACGACGCGGAATGATTGATCCGCCACGAAGAAAAACTGGCGTTTTTTCAAGAGGCGTTTCCACGGTGATCGTACCCGAGTTTACTTTCTCCAGCGTTGCATAGTCGTACCAGTTCTACAATCACGGATTAAGTACGCGAAAGGGGTAAAACTGGAGAAATAAGTATTACCGATTCCGTCGGAAGGTACACTTCGATGGACGGAGCGTCTTTAACAGTAACCGGTGCGACAAGGAGATCGCTTCCAAGCATGAACAAGTAGTCAACATCGAAAGTGTTTTTGTCCTCAGGGAACTCGGAGACAAGAGGTCTGCAAGCGAAAATTGGCTATGGATCACCGAATGTGAACAACGCAGACAGTACCTCATTACGGGCTTGCCATTCTGGTTAGCCTCCCAGAACAATGTGTAAAGGTAAGGCAACAGTCTGTAACGAGTGCGAACTGCTTCTCGGATCAACGAAGTGTACGGCTCGCCAAACAACCACGGTTCACGGCGCTTGGTGTCAATATGGGCGTGGGCACGGAAGAAAGGCTGGAAAACACCCGTTTGGTACCAGCGGACAAGTAGCTGCGGCTCTGGGTTGCCGAAAAATCCACCAACATCCGCTGTCGAAAGTAACAATTTTAAGCAGCGTCCACGTTGAAGCAAAGGCTACCTCCCGAGAAGACGACACCGGCAATACTCGTGGACAGAATCATTGGAACGGAGTAGTCCAAATGGTCCCACTGCGCAAAGTTGTCACCAGTCCAAATGGCGCCATACCGCTGGGTTCCAATGAAGTAGGCACGGGAAAGAACAAAGGGTCTGTCCGTTCCATCGTTACGAAGAAGGTGGCCCTCGTATGTTGCACGGTGCTGAATTGCAGTTAACTACAGTATGCGCAAGCGCGAAGTGGTGTGCACGCACCACAAGAGCACCGTACAGATTGTGGACATCTCGATGTTCAAGATCCCCGTAGTGCCGGTTGTCTTTGGGCATAGTAATTTCTGGTCCATTGAATACGGATGGCTGGACACGATTGTTAGGCCATTTTTGTCTTAGTTTGAAAAACGTGTACCTCATTCATGTCGTTCCAGGTGTAAAGGCTTGGTGTTGATCCCTGTTTTGCGTTAGGTTTGGGCAAAAATTAGGATTTTGGGGCACCTCGTACGCCGAATATTTGAACTGCTCGGCCCAGAACTTGCGACTGTCGGGATTGACGTAGTCGATCCAATTTGAGCTTCCAGGCCAGCACCACCCATCAAAGCTATCTTTTCCATTCGGTCCCTTCACAAAGAGGTCGAGATCCTTCGCCTTTTTGGACACCCTGTAGCCATCGTCGCTCTTGATGTGGGGGTCTACAATCGTGACCATCTTGTTTCTTTTAGAAGAAGAGGAGGGCAAATCCGCAAATCTATAGTCAAATAAAGTGTAACTCACCTTCCGGCCTTTCGATGCGAGGCCCTCCTGCATAGCCTTGGGTGTTGGGAACTTCACGCTGTCCCACGTGAGATACCTCTTTCCGTCGGTGTGCTCAATATCCAACCACAACACATCGTACGGGATGTCATTGACGTCGAAGTTCGCATCAACATCTGCCACATCCTGCTCGTCCTGGTAGTTCCACCGGCACTGGTGGTAGCCGATTGCAAAGTATTGAGGCATTGCTGAGCGACCCGAGTAAAGAGAAAGCTGGTTGGAAACATCGTGCGGTTTCGGGCCAAGGAAGAGCATGACATCAAGGATTCCAGACTCTACCATCCAGTGCGTTCGCGTGGATGGACGAGCAGCCTTCGAAGACACAGGGCCACTCTTTTCGTCGCCAAGGGCAAGCTGTAAAGGTAAAAGGAGGACGTGTGGTTTTTTGTTTCAGGACTTCAGGTTTGTGGGGTGCACCAACCTTGTCTGCGTCGGATTGAACCTTCTCGACGTCCACCCACATTTCGGCTGAGTTGATGAAAAGGACGCCAAGAGTGGTTTCTGCGCTATGAGCCATTAGGAACGGAATGGACCCATACAAAGCCATAGGGTTGTCCAGCTCGTACTCAAACACGTCAAAGTTGTAAAGACGGTATGGGTCCGTGTACGGCGCTTCTGCACCACGTGTCGGCTTCAAAGCAAAGCTGGACGCGTGCTCAGGCAATCCATACACATGCTCCGATCCAGGAAAGTTTATGTCGATACCGATTGAAGTCGGTCCTAAGCCAAGTATCAATTAGTTACACGCGTTGTTACGGGAAGCAGAAAGTCTTACCGTAAGGCTTACTGTCCTGCTTTCCCCCAAAGCTCTCTTCCCACATATCTTTCGTAATTTGGCCCTTCAGTCGCTGGATTTCCTTCTCTGCCTCACTCAATTCGCCCTCTGGAGTTGGTTCGGGTTCGACTGGGTCGCTCTTGTTTCGGTGGTGCTCGTAGTGCAAGTACCCAAACTCGTTCATTGTCAGCACGGGCACCCCTGCCGACGTCACAACCACTTTGAAAGCCTCGATACCGAGAGAGACTACCGTCTCTTTCCCAGCCACTTTGAATTCAGCGCGGACAGCGCCATCGACAACCTTCACGGTTGATCCTGATGCGGGCTTGGGCACATCCAGCGCTAGCGCCTGGTCAGAGGTGGGCGGGTGCAGCTGATGCCGCGAGCGGATGGGAGACTCCTCAATGACTCGGAGGCGCACGGTGCTCTCCGCAAGGAGATCGAGCTCCAACGAGAAGAGCACAGATGGACGGGCCGCGTCGACGAGGCGGGCGCGAACTGTGCCAGCGGTGGAGTCGATCATGATCGAAGGGAGATCGAGGGAATACGACGCGGCCAGAGAGGTAGGAGCGAGGTCTGCAAGATCGGCGTACGCGCGCTGGCGAATGCAGAAGCCGCTCTGGTCGCACCTCTTAAAGTCATGTCTCTTGACCATGAAGACGCCTCTCGGAAGGAGAATCGCTAGAACGGCGAAGATGCAGAGCAGCGCGAGCGCTGCGCGTGGCGCCGTCGAGGCCATTCGAGATTTTTAGGTGCAACCTTTTCGAAATCAATGGAACACAGGGACCACTCAAAGTCGTTGGTTCGCCGATACACAGCTCCAACGCCTCCACTTAGCATCGCCGGAAGGACCGCAGATTATGCTGCATCTCACGTGTCCTTTATTATTTGGACGAAGAGCAGTTCACAAGGTCTTCTGTCGCGCTCTTCGCATACCGTTCCCAATTCGTATATTCTCCGTCTGCATGTCACGTTTCGCGCGAAATCGTAGAGGAGCAGGGACGTGCCAGTTTCATAGGTCTCGAACAACGTGTATTGCGTCACTTACTATCGTCTTAGCAAATGTTGAATACTCAGCTTCTTGCCTGTCCAGAACACGTTATTTAGGCTGTTGATATCCTCCTGGGTTGAATAGTGAGGGACAGCAAGCCGCAGTCCGAAGCGTTTTCTGAAAAGTTCCAGGGCCTGTTGCTCATGCGTGCTGATACACTGGAGCGTATGGAGGATTGCGGAGTGGGAATATTAGTGACAAGTGCAGTTCAGATGCTCAGGTCGGCCCTGGCTCGGGCCAACACCTTCTCGACCGACGAGGAGCGGCGGACCCTCAACCACCCGACCGCAACGACAGGTCTCCCCCTCACGGTCGCGGGCAACCTCGTCGGGATCGTGCTCCCCAACGTTCTCGCCGCGATGCGCGACCACCCGGACGTATTCGTTATCGGCGACGGGCGCGTCGAGCTGCACGATCGGCTGCAGACACCGCACGACCGAACCGAGGCGGTCGAGGGAGTGCTGGTTTCCTGGAGGGACCAGAAAAAGTTCCCGTCGCTCAAGGGGTGGCGGTCGGAGCGGTACTCCGTATGGGGAAATGGCTCCTCGGCGGCCGGTGGCTCACGGACACAAGTAGTTATGGAAGTCGAGCGGGCGGCGGCAGGACTGTTTGGCATGCGAGGCTACGGTTGCCATGTGAACGGTTACGTGACCGACAGCGGGACGGGGCAACTGCGCATGTGGATTGCAAAGCGGTAGGGTGATTTTCGGAAGCGAAGCATGGTGACAGAATTTGCGTGCTTTAGGAGCCTGACCAAGCAAACTTACCCGGGAATGTTGGACAACCTTGTTGGTGGTGGCCTAGCACATGGATACGACCCTCGGTCGAATATCGTCAAAGAGTGTTTCGAAGAGGCCGGAATCACCGACGTCAGCAAGCTCAAAGCCGTCTCCGTCATCAACTTTTTCGGTTACTCCACCGACCGCGGTCTTCTTCCTGACACTGAGTATCTCTATGACATAGAACTGCCAGAAGGCTGGGAGCCCGTGTGCCAAGATGGCGAAGTCGCCGGGTTTTCGTTGCTGACCATCGAAGAGGTAAATTCGACCTTCATCCATTCGTTTTTTGCCTCTCTCACCCTGTGGACACCACGCCAACTCGCAGGTCAAGCAGCATTTGGCCGCCGGTGAATTCATGCCAGAGTCGGGGCTGTGCGTTGTCGATTTCTTGCTGCGCCATGGCTTTGTTGATGCTTCATCCGAGCCAGACTATGTGGACATTTCCGTGGGTCTCCGGCGGCCCCTCCCCTTTCCTGGGCCGACTTATGGGGTGTGATGGCGATAGACTCTTTGGTCGTGGGGGCGCCTTACAAGAATAAAATGCATACCAAAGGCAATCGAAAAGTCTCTCTGCCTGGTTACCGCTCTCGACGCCTCTTCCTCTGAAGTGCGGAAGCCATATGAAACATCGAACCAATTGTGGTATTTAACTGCGCACCACCCCCCAGATGGACTGCTTCGAGGAACTTGTCAATCCGCATTGCAATTTCTGTCTCCGCCGTCATCCCCCCCACCACTGTCCCACCGTTCCACCACTAAACCCCCGCCCAAGACGATGCCGTTCCGCAAGACCCGGCCGCACATTCGCGGCCTCAGCCACAAGGGCGAGTCGCGCGTCGTGCGCGGCGACTCGGACGTCGAGGTCGCTTCGAACCCGCCGGACCGGGACGACGCAAGGGCGCAGCGCCGGCTGCTTCGGACCGGGCAGAGCGGAGGAGGGCGGAACAAGAGCGACGGGACCGGCGTGAACGGCACGGCAGCAGCGAGCGACAGCGAGGACGGACATTTGAGTGGAGATGGCGCAGGCCATGGCGATGACGGCAGCGAGAGTGGGAGTCAGGAGCAGGACGAGGAGCAGGAGGCTGACAGGTTTTTATATGCTGTGTGCTTTCTGCCGTCTGCTGACCCCAAACCCAACCAATCAAGCGGTATACCGGTTCCGCTGGCCATGTGGGTACGTCAGAAAAAAAGAAAAATAGAACTTGGTTGCACCATCAGCACCCAATCCAACCGCTTTGCGTTTCACTTTCAACCCCGCCACAGGACTTTGACCACTGCGACCCGCGGCGCTGCTCCGGCAAAAAGCTGGTGCGCATCCACGTGGTCCGACGTCTCCGGGTGGGCCAACGGTTCCGCGGAATTGTGCTGACGCCGCTCGGCAAGCAGTCGGTGTCGCCGGCGGACCGGGCGATTGTGGGTGCGGACGGCATCTGCGTCGTCGACTGCTCGTGGGCGCGCGTCGACGAGGTGCCGTTCGAGCGGATCCGATGCCCGCACGAGCGGCTGCTGCCGTACCTCGTTGCGGCGAACCCGGTCAATTATGGACGGCCTTTTAAGCTGAATTGCGTCGAGGCGATGGCGGCGTGCTTTTTTATTACGGGTACGCGGGGGCGCAAGGGGGTGTCTCCGCTTCGTTTCCTCCTCGCGCAGGGTATGAAGTCGACTGAAATGCTTCTTTCCCGCCGCAGGCTACGACGACTACGGCCACAAGCTCATGTCGCGATTCTCCTGGGGCCACGCCTTTTATCAAATCAACAAGGACTACCTTGCACTGTACAAAGCTTGCAAAGACTCGTCTGCGGTCGTGAAGTGCCAGCAGGAGCTGATTGAGCGACTGGGGAAAGAACGTATGTTCTAATCTGTGATGCGTAAAAACAACGTGCTAAACCTGGATGCTGCTCTTTGCTGTCGGCCTTTTGATAGACGAGAATCTCCGCAACGGCGACAGCGATCTTCTGGCTTTGAACCCCAACCGCGGTTTGGGGACCAGCCGCTACCGAAAGGGCGGTGACGGCGACGACGAGGAAGAAGAAGACGACAACGAGGAGGAGGAGGACGATTTGGACGCTTATGGAGACGACGATGATGACGACGAGATGGTTGAGGTTACGGACAAGCTCGGCAACACGATGCGTGTTCGAAAGGATTCTATCAAAGCATGAGCACTTATCTTTTTGTACAATTCTGGGAACGTGCAGTCTTCATTTGCGAAATCGAAAATAAAGAAGAAAGAAAAGGCCCCCAACCGGTCCCGTTTCACGTCGTTTTCCGGAATACAACGCATCGCTCGAGCTTCCTGGCATCGCGCAAGGTCTCCACAAAGCGGAAACGAGAGGGACTTGAAGCCTCGTTCGTCGACGCCTCCGCCGCGACGTCCCCGCCAGGCTCTCCACCCGCCGCCACCCTCTGGTTCTTCCCAAGCTCTCTCGGATGCCACGCGCCCTCAAAAATGGCTTTGACGCGACCCGCCATCCCGTGGCCCACCTCCAGCACCAACAAGCACCCGTCCCTCGCGAATCCCCCGCCGAACCGCGCATCGGCGCGCTCCAGGCCGTCGCGGATCTCGACGTAAGCCTCGTACCCCGAGTCGCCGGCAAACAGAGCCATCGCCGGCTCCTCCTGCAGCCAGCCCGCGTCGATCGAGCGCACCGTCCGGTGCCGCGGTGAGAGGTACGGCGGGTTGCACGTGATGATGGAGAATCCGGGCGCCGCCTCCGAGTCGGCGTTGGCAGCGGCGGCGGGAAACGCGTCGCCAATCTCGGCGAACGTACCACGCGTCCAGCGAACGGTCGGAGCAGCCAAACCGTGCGCGACCGCGTTCGCGCGGGCAACCTCCAGCGCAGGCTCGGACGCGTCGAACCCCCATCCTTCAATCCTCCGGACGCCGTCCGTGCCGCCGGCGTCCGCACCCAGCCGCTTCGCGAGGGATATTAGGATGCACCCGGACCCGGTTCCGAGGTCCAATACCCGCACGGGGTCGGCGCGACCCACATCTGTCGCCGCCGCCGCTGAGTGCAGCCGGACCGCCGCGTCGACAAGGCACTCGGTTGACTTTCGCGGAATCATGACGGACGGGTTGACTGTGAACGCAAGGCCTGCCCAGGTCTGCCGGCCGGTCCGGTACGCCACGTTTCGGAAGCTGCCAGCGGGCGTGGACGGGCCGGCGCTGCTTACCGTCGGTGGTATGTCGCCGTTGTCGCCTTCGTCTTCGTCATCGTTTACCTCGTCGCCCCCGCCGCCGGCGCTGGCAGCGGTCTGATCGGCTGCGCGAAACGCCTCTAGCTCTCTTTCTTCGGCCTCCGCCTTTGTAACCACTGCGCGGGCTTCTCGTATTCGCAGGCTTTCAAAGCGCTGCGGCTCCTCGTGTGTGAAAGTCATCTCCTTCTTCGTCACCGGGTGCGTGAACGTTAGCCGTACCAACGACAAAAACATGCCCTTGTCCTTGCAAGTACGAATCTAACGACCTCATCAACAAAGCTGAAGTGGAGAGCAAAGACAGAGATAGCTGTACCTGCTTGGTAAAGCGGGAGTTTCCAATGATGGGGTTTGCATCGTGGAGCTGCATTCGCACTTGGTTGGGGACAGCTACTCCCAACGGAGTCACCTGGCAGCAACAAGAGTTGCATTGCTCAGCAACTGGTACGCTTTCTTTTCCGTTTCGCACTCTTGCAGCACAACTCACCTCGACAGTCGTCAACCAGCCTTCCGGAGAGTTCCGCGTCCTGGTAAACGACAGAACCTTCACTCTCGTCGCAACCTCGGTGAAATCGATGCGGCCCTCGAGCGCAAACTCGTCCCCCTCGGCCAGCCCCAGCTCCGCACCGACCTTGCCGTGCACCATCGCCCTCCACACGCCTTCAAACACGGGCGGGCCATCGCTGCCGACGCCGTCGCCATCGACCTTCTTCAGCCCTCCTCCATCGGCACTGACCGCGTTTGGCACTTCGCCCCCGTCCCCCTCCGTCCCTTCTCCCCTCGTGACCTTTGCAAAAAAGCTCCTCGCGCCCCTCGTCTTTGCGACAGCCACGATCCCCGACGCGCCCTTCTCAATGTGGTTCACGCACGCAAACGCCGGAATCAACGCGGTCGCAACTTCGGGCGCCGCCACGGCCGGGATGTCAGCGACCGGTCCGGGGACGATCGTCGGGACGGTGGGGTGGAGCGCGGCGGGGGTCGCGACGAGCGCGTCAGGGGCTTTGGAGGGGGCGAGGTGGTACGGGAGGGAGGCGGCGAGGCAGCGGGCCGGAGCGGTTTTGCCTTGGAGCACGGTGCCGGCGGGCTTCCAGATGACGGCGACGGCGTCGTCTTCGTAGAGGACTTTGACGGGGATAGTCCCGTCGCGGAGGCGATCCGTTTCGGTGAGCGTGCGGAGGACGCTGACTGGTGTCGCCCATGCGCTTGTTTGCGGAGGTTAGGTGGTGAGAAATAGCTTTAGTGACGAAGGAGGGAACGAGAAAAGTAGGGATGTAGAGGTCATGGCACCAATGCCTTCCAAGTAGTATGATCATTACCAAGCGTAGGCCCTCGGCGCATGGCTGGCCGTTGACAAGGATCTGGCCGTTCTTGAAGGCCTTGTGGCACTGCGACTTTGAGGGGATGAGGACGGGAAAGCGCCGTCGCACGAACTTGTCGAGCTTCTCGCCGACGTCGGACGCCGAGACCTTGGCCCAAAGCGGGCGTGGAGCCCCTCCTGGTCCTCCCCATGCCCCTCCTCCCCCTCCTGCTGCTTCACCGTCTGAGGCCGTGTCGGGCGCTGCTGCTGGTGCCTCGTCAGTAGGGTCCATCTGGGTGTTGCCCGGTGACAAGTATACTTCTTTCTTTTTTTTCATTCGACCCCGAGTTTTCAAGACAGCTGTCACCCACGGCCGGCAGGTGTTTGCAACACATCGTTAGTATATTTAGTTTCGGGGCCAACCGCCTCGCTCGTCACTGTTGGAACGCTTTTGGGATTACATTGGGAAGGGGGAAGGTGAGGGAGAGGGATCGAGAAGAAGTGGAGGTAGAAGAGGGTGAGGAAGAAGACGAGGAAGAAACGAGCAATAACATGATAAAGAGGGTGGGAGGTCATAACACGACCAACTAAACGAATAAGCAATGGGAAGGCAAGAAAGCGGAGTCGGAGGGGTGAGACATGAGTGGACTATTTTGAGAGAATCATAAACGAACGGGATGGGAAGGGCGCACTAAGGAGACATGCGAGTGGGCAGCTGCCCACTTCGCACCGTCTTTAAAAAACGAAAAATACTAGTGACAAGCGGACATAATCACTTTATCCCACCGCTTCGTCGCGTTGAGCGGCCGCAGCATCGCCCCCATCTCCTCCAATATCGATCCCCGCCTGCACACCGTCCGCTGCGTCCGGCGGAGGCGGCTGGAATGCCCGGAGGCGGCGCTCCCGCGTGGTGGCTCTTTGGCGCTGTCCGTGCGCGCGCGAGCGTAGGGACTGCCGGGCCCTGGCCCTTCCTCGGCTGCGTCGCTCGCTGCCGCAGATGATTCGACGACGCTGACGGCGGTCTTTCTTCTGCTCCCGCTGCCGGAGCTGGTGGTGGTACTGTCGACGCCGCTCGGCTTCTTTCCTCGTCCTTTCGATCTGCTCTTGGACGGCGCCGGCGGCGGCGGCGGAGTCGCGAAGTCCTCACCAGCGGCTTTGCAAGGACCGCCCTCTTCCATGTCTTGGCCTAGTTTCGGGTCCCCGAACGAGGCGGTGGTCGGTAAGGAGGCACCTTTGCTCGGCGTGAGCGCTCGACTTCGCTCGGAAACGTGGCCTTTCCTCTCAAACGACCGCAGCGGCGACGGCGACGGTGGCAGATCCTGTAGCGTATCACCACCGTTCGATCCCAACACAGCCCCAACGTCTTCGTCTGCCTTCCGCCGCCGCCGTTTGGCGCCGCCGCTGCCGCCTCCCTGCGCCTTGCCCTCTTGCATGCTAGCGGCACGCCGCTTCGCCTTGGCCACTGACGGCGAAACCGCAGCGCCGTCGTCGCCGTCGTCGTTGTCGTCGTCGTCGTCAACGCCATCGCCGCCCGCCGCTGCAGTTTCAAGCTCCTCACTCCTCGTTCCGATCGACCCCGCGAGGCTGCTGCTGTCCGCCAGTGCCCGCAGCCGCTGCCGTCGTGCAGTCGACAGCAAGGCGCTCTGCGGTGTGAACCCGTACAGCTCGATGCTGCGAAGCTCGTCGTCAACGTCGTCGTCGCTGCTCGTCGGCACTGCGTCGGTTTGCGCCGCCGCCGTCGCGGCTTGCACGAGAGCTTCAAAGTGACTCTCAGGTGTCGGCGCGCTGCTGCTACTGCTGCTGCCAACGCCGCCGGCCCCGCCTCCCTGAGACAGCGCGGACCGCGTGCGCCGCCGTTTCGTCCCTTTGGCAGTCGGAGTCGGGGTGCTTGGAAGCACGGCGTCGAGGGGAGAAAGGGATGCAGCAATTTCCACAGGCGCAGTGCCAGACACCGCGGCTAGCGCCAGAAGGTCCAAACCGTTGGGGCTCCCCGGATGGCTTTCCTGCTCCCGCAGGCGCTCTTGCTCCTGCTCTGGCTCGGGTACAGGAGGGTTGGTGATGAAGAACGACCCCAGACCCCTACGTCCTCGTCGAGGCCGAAGGTGGGGAGACACCGTTATCGCGGGCTGCAGCGGGGAACTTGCGGAAGGCGTCGAGCCACCGGAAATAAGTCGTTTCCTTCGATCCGAGCGCGGAACTGAGGGTAGCGGGATGACAGGCTTCTGCTGTGTGTCAAGGAGCCTTGCGTATTCGCGGGCAGTATCCTCAGGGGAAATTTTAAGGGGGTTGAATGAACGAATGTCCACCATGTTAATGTCATTGTTGCCTTTCTCTAGTCCTGGAGGGAAGTCCCGATCGCGGAAGCTATTTGGCAGAATGGAAGGGTTTGGCGAAGACCTGGAAGTGTTCGTCATCTGGGCAGAGCCATCGGCCGCAATCACGAGACCGTCCAAAAAGGAATCGGCATTGTGGTCGCTCTGCGGAGAGTCCGCTCCACGCTCCGGAGCAACCGGCATCAGCTTGGGAAGCATTTCGTGTGGGTACCACGAAGACGCCTCGGACGGAAACGGCGGCGGCGAAACCATTCCAGAGTAGGTCATGCGCTCCGACAGGTGCCGGACCGTCTCGTCAGTGTTTCGTGGTGAAAACGGGTTTTGGGTGAACTGGTGCAGCTTTCGAGGAGTGGTCGGGATCTGCTGAGGCGGGCGACGTTTCCGTGGCGATAGGCCCGACAGCGTGCGCTTGAGCGGGCTAACGTCGACCGCGGAAGAGTCGCCGTCGTCCTGCACCCGATGAGACGAATGGATGGATCGACCCCTCGATAACACGGCGGATCTCAGCCTGATATTGACTGAGCTTCCCTTGTTGCCTTTGAGTCTCTTCGTGCTTCATCATGTCCTCCTTCTGCTTCCGAGTGGTCAAAGCGTCCACTGCCTCTCCGAGAACGGCTGTTACATCCTTTTCCCATGGCTTCCAAAGCTTTCGATGAGCAGAGGGTGACATATTTACACATGACATGTTTGGATCTTCGGATGACATTTGAGCCCGCTTTTTACCCTTGTTCTTTGTTGGAGAAGGAGTGGGTGTCGGCAAAGAAGCTGGTTGGGTCAATGTAGGTGGTTCCAGTGATGCAGGGGCGGGTACGGTTGGTTGAAGGAAGTCGCCACTAGGAGCTGAGATGACGTCGAGCCGAGAATCTATTGGTGCTTGATATGAACCGACGCTGTCCTGAGAAAGCGGCATGTCCATAGACTCAATCGTTTCAGCGGAAGATTCAAAACTGGGCAGTGACAGCAAAGATGGCGCTTCAGGCGTCACACTCGATCGAGAACTTCCTTTTGGAAGCTCAGCAAGCGCGTTCCGAGGAACAAAATTTAACGCGGTCTTGGATTCCGGTACGCGATCGAAAGGAGGAAGGCCCGCCGCCGAGATCATCGCTTCAAAGGCAGAGACCATCAACGGCGCGTTGGTGCCAAGTTGATTGGCAGTCGATACCGCTGACGACGGAGCTGGCGAGCTCAAATCTACCGTCGGAGGTTGTGATAGTAGAGGATAGCCGCCGGTGCCACTCATAATTGCCTTTGGGCGGACAACGAGCCTACAAAAATAGCAAAAGATCGCGCTTACTCTTAAATGCGAGGCCAGTGTTGCGAAAAAATCCCGAAAACCGAGACTGAGACTCACCCAACGTTCTACTTCAAGTTCAGATGTTGTTGGGACGATAGTACACTCCAGTAGTTTCGATCGTGAATCTAACAATCAAAACAAGAGCAACAAGGATAGGACGATCAAAAGTTAATAATGGATCTGACCGACGGTGTGCGCGCTCTGAGGAGGTGCGGAGGATGCAAGACCGCTACTTAGGGGTTGCACTTTGTGGGTATTGGGGGTTGCCTTGTGGAGACGAGGATTCGACCAGACAACCAAGTCCAAAAATTAAAGCCGTTTCATCCGAAAAAAAATGAAGGGAGAAAAGGTTGGGGAAGGGGAATCTCGGATGGGGCTGACAGGAAACAAGGTTTCACAAGGGGGGAAATCCGCGGACCTGGCAGCGGACTGACTGTTTGACCTTGAAGGACTGTGCTCTTCCGAAAACTGGATTGAAGAGTGGTTTCAGGAGAGTGCAAGAGTAAGCGTTGATGGAGAACAAAATAGCAATCAGGGTTGAGGCGGTCACATCAGCCAGGGAAGGCTGCCCCTCGGGCCTAGATCAACCACTTCTCCGCCGCCGACCCGCCCAACCCCTTGCGTCCCGCCCGACAACTCCCAATCCCTACCACTCCGCTCCATCATGTCGATCGCAATATGCAGTCAACAAAGGTACGGAGAAGGGGCGGGGGGGAGCAGGGGAATGTCCGGTCACATGTCCGTGAAAACCGGGGAAGGGGGGGGGGAAGAGGACTTGGGGGCAACTGTACACCCTCGGCCGAAAAAGTGCAAGACATCTTCGGCCCAAAACGCTCCGAGGGATGCAGTCACCCCACCACGGCCGGAGAAGGAAGGTGGCCGTGAGCGGGACTTGATCACGCTCGAGGGTGTCGGGGTGGGGCAGGGGCAGAGGGTTTGAGGCCTTGCGGTAGTGATCGTTCGATGGAGTAAAGAGGGAGCTGTTCCGAAGATGGCAGTCCAGGGGGTTTCGGGAGGTGGGAGGGACCATTGGGCCTGCCACGCTCGGTGCCAACATGCCTCCGAAGGGCGGTCAGGGGTCAGGGGGGGGGGGGGGGGGGGGGGTGGGGGGAGGAGGGGGAGTGGTGTGCAAGGGGTTGGGGGGGAATTCTGGATGCGCGCACTCACCCTGTTCCACAACGCTGAAGGTGCCGGGAAAGTCTGGGTCGGTCAATCGCGCCCGACCTTTCTTGTTCGACCTTGGGCAAACCAACAACCAACGGACCAAAATCAGAAGCAGAGGCAATGAGACAGACAGACAGCTCCGGGCGGCCTCTCTCTCTCTCTCACTCTCTCTCTCTCTCTCCCCTTCGGCCTTCCTTTTGCGGACGCTGAACCAGTCCATCCGAACCATACTTGCACCCAAAGCTCAAATATCATGTCACGCTGTTCGGTTGGACCAAGTCGTTGTATTTAGAGTCTCGTCGGTGTGAAGGGGAAGGGGAGGCTAAGAATGCATGGTTTAAGGGATAAACACGCGCGTACGCAAAGATCAACCTCAGTTTCAACCCCGCCACGCAATCCAGTTTGCAAGGGTGTCCTCCATCAACTGAGTCGCCTCCTGAAGTTTACGAGCAGCGTCTTCCTGGAGTCGCGTCGCTGCCTTGTTTGCCGCTATTCCCCATTCGCGCAGTGCGCGCCCGGCGCGATGGCTGCGGCATTCAAATCCATCGCAGTGTTCGTCGTGCCAATCGTCGTCGTCGTAGTCGTCGTCGTCGTCGTGGTCAAAGTCAGCTCGATCGTCGTCGTACGCGTACTTGCGGTTTCTCGCCTGCCGCCTAGCCGCCCTCCTCGCCTCCCGCAGCGCGGCGCGCCTCTTCTTCCTCTCTTTCCGCGCCTTTTTCTTTTGCTCCTTCCTCTCCTTCTTCGCCCTCTTCCTCTGCTCCTTCGCAAGAACCGCTTCGTACTCCGCCCCTTCGCCGGTCGCAAATACTCCCGTCCACCACGCTTCGACGGCCTCTTCTACCCTTCCACGGATTTCTTTCGCTCGGCTCGCGGCAGCCTTCACCCACTCACGTGCTCGCACTTTCCCGTCACTGCCAACAAAGAGTCCGCGCACCGTACGGCGCAGGTATCGCACCCACCACGAAGACACATCTACGATAGCGTTTCGGATTCGGCGAATGGGTTTTCGAAGATTCTCTGACCACGCATGGAATTCGCCGACAGAAATCTTCGGCTTGGCTTCGTCCTCACGTTTGCGCTCTTGAGTGCTGGCAGAATCGAATGCGCCGGGCTTCGTTTCTTCTCGGGTTCCAGAAGTGGCACCGCCGTTTCCCACATCGCTCTCTGGCTCTGCAGCTTCCCCAGTGTCGTTCTTCAGTGAAAACGGAACTCGAGGAGATCGCCGTCTCACAGCCGTTTCCGGCGCATGACTAGAAGAGTATACACTCAGCGACGAAGGTGCCAGCAGTTTAAGAGACATCGACCCTCGCTGCGGTTGAGCATCGGTAGCAGCAGCATCTTTTGGCACAGACGATGCAGAGAAGGCACTACACGATGACTGAGCGGTGAGCTTGGAAACTTTTTTGGTTCCTTGAGTTAAGTGTGTCACAGCGCGGAGCAGTAAAAGATCGCAACAGTACCGCTCACCTGACTTCACCGTTCGCCAATCCGCAGCCAATGTAAGGTCACCTTTAACGGTTCCAACGACGGAGAGGGATGATTGGGAGTGTGAACCACCATCCTTCAACACGCCTTTCACGGTTTCGGGCACAAATGTAGGCACGAGGTTCTTTTCTCTCGCGTCCGACACGCCGCCCATAATTTCTGCAAGGACTGACGGGTCCACGGAAATGACAGGCACGTCACCCGAGGACTCTAAAGGAGGGGTCACCGGAGCGGGAATTTCCCTGTGCTGCTGAGCCACGAGGGTTGCACAAAGCACCGCGAGGAACGGCAGCACAACCCATACGATGGTAGAAGCCGCCTGCCTTCGCGAAATATTTCTCGACAAGCCAGAGAGCAGTCGTTTGACAGTGCGGGGAAGGCTATCCTCCTGCAGTGAGCCAGCGGCCGAGGGTGAGTCGCACCCTGCACGATTGGGTGTCACATCGGAGTTAGACGAAGAAGAATGGAGAGGAGTCATACGAGGAGAAACAGAAGAGCGGGTGGATGAGGTCAGGGCAGGAGTGCCGATCGCATAGGCCACAAGCTCAAGTAGGACATGCCACAGAGCGAGGGCAGCCTGTTCCGCTCCAAATACGTTCGCTTGTGTTAGAGATACAGGTTTCCCCGACTGGCGCGGAACCGTAAAGAAGAGTGCGGGCTCGCCAAGGAGGACCTTAAACCTTGGAGCAGCGTGTTCCTCCGTTTTTGATGGAGCTGACTCGTCGTCGCTGCTCCAGGCAGGGACGCGGCCGTGAGACGAGCCCCTTGAGGCCGCTTGCGTGTTACCGCAAGACCTGTTCGAAGCGTCGCCCGAAGTACCTGCACCTTTTGGGAGAGCCTCGCTAGTGTGATCCGCAACTGTCAAGGCGGGAATCGTGTCACTACCGCGGGTGGCAAAGTCGGCTGCAGCCACCATTGTGACGATTGGAGGCGGTGGGGGAAGAGTGGGGTGCACTTGACCTTGCGTCGACGGTCCCTGGCCGCTACCGTCTTCGAGGGACAGAGCTGTCACGACAGTTGGGGTAAGCAGCTGATCTGCATGAATGGAGAGCCTCGCGGCACCCTCTGTCGAAGGCGACGGCGGGCCCGAGTCGGAAGGAGAGGACCTTGACCTGCGACTTCGGCGGAGGCCCTCCGCCGAGGTGTCAGACTCCCAGTCGATGGGATGGATATACTCGAAATCAAAGTCCTGGGAGAGGACAGTGGCGAAACCCGAATTTGCGCTGTCCGCAAGGTCGCCGCCTTCGCCGGCTTCGGCGGCGGCGTCGCGGTCGGGGTCGGGGTCGGGGTCGGCGGCGGCCGAGCCCGAATCGGAGGGCGGCGACGGTGGCGCGGCAAGCAACGACGCCTTGATGGGGATGGGGGACAGGGCCACAAACGAAGACGAGGCGGAGGAGGCCATCGACGCCAGCAGCTCCTCCGTGTCGAGCTCCGGCGACGAGGCGCGCGGGGAGGCGGAAGCGTCGCCCAGCCGGTGTCCAGTTGTGCGGCAGCCAGAGTCGGCCCCTCCGCAGCTCCCAGGGCGAGAGTCCTCCATAGTTTGAAGTAAGTTGAAGTTGATTGTTGGTGGTTGCTTGAACAAGGTATGTGAAAGCTGGGACAAAGAAAGGGGTGGGACGGTTTTGTTTGTTTGTTGGTTTCGGCGGATGTCTGTCTGTCTGTCTGCTATCGCGATAGAAAAACAGCAACGAAAAGAAAGAGAAAAAAAGAGAAAGAAAACGAATGGAGACAAACAGTAGCTGTCATGGGTAAATAGTTTTTCCATCGCTTCTTCGATTCGCGCAAAGATGATGGGTTGGCCATTCGGTTTCGCTCACCGAGTTGCCATATTGTATTGTATAAATACTACAGGTCAAAAGACCCCTGTTCGATAGTTATTCCAGCATCAAAAAAGCACCAAAACTCTGAGCCATGAACGAAGGAAAAGCTCGATTCACGCTTCGAGTTCTTCTCTTGCCACAAACTTCTTCTGGTAGTGCGAGCGGCATATCGGGCACACCGTGGATCGCATCCACCCAGACAGCCGCTCGAAGCTGCCGATGCACTTGCCGTGGAAGACGTGCCCGCAGCTGAGGAGGCACAGCTGCGGCTGCGTGCCCAGCTGGCACAGGCAGATGGCGCACGCCTCCGACAGCGGTCGCTGCTGCCCTTGTTGCCCCGGCTGCTCCGAAGACCGCGATATTACCAGACGCGTGAGCGCTTTCCAGTCCGGCTCAGTGCAATACGCGTCCAGCCTGAACAACAGTAGCCGGGTCAACGAAGAGTGTGGGGAACTTGAAAAGAAAAACAAAAGAACAAATATATCAAATCCACCCACTCGTCGAACGCCTCGCGGCTCTCCTTGAGCGCACGATCAATGTCCGCGAGCACGCACGCGACTTCGGCGCTGTCCTTTTCAATCTGCTGGTTTAAGTACCGGTTCACAGACGACAGCTTGTCCACGTAAAATCGCTGCCGAAGCAGCGGCTCGTTCGGCACGTGGGTCGCGCGGTACGCCACGTACAGCTTCCTCACCCGCCACCTGCGCCACACCGCCTGGATCTTGGTCGCGCACAGGTGCAGCTGGCTCACGGCCGCGTCCCAGGTCGTCAGGGCCTCGTAGTCTTTGCAGCGGCAGAGGGGGCACATTTTGGCGCCGGTGTGCCGCTCATACGAGACTAAACACTGCCAGTGGAACGAGTGGCTGCAGGACAAAATCACCTGTTTTTGAATTTAATGGGGGACCGATTTTAGAGGGGCGTTAGTTGGGCGAAAGAAGCAGGTTTGGGCGACACCAGAGCCCAAGCAATTGTAACCTGCTTCACGACACCAAATTTTTCGCAGCATATCGCACACGACTCGTCACAGCGCTTCTTAGCAGCCTCCTTTGCCCGCGACCAGTCGGACGCGCTCAGCGACGGCTGCGTCGACCGGATCGGTTCAACGAGTCCCAGCCTCTGCGCAAGCGACGGCAGTCTCCTGGTCGTCTCGCGTCGAACAACTTCGTCTTGCGAAGCCAGCAACGACCGCCAGTGGGTCTCCTGCTCCGCCGCCGCCGCCTGTAGCTTCTTCGACGAGGGCGAGAGCTTGGGCAGCTTTTGCGCCGCCTCTCTCTTCCATTTTTGCCGCTGCAGCACGAGAGACCGCGGGATGCTGGTTGAGGCGTGCGCGCCGACGATGTGGTCCTGGATGGCGGCCGCGTGCACACCGAACAGTGCGCCTGGAAGCTTTGGTGCTCTGACTCCGCTGTTCTTTAAAAGGGTCGAGGGTGGTAAGCGGAACGGCCCCATCCTTTTCGTTCCATCCGAGTCTGATGCGCGTAGGCGACTGGAGTCCATTGAAACAAAGCAAAAGCGGCCTATGGCAAAAACGTCAACTCTGAGAGTCGCTCCTGCCTCCGTGGTTGTCGAAGTGCGCGAGTGCGTCGGCGTCACAGTACGGCGCCACGGTCGATAGAAAGGACGCTTCCCAGTTTTTTCTCTCCTTGGAAGGGTGAGTGGGGTGGGGGCGAGGGAAGACCTGCTCGAGTAAATATCGCGCGCGAACCACCCGTTAAGATTGTGTGATGTGATGTGTTCGACATGGTTGTTGTTGTGTTTGTGATGAAAGTGCGACAATTTTCACGACCTCTTGCAATATCGCTGAATTACGACTGACATAATGGAGAAAATACGGGGCGGCCGGCCGATCGAGAGTGAGTGAGCTATTATTACCACCGTTCCCGTTCAGCAAGTATTAATAATCATAATAATAATAATAATAATAATAGGTTTTAATAATACATTGCAGGCTCGTCTGCTTCCTTCTCAGGCGCCTTTGGCCAATTCTTTTGCTTCCACTCAGGGCCGGCTGCACGACCTCATTCCGTGATGGATTGGTGCGCTGCGTTTACAAACAAACAAACAAAAAAAATGGAAAATATGGGGCTTTAAGGAAGACAAACAGATCATATCATCTGTGCAACAGAAATGAGCAGAAAAAACAACAACAACCAAAAACGAAAGAAAAAAAAAAAGAAAAAAAAAAAAAAAGATTCAAAACGAACAGCCCACCACCCACACCGCGCAATAATGGCCCCTCCTCCGCGGCAGCGCCCGTCCGCCTCCACCAGCACCACCACCACCACCACGAGCACGATGGGGCCGTTGTCTGCAAAGAACGTGCCGCACCAGATTGGAAAGACGTGGGGCCGCGCCAGAGGTTCGTCGTTTCACAGGCGGGGGCACAACACACTCCAACCACTGCCCTTTTTGCTGCACGCATTCCTGTTCGTCGTCGCCAAACCGGATTTCTCACACGCGCCTGGAACCCACGTTTCTGTACCACCCCCTGCCCACAACCTTCCGCGAAAACATTTTAGACATCTCCCTTGGAACCATCATCATGTCGTTCACGATAATGATGACGACGCCGCTTGTCGTCATTTACTTTTGGCGCGCCTGCGACTCGTTCCAGTGCGACATTGCCGGTCCGGCCCTGCAGCTCGCCGACCGCGTCGCGTCCTCTTCGAAGCCAATCACTGATACGCTGGGCGAGTGGCTCCGAGAGTTTGTGCCGACGCCGACGGCGAGTGAGTAGCCAGTGGCGTGTTTCTTTGTGCACATGTGCTCCCTAGACACGCATCTCACATTGGCGTTCTACCCACAGGCGGGTTCCAGCTGTACTACACGTGGCTCCTCTTCCAGGCGCTGATGTACGTGCTCGTGCCGGCCAAGATTGGCTACGGTCAGACCACCCCCGCAGGATACACGCTGCCCTACGTCGTACGTTGTTGCTCGATCCTTTCTTTTTTATTGATTTTTTCCCCTTTCTTTTCTTTTTTTTGCTTGTTTGTTTGTTGTTTGTCTGTCTGGCAAACAACCTCCAAACCTTGCCCAACATCATGCCACCCTCCCGAACACCTGCACGCGTCCGTCCCACACCCACACCCTCATCCAGGTCAACGGTCTTCGAGTCTGGTTCATCACACACGTCCTGTACTTTGCACTGTCGCTCGGCGCCGGCCTCTTCCCTGCCTCCATCATCCACGACAACTGGGGCGGTCTGCTGATCGCCGCAAACTCCTACGGCTACTTCCTGACGCTCTTCTCGTACTTCAAGGCGCTCCTCTTCCCGTCGCACGCGGCGGACCGCAAGTTCTCGGGCTCCATCATTTACGACATCTTCATGGGCGTCGAGTTCAACCCGCGCCTCGGAAAGTGGTTCGACTTTAAGCTGTTCCACAACGGCCGCCCCGGCATCGTCGCCTGGACGCTCATCAACGCGTCGTTTGCCGCCGCCCAGTACGAGCGCATCGGATACATTACAAACTCGATGATCCTGGTCAACATCCTGCACGCCATCTACGTCCTCGACTTTTTCTACAACGAGGACTGGTACCTCCGCACCATCGACATTTGCCACGACCACTTTGGGTTCTACCTCGCCTGGGGCGACTCGGTCTGGCTGCCGTACATGTACACCCTGCAGTCCCACTACCTCGTCCGCAACCCCGTTGACCTGTCCCCGGGCTACTTCTCCGCCGTTCTCGGCCTGGGCCTGCTCGGCTACTACATCTTTCGCGCCGTCAACCACCAAAAGGACGTCGTCCGCTCCTCGGACGGCAAGTGCAACATCTGGGGGAAACCCGCCCGCGTGCTCCGCACCGAGTTTGTCACCTCGGACGGCAAGGTCCACCGGTCTCTCCTCCTCGTCAGCGGCTTTTGGGGCGTGTCGCGCCACTTTAACTACGTCGGCGACCTCACCATCTCGCTCGCAATGTGCATGGCCTGCGGCGTCGGGCACGTGTTGCCGTACTTTTACGTCGTGTACATGACCATTCTGCTGCTCCACCGCATCAGGAGGGACGATGCGCGGTGCAGGGGCAAGTATGGAAAGTACTGGGAGGAGTACTCGCGATTGGTGCCGTGGAAGGTGCGCTTTGATGTTTGCTTTGTTTTTTTTCGAATTCATTTGTGTGCGTGCGTGTGCGTGTGTGTGTGTGTGTGTGTGTGTGTGTGTGTGTCTGTGTACCCATGAACTCTCCCCATTGCCACCTGACTAACTCGGCTTTCTTTTTCTATGTTAACCCTCAGCTCCTTCCGTACGTGTACTGAGTGTGCCAGTCGAGCATGCGATTGGATCGGCTTCTTTGTGTTTGGAGTGAGAGAGCACCGGCTATCTGGGTGGTGCAGGGATTGAAGGAGAAGTGAGTGCTGTGGGAGAGCAATCTTGCGTGTGAAGATGCCAATAAAGCATATGAAGCAACATTCGTCCGGCCGCTTAATTGCGACAGTAAAGGAGTAAAGGCGGCATTACAGGTTCCGGACTTATCCGAGATTCCCACATTAGCCTTGAAACATTCCGCCTGACCCAGTATTGGGTCAGCAATCAAAGCGGTCGGGCAGTTCCCTTCCTACCTTCCCCTTCTTCCTTCTTCCTCAGCAACTGATTGACTAATGATGGTGCGGAACAGGAGGTCTTTCTATTTTAGTTATACAGATCATTATTTAGCCTTCTTCGCTGGCGTTTTCGCCTTAGCCACCGTCGCCTTCACCGGTGCTGTCGCCACCTTCGCCGGCGCCTTCGCTGGGGTCACCGCTGCCGCCTTTGCGGATGTCGCCGCCTGCACCCTCTTCTTTGTGGCGACAGCCGCGGGTGTCGTCGCTGTCTCCTCCTCCTCCTCCTCCTCCTCTTCCTCATTCGTCGTGCTCGCATCCACCTTCTTCGCCTGCGGCGGCTTTTGGACTTTTGCCCGCTTGGCGGCCGGCGCCGGCGACGCGGCCCCACCACCGCCGCCGCTGCCGCTGCTCTCAACCGCCGCGCTGCTGCGTTTCGCCGCGGTCGCCGGCGGGGTCGGGGTCGGCGCTGGGGATTCGAGATGGTTCAGGAACGCCGAGGCGTGCTCCGCCGCCTCGCCGTCGGCGGGGGCGGGGTTGGCCGGTGCATCGTGGGAGAGGGAGTGCTTGATGAAGCGCTTTGCTGCGGCTTGGTCGATTCGCATCGTGGCTGGGAACGGCGGAGGAAGAGGGACGGTGAGCGAATGTTGGGCCAAAGCGTTCGTATTGTGGCCTACGTTTATTCAGGCCCGCCGCCGTCGCTACCTTGTCCATGTAGGTCTTGATGCGAGCCTTTTGGCCCACGAATAAGAAAAAGGCGTCAGTGCAAACCGGACGCAGAGTTTGTTTTCTCGGCTTACCAGCTCTTTCCGCACGGGATGGCCCTTTATCCGGCCCTCTGTTCGGAGGTACGCTACACACAGGGAAAACGGTTAGATTTGTTTTTAAGACAAGTTTTTTGCACGTGGCCACATACACGGCGAGTGCAAACCCCGCCCCAATCCGACTCACTGAAGAAGAGAGCGTTGATCGTGTAGGCAAGCGAGACGCACAGCCGCGCCGAGTCGAGCGGGTCGACCTGGTCGAGATCTGCGCAGATTTCCATGACGGTCGTGGGGGGGCGATCTTTCTCTGCGGCTCGATCGCCGGGGTTCGCCGAGCGCAAGACGGGCTTCAGGCGCTCCCGGACGACTGCGATGGAGGCGGCCAGAGCGTTCGCCTGTTCGTTGATGGTGTCGAGATCGTCCATATTGTTCAAAGGCGGAGGAGTGGTAGATCGCACCCTTTTCTTTCTTTCTTTTTTTTCTTCTTCTTTTTTTTCCTGATTTTGTGTGCTTTTTGTCTCCCTTCCGCCGTCCACTTGTCCGGTTTCGGACAACGAGGTCTGTCTCGTTTTCGGCCATGAAAGCCCAACGCACACGCCCGACCAGCGAACGACGGGTTGGCACGGCCACTGCGCCGGAGGCTGATCATCCTGTCAGCAATGACCACTCGCCTCTATCTCCACGTATGCAGTCTGTCCCGACACCGACCTCCTTCCCCCTCCTTACTTTCCCCTACTTTGTTTGTTGGTGATCGTGTTGGCACCCGCCCTCCCAGTCTTTTCCAGCTAACATCAATTCAAGGCATATCCATCGACCTCTCTGGGCAGTGGGATGAGGATGATCAGGAATCAAATGGTCAGCGCGAAGTGACAGACGATGAGTTTGAGGAGTTTTGCCCGACGAGAAACAGGGTTACTTTCACAGAGAATACGGCGGGGACGACTGCGACTGTGCGAGCAGACCTTTCAGATGAGACAGAGGAAGAGTATAAAGAGTCCTTTCAGCAGCTTGAAGTGGCGGACGACGAGCGCGTGGGGTTTGGCTCGAAGCGGAGGAGGAGTGCCGAGACGAGTGCGGCTGTGCGAACCAGCCTTCACGGTGACCCTCACGATCCACCGAACCCGTCTGTTCCTTCAGCCATTCGCTATCTCCCGCCGAAAGAACAAGGCCCGAGCATAGCAAGATGCGGTACAGTGGCTGGAGTGGTGTCATAGTTCCAACTTCTGATATTCGTTGTCAGAGGCAGCATTATTTTCGCATAACAAATCACCAAAACGAATGAGGCCTAACCCTACCCCGATGGCCAGTGAAGTGGGGGTATCGGGACTCCAACACGGTGGGTCAGCAGTTTGCCCTCATTCGAAGACCCAAACCAACCTTCTTTGCTTTCCCCTCTCCCTCCATCTCTCACACTTTATTCCCTTAAACTGCCAGATACCCTGCTCGCGCACGAGAAATGTGATGAGAACGACCCACTATACCAAGTTGACAATCCAATGAATGAGTCCTCTCACCCAACTCGCGACGTGCCGAGCTTCCTGTCCGAAACAGTCCACCCAAGTAGTTCAGCTTCAAATTATATCCTGAGCACTCCTACTAATGAAAGAACGCGCACCACCTTTGCAAATCCTGGCCAAGTGCTGCGGCTCGCAGCAAAATACGAGTGGAACTCTTCTAAGCCGTCCACGGAATCCACGCCGGCGGATGACTCGATTCTAACTGCCATGGGGAATGCCATTAGTGCCTTGTGGAATGATTTGGATCGGCTGTTGCACTCGATTATGTCCGTGAAAGCGCTCAGTTCGATAAGGCCGGTGAGCCAAGTCGAAAGCATCGAAGAGATCAAATCTGGATTGAAGGTGAAAGGGTTAATGGTCGATACAGAAGTGGCACTCCGCAGTTACTTTGAAACCATGAGGGACCACGTCTTGGAATACGAGTAAGACATATTTTTGGCGTTCCAACTTTTGCCCAAAATGTTGACTTGGGTGCAATCAGGAAAGAAGACAGGGCATACATCGAAGCCCTCCGTGCGAAGCAGGAGGATATGTGTAGTGCTAGATACGAAGCAGCTCCGAATCCGCCAAACCCCGATGCTCCGCCACCCATCATGACGGCTGAGCACCAAGAATGGGTGGTGAAAGAGGAGCTTGCAGACTCGTCCTTCGTGGGAAACTCCCAACCTTCGTCCTCTCAGGAATCTTCGCGTTATGAGTCTCCAGATCAGGGGCGAGAATTATTGCACTCGCAGCTGCCGTCGCCGCCGGTTTCGTCGCCTTCCTGCACACCTGAAGCTGACGACCCCGCTTCAGGGACTCGGGACCGACCCTCCGGTTTTGAGTGGAGTCGAGAGCTGCGCAAGGCGCTCCGGAAGTTTGGTCTTAAAAGCTTTCGACCACTGCAAGAGGAGATTATCAAAGCGGCATTGAGCAAGAAAGACTTGTTCGTTGTTATGGTGGGGCCGAGTTTTGTTCACGAGCCGCTTTTCTAACGCATCTCAACAGCCAACAGGAAGTGGAAAGAGTCTGTGCTATCAGGTTTGCAATTGTTTTTGCACCATGATTGCACTCATCAGTCCTTCCAGATCCCAGCCGCACTTGAACCCTCTCTCACAGTACGACTTTCTTTCCATAACTGCTTTAGTAATCGATTCAGGTTGTCATTTCGCCACTCAAGTCTCTGATTTGGGATCAAACGAAAGAACTGGTCGAGAGAGTCGGCATGACCGCACTCTTTCTTTCCAGTGACAATGACGAAAATGGTCGAGCATTTGTGTTTAAAGGTGCCGCATTTGTTATCTACCTCGAAACCAGTTCTCAGCGGTTCGTTCTCGTCCACAGAGCTGCGCGAAAGGGAAAAAAAGATTCTCTACACCACCCCAGAGATGCTTGTTAAGTCTAAAACTTTACGAGAGGCTCTTCGCCGCCTTCACTCCACAAAAGAACTATCACGGTGATTTCAGTCGCTCCCCCCGTTTAAGGAAAGTAAACGATTTGCACAGATTCGTGGTTGATGAGGCTCATTGCATCAGCCAGTGGGGCGATGGCTTTCGGCCAGCATACGGGGTCCGCAAATACTTTCGCTCCACGTCTTGACGCTGCTAACATCGGTTCTCAGGAGCTTGGATCTATCCGGGAAGACTTCCCTCGGGTTCCAATCATGGCACTCACAGCCACTGCCACCAAGGAGGCCGAGGGTCCGTGCAATTATTAACGGACTCTTTCAATGTTATTAACAAAAAACTTCAGATAAGATAAAAACGATTCTAAAGATGGCAGACTGCGAGACGTTCCGCCTCAGCTGCAATCGCCCCAATCTTAGGTATGGATGTCGGTTGAAGGGTAGATGAGGATCTTAACTTGAGCCCCAGGTACAAAATCGTTCCCAAGGCCAAGACACCGACAGAGCAAGTGCTTCGACTCGTGCGAAAGCATAAAGGTTCCACTGGGATTGTGTACTGCACGTCGAGGGCTGACTGTGAGGCACTCGAGGAGATGCTCAAGGCAAGTGTTCAGTCTCCACCACCCTGCCGCTGACAATTATCATTCGTTCACAAAAAAAAGGACAACAACGTATCTGCAGCTTCTTATCACAGTGGCATGGATGAGGAGGATAAATGTGTGGTTCAGAATGAGTGGATGAAGGGAAACATCTTTGTCATGGTTGCGACAACCGCTTTTGGGATGGGTTTGTTGTCGTTGAAAAGTTCGTCCAGCCTGGAGGTTGAAACTCTGCCTAGGGATAAACAAAGCAAATGTGCGGTTCGTTATTCACTACAGCTTTCCAAATAGTCTGGAGGGCTACTTTCAGGTACGTCTGTTGAAATTCAGACCACAGTCTGAAACATCTTTTTTTATTGTAGGAAACTGGTCGAGCGGGCAGAGATAACGTTGAATCGTTTTGCTATCTGATGTACTCGTTCGAAGACCGCATCACGGCAGGCACACAACCAACTGCAAAACATCTCGCTAATCATCATTTTCTTTGTACTCCAGCACTATCACTCTGGAGAAGAAACAGAGGTTTGTGGCGTACGGTTTACGGATGGTAAGACTAAATGGCTTATATAGAGTTTTCAAAGCAGTATCAAGAAAGTAATTGCCTTTTGCGAAGATACGATCACTTGCCGCCGACAGCAGCTCTTGAAGGTGGACCAAAAGTTTGAGCGTGAAATGTTTAATTCTCACTCCTACTCTGCTTCGTCTTCACAGTACTTCGGGGAAGCGTTCGATCCGATAAATTGCAAACAGTGCTGCGACAATTGCGAAATTCGGCATTCCTACATTGTGAAAGACAGTGAGAAAGACATGACGGCTCCCTGCGTATATTTCATCAAGCTTGGTGAGAACAATAAAGCTGCATTTCTGTAATTAGCAATGTTGAATGTGTTATTTTACCGCCCCGGTCATGACCTTCCAGCGCAATCGGCCGGTAACGGAAGATTCGTCAAGTTGTATTTTCACCCCTTAACATCTTCTATGTTCATTTAAGCCAAATCGAACCAGAAAGGGACTCTTATTCAATTGCGAGATGCATTCCGGGGAAAACAAGACAAACGACTGAAGGCACGCGGATGGTCACCGTACGGAGCAGGTGAGACGGAGTATCTTCGAAGCTGTTCTCCCTCACTGCTTTGAGCAGGGAAGAATCTATTAGAATCGGAAGTAGATCGGCTTTGCCATTACATGTTTACGGAGCACATATTTTCTGAAGAATGCGCGATGAATGCTGCTGGGCATCGTTCGTTTTATGTAAAGGTTTGGAATATTCTTAACACAATCTGGCTACCTGACTCACAGCTCGCTTTGCTTTCCCTCTTTTGCTCGCAACCCCGCTTTCTGGACTACGCCCACTTTGAAAGCTCGGATGGCAAGCACAGGAGATCCTCAGTGGAAGGCGAAAAATGCATATTCAGTTCAGAAGGTGGCCCGCGACCGCCACGACGTGAGGTGGAAACCAGCAAAGTTCTTTTACATAAAGACAGCGTCGTGATGGATGACTTCCCAAAGGAAAATGAAATGTCCATCGTGTGATTCACTCCCCGCTTCTGCCAGTTTCGGGCAGACACATCAAAGCCACACAGAACACTTTCACCCGACCACCAGACACCCATCCACCCACAACCCCGGCCGATCGAATGGCGTCGTCATTGTCATCCGGACCAATGCCCGCAACGATGCGCGCTCTCCTTCTCCGTGCCTACGGATCCAGCGACGTTCTCACGTACGAAGAAGTCCAGGCCCCAACGCTGTCGCCAGCGGACCCCGCAGACGCCAGCGCTGTCATTATCAAAGTCAAAGCCGCCGGCGCGAACCCCGCCGACGTAAAGATCCGCCGCGGCGACCTCAGCATCGTCTTCGGCTCCGCATTTCCCATGTACCTCGGAGTCGACTACTCTGGCGAGATCGTTTCCGTCGGCCCCAAGGCCGCCGCAACCACCGGGCTCAAACCGGGCGACGAGGTATACGGCAGGTTTGGGGGTATCAACCGCCGCGGCGCCCAGGCAGAGTACGCCAAAGTCTCGACTGATCTCGATCTCGTCGTCCGCAAGCCCCCGTCGCTGGACCACGCCACGGCGGCCAGCGTGCCCGTCGCCGCAATTACTGCCTACGTTGGGTTGACCCTGACTGGCGGGTACGGCTTGACGATCGAGGCGCCAGGGGAAGGTGCCCGCAAGAAGTCGGTTCTCGTGATTGGCGCGAGCGGCGGCGTAGGCTCGTGGGCGGTTGTTATTGCTAAGCGGTTTGGCGCGTCCGTCACCGGTGTCGCGTCGGGAAAAAACAGGGAGTACGTACTGGGCCTTGGTGCGGACAAGTTTGTCGACTACACTGTGGGTACAGCCGAATCGCTCTTCGCGCAGGGCACTGGAGCGAACGGGGAGCCTTTTGACATTGTCCTTGACGCCGTCGGTGGGGACGCTTACTGGAACATTGCGCCGAAGATTCTGAAGCCAAAGGGGCTCTACGCTACGGCCGTTGGACCAATGGTGTTCGGCGGAGATTTCAAGTTCACGGCCGCGACGATCTTGTCAATGTTGGGAACGATGCTGTACAGATCCTTCTTTGCGTCCAGAAAGTGGGTAGGCCAAAGGAACCAGTTATCGGCGTTGCTGTCATAGAAAGTTCATTTCCATTTCTCCTCTTACGATGCTACCTCCACTCCCACATAGGTACTTCCTGATAAGCGACGTGCCGAACGAAAAGTTTCAGCAGTTGGAGCAATGGCTCAAGGAGGGTTCACTTCCCGTTTTGCCAAAAGCTACAACCATGGCGCTCGCAGACGCCAAGCGTGCGCACGAAGTCATTGAAGCCCATCGAACTGTCGGGAAGATTGTGTTTCTCCCCTGACTCCCGTTGACGGGTGGCAATCGGATAGGCTCAGGGGTTTTTAAAAGTAGTGTTACACTCAGCGAGCCGTGTCGTTCCTCTTCAATACTTTTCCCTCAATTTGCCGTTGTTTGCGTAACAGACGCACGTACCCACACAAACACGCACACACAGCCAACAACTGCTTCATGCGACCTCATTCAATCATTTCCTCTTGAACATACTGGCGTGTGGTGCCCACGGCGAAAGGGCGAGAGAAATACATATGCGTAGTCCACAAACACAGTCCACCTTTCTTCTCTCTTTTAATAAAACCCCTGTTTGTTCCGTAATAGAACCGCTTTCAAGAGAAAGGAAGCAGGCCAGGGAGACAATTTCGGTGCGTGACAATCTTGCATCCAACTCAACAAGATTTGACATGGCTGAGGCAGACGAGTTCGACGACCTGGCCGCGTGGCACCGCCGCAAGAACGGCCGCACGACCACGGCCGCCTCCTTCGATGAGGACGCCGAGAACGGCGGCACAACGGCCGACGAGCACGACCGCCTGCTCATCGAACGGAACCCGTGGCTTGCTGAGCCCGCCATCAAGGTTTGTAAGCACGTTTGTCATGTGGTGCCCCAAAAAGAATTCTAAAAAGGACACCGATCGGCAGATCAAGCACGGTGCTGAGACTGGCGGGACCCTTGTTGTCGCTGTCGGTAAATCCGCTGCTGCTCGCATCAGTCCGCTCCTGGAGACCGCGTCACGCGTCGCAACTTGCGTGTTTCCGTCCAGCCAAACGGTCAGTGCCCTTTGCACCCCGGATGCACCCCGGAATCGACGCTGAACTTTGGAACGAATAATCATTCAGGAGCGCAACCCAGTTGCTGAAACATCGAAGTCAGTGTCTGTGGACTGCTCAGTATGGCGCATCTCCAAAGACTTGCTCGTTTCGCGTGTCGTCGGCATCAAAGACGAGTTTGGAATTTTCGAATGGGTGAAAACAGTTATGACAACGTTGGCCCCGACCAGGTTCGCTTCACTTAATTTCGTTGGACCTTTCGCAGCTTTTCCAAGACGTTGACGCACTCGCTCCATCGAAGCGTTCGGATCTTGGATACCATGCCCAGAGGAAACTATAGCTCAGTATATGACGATGAGGACCATGACGACACCATCTTTCGCTCTGTTCGCACTTCTTTCTCAAAACCTCAGGTCAAACATTTGGCGTTAACGCTTGTTGAATCACAATGGAATACTGACGAGCTAATTAATCAGGCTGGCGCGCCGCCACTTTTGGAGCCGTCGAACAAGGTTCTTGGAGCGTCAGCAGCCTATGTGACATATGTGAGTCTCTTGCAGTAGCTTTGTGCCATCCCACTTCTGCCACCGTGATACTCTCTACTTGATAGTGTGAAGCCTTCGAGATTGATTGCACGCTGCTACTGGCCGTGTCCAGCCAACCGTACAATTCCAGAGACATTCCCTTTGCAGCCATACCTACCGAGCTTGAGGGCTACCTTTCTCTTTCATCGCATTATGCGACAAGCACTGTTGTCGAAGGAAAATCGAGAATATATCTTTAGGAATACGAGGTGGACGCTCGTCGTTTTTTGGTATAAAATTTTTACAAAATCGGACAACTTTGAACGGACCACGGGTCGAGCGAAAACGGGCACTGGGAGCAGACGACGAGGATGCGACCGTAGGCTTTAAGCGGCGAGCATGCGGACAAGAGCCAATGCTGATCAGCGCGTACGCTGGCTGATCATCTCAACAACAAACATTTTGCAACCAACACAGCGGACGGCCGCCAGCACGCCCGCCGATAAAAAGACCAAGCTAGTTGCCAACTTCGACCCAATCGGCTCTCCCGCTTCTGCAACCAAACGAAAGAGTGCCAAGGCGCCCAAGGCTCCCAAGACCCCGACGCTCGAACAAACCTGAAGGCCAAACTCCGCCATCGCCGCCACGACGTTCGTCAAGGACTCGATGCAGTGCCGCAAGCGTCGTCGGTGCACCCGCCGTGTTCAACGAGGAGACCGAGGTCGTCGTGGTGCTGATTGAGGGGTTTGAGAAGGTCTTTGGGAGGACAAAAGTTACGAGCGGAAACAGGATGCAGACGTGGCGGGGCGACCGGGCGGATGTGATTTATTTCCCAAAGACGGAGGAGTTTCGAGTGAGCTGGACCATGCGTTGATGGGGCGCGTCTCGTGAGTCATGGCGAAAAAGTGTTGAAGCGTTAATGCGCAGTGTATTTTCTAAAGTTCAAAACTGTCATATTAGGCTGCCTGGGAGAGGGGGCGGCAGGGGGTTGGGGAACATTTGGAGGGTTGTCGACCGAACGCTATGAAGAATCGCTTTTAAGTCCGTGTCAAACTCACTCAAAAATTTCGTGGACCATGGTGAGCGGGCATCCCACAGCACCGCGCTCAGCTGACCAATTACACTGGACCCAGTCGGCTGCAGACTTCCTATCGTTCGTCCGTGCGTCCCCCTCGCCGTTCCACGCCGTCGCGGAGACGCGCGCCCGCCTCGATCGTGCCGGATTCCTGCAACTCTCTGAGCGTTCGCCCTTCCGATTGCTTCCGTCCGGCAAGTACTACCTTACGCGGAACCAGTCGTCCATCGTCGCCTTTGCCGTCGGCGGCCGATACAAGCGCGGAAACGGATTCTCTATTGTCGGCGCTCACACTGACTCGCCCTGCTTGAAGGTGAAACCAAAGAGCGGAAAGGAGGATGTTGGATACGCCAAGGTCGGAGTCGAGCTGTACGGGGGTGGGCTGTGGCACACGTGGTTCGACCGTGACCTGGGGTAAGTGCTTGGTTTCTCGTCTCCTCCAAGTGAGGGCCAACTAATGCCGTTGAATTAATACGATCACAGTGTCGCTGGTCGCGTGATCCTACGCAAAGAAGGTGGCGGACTGGAACACAAGCTTGTCCGCCTCGATGCGCCAATATTGAAAATTCCAACCCTCGCTATCCACTTGGATCGGTCTGTTTCGGAAGGGTTCAAGTTCAACAACGAGGTTCACCTCACACCGATGATCGCCTCTGCCGAAAAGAAGTAAGGAGGCAACGAGCGCTGTAGCTTTAGCTAACCGCCACCACCCGAAGCTTGAACGAAGGCGCGGAACCTTCCGCTGAGAAGCCCAAGCATTCGCCTCTGTTGTTGAAAAAATTGGCGAAGGAGCTGAACGTGGATGGTTCGTGAAGTGTTCTTCGTTTTGACCATTGCAAGAGGTCCAGCTAAATAGAGGCTAAGCATCGGCGATCGGAGACTTCGAGTTGTGCCTGTATGACACGCAACCTCCTGCCATCGGTGGCGCGGAGGACGAGTTTATTTTCTCCGCACGGCTGGACAACCTCATGAGCTCTTACTGTGCCATTACAGTAAGGTGTCTCTCCTGACTGACATTCGATGCTCATTCAGTTGTAGGCCCTCATTCGCTCCGTCACCGACGCGGCTTCTGGCCCGGCCCTTGCGGACGACACGAATCTTCGCGTGGTGGCTCTCTTCGACAACGAGGAGGTTGGCTCGAACACAATGCAGGGTGCCGACTCCAACCTGCTGGAATCTGTTTTGAGGAGGCTTGCCCTCGCAGAAATAGATGGCGCCAATGAGCAAGACCAAGCGCCAGTCGTGGTGAGTCCTGACTTGCTTTTCGAAGATGGGGGTTACCTGAATTCGGCGATCAATTTCTCGTTCCAATTTCTTCTTCTCAATTGCACAACCATCATCCCGCCTCAGAGGAAATTGTCACTCACTGACGCATCGGAGTGGGTGGCCGTTTCTCCTGTCACGCCTGATCCTCCTTCTCACACTCTCAATTCTGTTATGCCCATCTCCATCTCGGTACTCCGATCCATCCAGTTGCTTCTTCGTTTATGACAGCACGCTTTAACTCTTTCTTCTTACAACCTTATACTAGTCTGCCTTTGATCAAGCGATGACCAAGTCTCTGCTCATTTCCGCGGACATGGCTCATGCAGTCCACCCGAACTATTCAGAAAAACACGAGGCCAATCACCGCCCGGCTATCAACAAAGGCATTGTTGTCAAACAAAATGCGAACCAGCGCTATGCCACGACAGCAGTGACGACCGCGATTGTTCGAGAGGTAGCGAAGAAGCGCAGCGTTCCACTGCAGGAGGTAAATACCATGAGTTACTATACACTGGCACGCCTTTGACCGTTTTGTTTCGCTTTAACTTGAATACTCATGGTGAAGTTTGTTGTAAGTAGATTGAGATTGTTTTTTATCCTGCGATGAATCCGATCATTTCATAACCTTTTCTTGATCATGTGAAGGTGCGCAATGATTCTCCTTGCGGAAGTACCATCGGCCCAATGCTTTCAAGCAAGCTTGGATTGCGAACTATAGGTGAGAAAATTTCCGCATGTCTGGTTCCCCGCGAATTTTTCTTTTCTCCTCTTTCTCACAATGCTTTCATCGTTGTTGAAAACGTAGATGTGGGCAACCCACAGCTTTCGATGCACTCCATTCGCGAGACTTGCGGTACGCAAGACGTCAAGTACGCGGTGGACTTGTTCCAAAGCTTCTTTGAGGAGTTCCCTCTGGTCGAGGCAGGACTGGTCGTCGACTGAATTTTCTGTTGTTGCACGACTGTCTCCACAACAGTTTCACGCATTATGAGTGTGTGCTTTGTGAAGGCAGCGGAAAGCGGTGAATTTGCCTTGGGTGCGTATGCCTCCCCTAGTGAATGGGCACTGTGCTCAAAGTGGCGAGTCAAATACAATAAAGAGTTGAGGTCGAAATAAGAATAGGGCTAACATCTCCGCCCAGTGACACAGCCAAACTATACTAAAGCCACCGCGCTCTCGTTAGTTGTTTAGGAGGACCGTTTACTACAGTCGCGGCGAAAATTTACGGTTCGACTGATAGCGAGAGAGTGTGTGTGTGCGTGCATGTGTGAGTAAAACGAGAACGCCCAAACTTCAGTAAAAAGTACATAGAGCACCGGAATTTCGACTTGGTAGACTTGCTGTTGTTGGATCCAGCCGGCGCCGCACGGTCTGCACTGCGCGACCCGGGCTTCAGGCTTCATGGGAAGAGTCCAATTACGAACTAGAAAATGTGCAATTTGTTGTTACAGTAGGGTGGCTCAGGCACCTCCGTGGACTTACAAGAAGACATGCACACCTGACTCAACCCCAGGAAAAAGCATAAAACCTGCAGTGATTGGAACCCGAGCACTTAGCGCGTTCACTAACCAGTGTGGTACAATATCTGGACATACAATGTCCGGACCTTCAACCAGTAGAACATTTACTATGTCCGCTTGTGTGCCTCTTAATTGAATTTTGTCATTTGTTGTCTGCCTTCGACCCCTGCCTGCTGCAGTCATCACCAACAGGCTCTGTCCACTGCTCTGACTCCACTCTGCAATGTTGCCTCCACCTGGCAAAGTCGTCTTGCTGAAGCGGATTGAGAGGGTTCTGAGAGGCGTCACACGCCTGTCTCCACTCTAGACAGACTTCATTCCCTTCATGGGCCTACATGGGCCGCACTGGGTGCCAGACAGGCGCTTCAAGCCAGTCTGCTTCCTCTGTAAACAGACTGCCTCACCTCTGATAGGCGAAGGGACGGATGTACCTTGTCTGTTGCTCGCAGTCTCAAACTTCCTCACAAACAGGACATGCCTCAAACCCCCCTGCAGTCACACTTTTGACGTTTAAAGCAAAGGCATCCCTTCTTGCACTAAACATTAATTAATTTACAATGTTTCATAAATAATCAACGGGCAGATGGCCGAGTTGGTCTAAGGCGCCAGATTAAGGCTCTGGTCTATTCGTAGGCGTGGGTTCGAATCCCACTCTGCTCATAAATTTTCGACCGTTCTTTGCGTAATTTTCTTTGAGAAATAGAAGGTGAGCCTACAACTTCTGTCCAAGATTTTTTGGTTAGAATCTCCCTGCTGTTTTGCAAAGGTTCAAGGGAATTCAATAACCTCCTCCTTACCAGGAAGATGCAAATTCTTCAACATTATCATCATTTTGGGTGAGTTAGCCATCATTCCAACACCAATGACTTTTCTCCTCTTTCCTCCTTGCTCATTCTTAAAATTTTTATTATTATTATTTTACGCTTTCTTTTTTTTTTTTTGTGAAGGTGGTTTGTTGACCAGCCTGCAAATTTTGGATCATTACAGCGAATTGAAAGCCTCTCAGAAGAGTTTATGTTGTGGCCCGTGGAGTCCAAAGTTTCTTGCTGAACGAAATTCTGTTGATTTCATTACTAGTGCTTGAAGGAAGTTTTAAGCTTTGATCCCTTCTCTGGATATTACCAAGCGCTGAACTCTACAAATCTGATTGGAATGATCATTGGCCGTGACTGAGAGCTTGGCTAAGTATTGGAAACAATAATTCACCTGAGGGATGGGACAGGTCCCCCATCCCCTTTACACCTTTTAGAGTCTTCCTTGTCATACTCAAAGAAAGTCCAGAAAGAGCAGTAGTGAATACCAGATACAAATGATACCAATGACAACAAGCAGGCTAAAACAAAGAAGGTTCCAGAGGTTCCACAAGGTTTCCATGAAGGAATGGTTTCTAGAGGTTCCAGAGGTTCCAGAACCTTGATTCATAACACTCTTACACGTATTTGCATGCACAGAATCTCTGTGGGGCTTGGAGGATGAGTCCACTCATCCGATATTTTTGGCTCGCAATTTGAGAAAATTTTCCTCACAGAGCTTTCTTGCTTCAACTGTTCAGAGGTGTGTGGGTGCGGGAGGGCCAATCACCATCGAGGTTGAGGCTTCAAAGTTCACTGTCACCGTCTCAGATAGCGTTATTTCCACAAAAGTCGCTTCTAGGGCTATTTCAAAATTCGCTCCTCCCAAAACAAGTAGGAGTCAATTAAGCAAGCAAGACACTGCCTGGCAGTTGGGAGTGAGATGTGAATTGGATGGTGATTTGGTCTCAAATGATTTCAATGGGAAGGGCCATTCAAGAGATTCACTGACAGAGCCCGATTTCTGATGCCACTAAACTGAAGGAATATTCCATGAGCTTGGTTAATCCTTTGTGTCGCTGGTTCAAGAGAAGCCCACTGTTTCATGATGTTGTCGAAGTTATCGAGATATAGCTGCAATGTTATCGAGAAACGGTTGCAATTGGATTCGATTTGAGAAGTTCAAACTCAATTTGGATCGAGGGCCTGATGAAATTGTCGAAGTATTGGTCCTCTGCAATAAAGAAGTGAGCAGAGTGGGATTCGAACCCACGCCTCTTGCGAGACTACGACCTGAACGTAGCGCCTTAGACCGCTCGGCCATCTGCCCATATACTCAGGCTTTTGAATATCATTTTCTAACAATAATAATTGAAATTTCTTGGAAATTGACAGCAGCCGTGGCTGAAATCACTCCAGCCGCCAATAAGGAAAGGAAAACAAAGTGTGGTGTAAAATAGCAAGTTGGGCTTGGCGAACGTCAAACGACATCTGAAGATTCCAGGCTCAACGCAGTCTGCTTTGCCTTCCGCGTGGGGCTGTATTGGCTGCTGAACCGGCCACATGTAGATGGAGGATGCAGGCAGAGGCACCTTACTTGGCCTTGGTTGTTACTTTACTTGTGTCATCGGCCAAGAGGAAGGCATCAAATAGCATCGAATGCGTATATTTCATTGAGCCTTTCGGTTCCCGCCCATTCCCACAAGAAAAAATGAGCAGTCGGCCGAGGCGGACATACGAGAGAAAATAAAAAACTTGGAGTGAAGGATTAAAGCTCTTGTGTCTAACGAGCAAGAACATGTGGTCGATACAGTATAGTCAATAACAAAGAGGAGCAAGGGCAGAGATGTTTGGATACGAGGAGATAGTTCGAGGAAAAAAGGAACGGCAAAATGGACAAGGTGTTCCAACCTCACTGGTACGGTGGAAGGACCCCTCTCGGCAGAGGAGGGAAGAGGACCTGCTGTCCTCCGCTGCCTGCTGTGCCTGCTGTGCCTTTCGGTGGACAGCCACTGCCTCGCGCAACGCCGGTACATCGTGCAGGCCCACCGAAGCGACCCTCACTGGCACGCTGACCTGCGAGATCTCGCCCCCAGGGAGCACCACGTCGACGACCACCTCATGTCCGACGACGACGTTCATCCATCGCCCCGACGGGTTGACACACCCGCCCTCCACCCACACCCGGGCGTCGATCCCAGCTGGCGCGTGCTGACGCGCCTCCACCGTCCACGGCGGCACCACAATCTCAAGCGTCTCCCCGGTGGCTCCCGTCGCCGCCGACGCAGCCGGGCTCGGCGTTCCAGCTGGAAGCAGCGGCCGGGCCAGCGCCGCCGCGAGGGGCTTTTCGCCCCGCCGCCGCTGCCGTCCCGCCACCACCGGCCCCGGCGCGCGCACACGGCCGGAACGCTACTCGCACTGGGGTACCCGGCTCGCGCGTTGGACTCTCCTTGTGCGCCGCAAACTCGACCAGCGTGGCGGCCGCCAGCGAGCCGCGGACCGCTGGCCCGCTGTTTCCGTTTTCCGCATTCGCTGCGCGGACACGAACGGTGAGAAGGTCCCCTGGCGTGCACAGGGAGGGCTGCACGTCGACAACGAGCGAGCTCGACGGCCCCGGCACCGTGACGGAGGCGGTGAGGGACGCCGCCGCGCCGGCGGCATCTGCGGTCGCAATGAGGGTTTCCGCGAGCTCGGCGGAGACGTGCGGTACGGGCACGTCGTACGAGAGGGCGACCGTGTCGCGGAGCTTGTTGGCAGCGACGTTGGCTTTGGCGTCGAGTGCGGTTGCGGTCAGCTTGTACGAGACTTTGGTGGCGGGGGCGCCGTGCAGGCTGGCGTGGAGGTCGACGCTGGGCGGGAGTGCGCCAGCAAGAGGGAATGAAAAGCTCGCGGCAAACTCTTCCTTGGGCGCCTTTTGGTGGGTGTCGACGGCAGTGTCAGGGTGAGGACGGCGTGGACTGGAGCGGCGTTTAAGAATTGCTTACTAGTGTGATGGGTCCACAAGCCTCGATGGGCACGAATTGTGCCATTTGCATCGTGAGCGGCTCCATGCCAATGTAGTTCGTTCCCGATGCGGCCAGGTACCGCTTTGCCGTCAGCTTGGTGTACCAGGTTGCATCGAGCTCGATGCGGATGGATCCGACCGCAAACGTCTTTTTCCCGGTATTCCGCACTTTGAGGACGCCCGATATCTCCGAGGCGCCCACAGCAAGCCCATTCATCCCAGAATAGAGCCCACGGCGGAGGATGGGTCGCGCAGCGACGACGCCGTTCGGGGCAGCGGGTGTGGCCAAGAACGAAAGTTCAAGGCTCTGCTTGGATTCTGCGGGAGTGGAAAAGACTAGTGTGGGCGCCAAGGTGGCGACGGCCGCCGGATTCAAGCGGGACCACGTTCCGGCCATTGGGGCGGCTGGGTCGGCGTGGGTCTGCTCCGCCGAGAGATGGACGCGGCTTGCCGTGCCGACGCGGCCATAGCCGAGAGCGCTCAATCCCGCGACCCCGCCTCCGTGCATTACCATTGCGAGGGACTGGTTGTCGCCCTTGCGCTGCTGGCCGTCCTGCAATACGGAGAGGGGGCGGTAAAGGACGGGACGCTCGCCCGCTGCCGGCCCTGCGGCTCCGGCCACGACGTGCTGGAAGTCTGGGACGATCGGCTCGTTCCGCTTGGCCGCCTCGTGCAGGTCATAGTCCGGGACGGCGTTGAGCAGGTGGTTCCGGACGGCAGAATGAGCGGCGAAAAAGGCAGAAGTGGCGACCAACTCGTGTGCGTTGGGGTGGCCCTTGTCGTTGTTCTTCAAGAACAGGTAGATGCCGTAGTCCGACGACATTGTGACGACTAACGCTTGCCAGGGTGTTCCTGACTTTTCCTTTGAATGGGAGGAGATGAGCGGGGAGTGAGGAGGGCGGGAGGGAGAGGAGTTGCTGGGCTTGGGGGCGGCACGCTGAGAATTTATGTGATTGCGGCGACGAGCGTGGAGGAAGATCAGCAGAACGATGGTTGGGCGGCCGTATTTATTTTCGTATTTATTTTCGTATTTATTTTCGTATTTATTTTCGTATTTATTTTCGTATTTATTTTCGTATTTATTTGGCGGTGTCTTTCCCCAATATCAATATTTGAGAAAGCAGAAGGGAAAAAAAGAAAAAAAAAGAAAAAAAAAAACTTATTGAAGGCGCAACTCTAGTGGCACTCTTCTTTTCGGCAGCTGATTGGCTGCCGAAAAGAGGTGGGGGAAACGGGAAACGGTTTTTCCCGGCCCCGCCTTGCGGAGCTTGAGCACCAAATAAACAAATTTACTGGCCACGGCGCCCAAGCAAGCACTCGATCACTGGTCTCCAATTGCGCGTTAAAGGGCTACCTGCTCCACGGACGTACAGCGTGCGTATCGTCTTTTGCGTTCAAAGGTCGGTGACACAGCGCCTGCCTGCGTTGTGGTCGCCTTCCTTGTTGCCTGCTGTCCCAAAGCCACCTATAACATACAGCCAACGCGCAGAGGCTTTCAGCACATGCAATGCTCGCCGTCCTTAAATATTCGAGTGTGTGCCGTTAGTTCGTTTTTTAGTGTGTGAGCGAGAGTGGAAAGAGAGAAGGGAACAAGCGAGCGAGGCGGATGGGCCGATTTCCCTTTTCCGACTCTGTCTTCCTTGCTGCGCACGCGTTCATCCCCTCCCAGAAAACTCTCTTTTTGAGACAGGTGAGGAGGAAAGCCTGCCTGCCGCACCAACGCCCCGCGATCGCGATCGCCATCGCGATCGCATGTCTGGAGGCATCGGCACCAAAGAGCGGCCTTCGGCCGCGATATCACTTTCACTACGCCTCCGCCGTGATCACCACTATCACCTCCACTTTCGGCCATTTTCCTTACGGGACTCGCTGCACTCGCGGCCGCCGCTCGTTCAGCAGCGTTGCTCTCCCTTCGCCGACCCTCTTTCCCTGCCTCTCTCTGGGTCCTGCTTTGACAGGTTTTAATTCCGTGCTTCCCTAGGGATTCTGCATCTCTGGAGTACATTCGTCGCGCACACATTCTCCTGCAAGCTTTTCGCTGTAAAGGGGTCCATTCGCCACGACTTTTATCAGCGACGCTGAATCATCCCCTTTCGATTCGTTTGTCGAAATTTTCTGGCTCACGATGGCGCCTCCGACTCGTGAGGACGTCACCCTGTTGATCGACAACTACGACAGTTTTACCTGGAACGTCTACCAATACCTCTCGGACCTTGGCGCAAACGTTCTCGTGTATCGAAACGACGAACTTACCCTTCAGGAATGCCTTGACATGAATCCCCGCAATGTGGTCATCTCTCCCGGCCCGGGCCATCCCCGCGACGCTGGAATATCGATGGAGGTCATTCGAGCCTTTGCCGGAAAAGTTCCCATTCTTGGTGTATGCCTTGGCGAACAGTGCATGTTCGAGCTGTACGGTGGGACAGTCACTTACGCCGGTGAAATCGTCCATGGCAAGACCTCGCCAGTGACCCATGATGGCAAAGGTCTCTATGAGGGCGTTTCGCAAGGGATTGAGTGTACGCGCTACCACTCACTTGCCGGGGATAAGCGGACGCTGCCTGCCTGTCTTGAGATCACAAGCACTACAGAGTCTGGGCTCGTTATGGGAGTGCGGCATCGCGAGTATGTCATGGAAGGCGTGCAGTATCATCCCGAAAGCATTGCGAGCGAGGAGGGAAAGAAAATCTTCCTGAACTTCCTCAAGTGGGACGGTGGAACCTGGGCCAACTTGAAGATTCGACCTGAATTTGCGAATGCGGCGGCGGCTTTGCGGGGCGACCAAGCGTCTGCAAGTTCAACAAGCGCATTGATCCCGACGACCGGCATCTCGGTCAAGGACCTTGTCAAGATCAACTCAACCTCCCGCAACACGGCGAAGAGTTCGTCGGATTCGAAAGCGCCGTCCATCTTGGAAACCATCCAGGCCAAACGAAAATTGGATGTTGCTGCGGCGCGATCCATTCCCGGCGCTTCGGAGGCAGAGCTTATCAGGAGCCTGGCATTGGGACTCGCCCCAAAAGTAATTGACTTTCGCCAGCGTCTCCTCAATCAATCTGCCAACGCTGGACAAGTGGCTGTTCTGGCGGAAATCAAGCGAGCGTCCCCCTCCAAAGGTCCCATAGACATGGGCGCGCATGCTCCCTCCCAAGCCTTGGAATACGCTTTAGGCGGTGCCGCAGCTATTTCAGTATTAACGGAGCCGCACTGGTTCAAAGGCTCACTTGCGGACTTGCGCCAAGTTCGCGCTGCTCTGGAGACTGTCCCTTCGCGCCCTGCCGTGCTCCTGAAGGATTTCGTGGTTGACCAATACCAGATTTACGAGGCTCGGTTGGCTGGCGCAGACACCGTTCTGCTGATCGTAGCCATTCTCAACGACAAGGAGCTGAGCACGCTCCTTGCCACTGCACGCGCCCTTGGAATGGAGCCGCTCGTGGAAGTCGCAAACGAAGAGGAGATGAAGAGAGCGGTGAAAGCAGGCTCCAAAGTCATTGGCGTGAACAATCGTGACCTCCACACGTTTACCGTCGACATGTCGAGAACGTCGAATTTGTCCGGCCTTGTACCGCAGGACACAGTTTTGTGCGCGTTGAGTGGCATCAAGGACCGATCCGACGTGGAAAAATATATCGCTGCTGGCGCGAAAGGAGTCCTTGTCGGTGAACACCTGATGAAATCCCCAAACAAGCGAACCTTCATTCAAAGCCTCATGGGCTTGAACGCTCCGGAACCCGAAGACGCGGAAATGGACGACCCGTCTCCAAAGCTTCTTGTAAAGGTCTGCGGCTTGACTCGGCCGGAAGATGCAGTTGTTGCTGCAGAGGCGGGCGCCGACTTTTTAGGACTCATTTTCGCCGAATCCCCGCGAAAGCTGACACCGCAACGCGCCCGAGAAATCGTCGAGGCCGTTTGCTCAAAGCTCGGGAAAGATGCGCCGGGCCCACGACTGACGGCCGCTCACCGCCCACGCGATGGCTCGTACCAGTCCGAAGAAGACCGCGTGCGAAAGCTGCGCTCCAAACTGGGCAGACCGCTTTTCGTTGGCGTCTTTAGCAACGAAAACTACGAAACCGTTAACGCGGTCGCGTCGCTCGTCGGACTGGACTTGGTCCAGTTCCACGGAAACGAGGACCCGCGGCTGCATTCCCCTCTTGTTCGCGTGCCGGTCGTAAAGGCGTTCCACATTCTTGGAGGCGACACTGGAGAAAGCGTCGCCGATCGGATCGCGTTGGGCAGCGGATACCTATCGGCCGTTTTGCTCGACACTGGCGTGAAAGGTTTGGCGCAGCAAGGGGGCTCCGGCACCACATTCGACTGGAATCTCGCCGCCGCTGTTGTTCAGAGGGGCACCCCTATTTGGGTGGCCGGTGGACTCACACCTGAAAATGTCCAACAAGCAGTCGCGCAAGTTCGGCCGTGGTGCGTGGATGTGTCGTCTGGTGTTGAGACGGACCAGAAAGGGGTGAAAGACGCTGCCAAAGTTCGGTCCTTCGTGAAGGCAGCCAAATCTGAATTTTAACCATGTATTGGGGACATAAGGCTACAATAGACAGGCAATCGATCAAAAATGCAGATAACAAGAATACAACTGGGTTTTACGGTAACGAGGGAATTTGCACGTGTGAAAGCAGTCGTCAACCTCCTGCAATTTTTGCAACAACTGGGCCACTTTGCGGTGAAGAGTTGCATTCTCCTTTGCTATGGCGTCCTTCTCTTCACTGATTAGGGCGACCTGCTGGAATGCAGCCTTCACTTGGAACGAGAGAGACTCTTGCACGCTGTCGGCTACAGACGGACCACCGCGATCTCGCTCCATTTCCATTGCATTGATTTGCTCTTCTGCCCGCTGAAGCTGTGCAAGGAGGTAGTTGTTCGTCCTCTGCAATTCCTCCACCCGTTTGCGCAGGGCTTGAAGTTCCCCTGCTGAGGACGCGTCCTCGACTCCACCGGCAGCCTTGGTCGCTTCAAGCTTCGCCGAAAGTTCGTCGACCTGTTGGAGCGCGTCGTCGGCCGCTTTGGCGGTCGCTTGAAGCTCATCCTCCAGTTCCTTTTGAAGCTCCTCGAGCTCCTGAACGCGAGACTCCCATTCCTTCTCTTCCTCCTCTTTTGCTTCCAAAAGCCCCTCGAACCGCTTCACCTCTGCCTTGAGCTTTGCCACTTCTTCGTCCCGCTCTCGTGAAAGGTTAGCGGTTCTTGAGTTTGCAGTTTCCGTCAACGCTTCGATTTTGTCGAGCGCGTCTGCGTGGCGTTTTTCAAGCGCTCTGATCTCCGTCTGCAGATCCTTTATTTGCTGTTTAGCGTCGGTGTTCTCAGAGATCACTGCAGCCTGAGTGGAAGAGTTTCGGCGCAATTCGTCGCGAAGGGTTTGAATGGTCTCCTCCGCATCTTGAAGTGTCGCCTCGAGTCGTTGTCGCCGGTTAGAAGCCTCCTGCAACTCGTCCTTTAACCCTTGCAGAGCGGCGGCAGTTTGAGAGTCTTCCACTCCTCGGGAGTGCACCGTCGCATTGACTTGCTCTTGAAGTCGGGTGATGGTTGATTCGTAGTCGGACTGCATTTCAGTTATCTCGGTGTTGCAATCATCCAACTCCTGCTCCAGCTTGGCAACGGTCGCAGAAAGCATTGACAAAGATGAACCGCTCGAGTTCACCAGCGCTTGCTTGAAAGCCAGTTCAGAGGACAACAGCTGGATTGAGCCTTTCAGAGATCTTTCACTTGATTCGTACCCGTCTATCAAAGCACGAAGCTGACCAATGGTCGCGATATTCTTGCTGACACTTTCAGACATCTCGACCAACTGGGGAAATTGTTATCGAGAGAGCTACCAGCAACTGCTCGCAGCGTGGCTCACCTTGCTGTTCAAGTCGCTGTACGCCTCTTGCAACTCTGACGTTGTACCAGCCATTGAACTTGTGACACGAAGCTCCTCCTCCAAACGCTCCACTGACTTTCTCATAGTGGAGAGACAATCCGCGCTGGATCTCACGAGCGAGGACTTGAATGCGAGTGCAGACTCCTGCTCCTGCACAGTCCTGTTCAACCTTGCTTCTCTTGAATGATTGCTTTCAGCAAGTGCGCGAAGTTCGACAACTGCCAAGGAGGCGCTCCTCAGCTCCTCCGTTAATTGATCAACCTGCAAGAAGAAGTTAAGATACGCACAAAGAAACAACAATACGTTTCTTTTTACCTTCTCCTGTAAACCCTCAGACTCAGCTTTGAGCGTTTTGTGTGAATCTAAAACCTCTCGACCCAAATGTGATTGAGCTTGCAAATCTTCCATGCCACTCTTCATGGTTATCATGGCCATCGAGGTTGAAACAACCAAGGATGTTTTGAACGCAAGTTCTGAGGCCAGAATCTGGGCCGCACTCCGTAGCTCACGCTCTGACACTTCATAGCTTTCGATCATTCGCCGCAGTGTCTCTGCTGTTGACCTTTCATCCAAGACAGCCCTCTCCGCATTAGCCAACATAAATCTCTGGCTCTCCGCGTTCCTTGCACTCGAAGATACTAGTGCCGTCTTGAAGGCAAGTTCTGATTCCAAGAGCTGGACAGTATTCCGCAACTTCCGCTCTGACACATCGAAGCTATCAATCAATTTGTACAACGAAGTTACAAGAGCCGAGCTGCGCTCCAGCTTTGATAAGCCTGTTAGGTGCTGCATTAATGCGGTTGGAGTTCACGTACCTCATCATGCAGAGATCGGACATCCATTTCATAATTGCGGACTTGCATGGCGGCGACATCACGGCTTTTGATTTCGCTGTGGACTGAGCTGCGAAGCTCCTCAAACTTGGCCTTTTCGTCACTCAGCTCTTCTTGCAGTGCAATAATCTTCACAGTAACTTGTCAGGCTTGTCGTGAGCTCAGCGCAAGACTTACCGTTTGGTTCAAACGGACGACATTCTCCTCGTATTCAACCAGTTTGGCCTCTGCGTCGTCACAGCGATGGCGCTCTTCAACAATAGCAGATTCCAGTCGAGCTACCTTTGCAAGCTCAACCTCGAGATCCTGTTCAATAGAAAGGCGCTCTGCGTTCATGTTCTCCAATTCTCGGGCCTGCAAATGAGGAATTAACGGTACTTTCTCAGGACCGCCAGTGCTCACTTTGTGCGCTGCCTCGTAGATTTGGGCGTTTAACTGTTTTATCTGGCCTTCATAGCGGATGCGCATGGCTTCCTCCGATTCTGACAGACCTGCAAGATGAAGCGCTCTCTCCTTCGCTAAATCGGATTCGAGCTGATTAAGTTGAGTCAGCAGCTCCGTGTTTTCAGCCTCTAGCGAATTGATCTTCGGCAAATTTTAGCCTTCTTCAGATCACAAACGAACAGGAGGCCAATGAGAAGGTCACATACCTGTTCGGTGACGTCGCTAAGTTCTGCTCGCAGATCAGCTATTAGAGTGTTGCTGTCTTTGTGTTCGCTTTCTAGCATTGCTGATTCGGCCTCAAGCTCCTCAATCCGCCCATTTGACTCCGCCAAGAGCTCCGTAAGTCGACGGACCTCCTGCTGGGACAAGAGAAGTTCCTGTTTCAGTGAGTCGAGCTCTTGCGTGGATTGAGCACGCAAGTTGTGCACTTCTCGAGATTTTGCGGCCACTGAACTCAATTCTGCTGTCGCGTTCTCGTGCTCCCTTCTCAGCTTGTCGACCAGAACCTTCAGCTCGTCGCATTCAGCATTCTTCTCTTGGGCCTCGCGCGAGAGAATTTCATACTGGGCGGCGGTGGCGTCCATTTGAACCCTCTGTGAGCGCAAGGTTCCGATTTCCGTCTGCAGAGCGGTGCACACTTGAATCGATTCGTCGAAGTCGCGCTGGAGCATGTTTCTCGCGGATTCTACTTCTTCCAGTCGGCGTTGAAGCGAAGCAACGTCATTCAAATGCATCTCCTCGAGGTTTTTGAAACGTTGACTCAGATCGTTCGCATGTCTGTCACCACTTTCGTGAGCATCCTGGAGTGACTTCCGCATTGTTTCCACCTCAGATTCTGCCTCTTCAACTTGCATCTGCAGTCTATCTCGCGCAGTCATGACGTCTCTCAATTCTGACCGAAGCCTGTCGCGTTCGGCACTGACGGCGTTGATTTTGCTTTCGGCCTCCTGCAGGCTTTGAGCCAGCTCTTTCGTACCGCTCTCTGCGACGGACTGTAACCGATCGAGACTGCCCGTGATTTCAGAAATTCGTGCGTCTCGAGTTCGCACTTCTGTCCTCAGCGAAGAGTTTTCCCGCTCCAGTTCGTCCACTGTAGTGTACGCATCTTGCATGGTTTGCTCGAATTCTGCAATGCGGAGTCGGGCAGCTTCCAGAACAGACTCTGAACCATTCAGTTTCTCGTCTTTCTCTCGTATTCGGGCCTCAAGCTCTCGAATCTTTGCCTCAAGGCTAGCCACTGAGGGACCAACAGACCGTGGCGCGTCCGAACTAACCCGTATCTCATTAACTTCGCCTTCAAGGGCCTGTGCTTTTTTCCGATATTTCTCTTCGGATTCTTTTGTCTGCGAAAGGAGACTTCGGAGTGCGTTGGCCTCATTTTCCACCGTGCGCTGACAGGCTTCGGCTTGAATCCGCGCTTCCTACACAGGCGAAAAGTAAATGAACTGAGAGATCGTGGGCCTTCACATTGGTACCTGATTCTTTTTTGAAGCGCGAGCCCAAAGTGACACTTTCGACTGAAGACTGGAGATTTCATTTTGAGCAGTTTGGAGTGCTGATTCGAGTTTTTGGATCCGTTGATTTCCGAGCTCCGTTACTTTCCCGGACCCAGAGTTCAGCGATTGAATCACACTTTGGAGGTGATTTACTTCGTCTTGGGCAGCCTCTCGCCGCTTCTCTGACTCGCGAAGAAGGTTGGCATTCTAGATGTTGGAAAGGACCGTAAGACCACAACCAAAATTCGAAACTCATACCTGCTCAACAGACTGCTTCGCCTTAGAAAGCTCCTTCTTGAATTGCAAAATAGTTTGGAAAAGCTTGGCCTTGGCGTCTTCAAAGTCAGGAGAATCCAGAGATAGTCCTTCGGGGAGGCCGTTGCCAAAATCGTCCGAAACATTTTGAGGTTTTGGCGGAGCAGTCTTTTTTGCAGCCATGAGCTCTGCGGATACCCAATTCTCTCTTGCTCGCAGATCGTAGATTATTTTGTTTTTGATATTCAGTTCTGCGTGCAGTTTGGAATGCAGTCTGATAAGCTCCTCTTTCGACTTGTTTGAGAAGTCAGGCAGGTTGATAGTTTGATCTTGCGGTGAGGGAATGGACACTGTTGCGGCAGCGCTCGACGAAAGTGTGGGAGAGGGAGGAATCGTCGAGTTCGATGGACGGGGAGAGCCGCTCGGTCCGCGCGAGTGTCGGCGCATCAAGTAGTAACCGTTGCTGCCACTGGTCCCCCCACCATTGCCGTTTGATACCGCCGATTCCGACATACGAAAAGAAAAATCGGCTCCTCTAACCCTAATAATCTATCCAGCGACAATAAGAGAGGGAACGAGAACGGGCTGAGAATCCCAGTCGATGTATGGTCAGTTGCAACAGATCAAACGGTAATTGTGGCTGAGGCGATGGATTTAAGTAAAAATGAATGGTGACCGCAAAGCGATCTCTTCCATGCGATGAGAAAAGGTGATTGCGCTGCTGCGATGGATCTGAGTAGTTGCACGGCGACCGCAGGACGACCGCCGGGCAAAAGTGGTTATCGCCACAGATGACGGTGACCGACCGCAGATCTTTCTTGCGATCAGAAGAGAAAACGGGGCGCTTGTGCGAAGACAAACAAACGTCCTTTTTTGGATGTCTCAAACCAGACTGTTGAATGGGCGGGTGGAAAGCGTACACTGCCAAAGGGACGTAGTGCGATCGCCCATTACGTTACGTGAAGGAGGCGCCACAGGCGGGCAACGAACAGCCGATCCTGCTGAGGAGCCCCGGATGCGGCGGCGGCGGTTGGCCATGGCGCGGAGGGTCGCGCCATCAAGTTCCGTAGAGTTCCTCGCTGTGCGAGTGGCGCCGCTGCTGCTGCTGACGGCCAAGTCGCCAGAGCCAGCCGTCGCCATTTTGTGACTGGCGGAGGGGACGGGCAACAAATCCTGATCGTGGTCCCCAAAACTTGTTCAAAACTGGCCAAAGCCTTCGTATTCTATTTACACTCACGCTTCTACACACACACACACCACACGCTTCACTTTGGTCTCGGGAAAAAGTTTCCATTCTTGTCCTTGAGTCTACCTTTGCTGTACCGAACGCCACAGGCATTGCACAGCGACTTCGGGCCAGCGGGTCCTAAACAACAAAGACAGGTCAAGACATTGCCTGGCCCAGCCCATTCCCACTCACCCATTCGCCACAGCGGCGTCTCCTTGACACCGCAGCTTGTGCAAACTCTCCTCTGTGCTGTAGCCGACGAGGCCGAGGGAGGCGGTCGGGCCGGCTTTGGTGTAGGGACGGCCGGTGCGTTCGTCGGATTTGGCGGCAGAGCTGGAGCTGCCGCCACCGTTGGCACCCCCGTGAAAGTCTTGCCTCCGACGCGGATTTTGACTTTGGAGAACATTGGTGCGGCGGAGCCAGGCAGACCTGCGGCAGCTTGCTGTGGAGAAGGCGCTGTTGCAGGATTCCCATCTGCCATAGCGACGTCACCGGCGACATGCGAAATCTTTGGAGCCGCGACTGAAGGTGCGGAGAATGACCCTGAGGACGACGAGGTCGACAAGGCTGCTGAGGTTGACACAGCCGCTGCCGCGGCCGCCGCGGCAGCTCGCCTGCGTTTTGCTGATTCAGCAGGAGAGCTTTCTATACCGTCCTTCAGAAGTTCCTCGGCCTGGCGCTTGACGCTCGCAGTGAAGTCGTTGGCAGCTGGTTTGTCGACTGGTTCAATGATCCAAGCGTAACCCTTGTGCGACCGCTTTCCTGGAGGGGGGGCGGACGCAACGACTGCAAGGGCAGTGCCTGTTCCTCCATCTGAGAAACCTTCATCAATGGGAGCCGCAGAAACCGAGGGAGATGTGACAGATTGTTGCCTTGTGGACCGTGAGGTGGTGGAACGGCCAGTCTGCGTTGGTGAATGCGAGCGCTTTGATGCCTTCGACAGAGGAGGAGCGGTCGAGTGACTTGGCTCGCCAACGTCTTTGCGGTTGTGATAAGCGGAAGAATCTGGCCTGGCGTCCTCTGCAACCACGGCGCTTATACCACTCTCATTGACTTCATTCGTAAATGCAACAGCCTGTGAATTCGCCGAATAAGCTTCTTGAAACATGGAGCTCGTGCGACGTCGCGACGGTCGCGGACGTGACCTTTTCTTTGAAGGAGCGGGAGTTTCTGCACCAGTAGATTTTGTCGCTGTAGAGGTAGCCGCTGTGGTTGCCTTATCAGGTAAGCTGGTCCCCGCTTCATCAGGGTTATCGTCGTCGTCCTCGTGCGGCCTTTTGGGTGCCAGTCGCACAGGATTCGGAGTGTAGTCGATTCGCATATCGCTAATAAAGGGATATTTCTCCATCTAAAGCGAGGGGCTTCGTTAAGACCGTTATCCTCACACCACGAGGTTTACCTTTATGGCCATCGACTTTGTCACGCTCGAGGGAAGAGTGAAATACTCGTTCAGGGCCTCAATCAGAAGTTTGGGGGCGCCAACCAAATTCATGAGTACGCCTTGATGCGGTGCGAGCCGCCTAGAACCTTTGCTGACGTGCGCAGGCAAGTACAGCGCGAGCAACAACTGCCAGAAAGAAACAAAGGAGTTCAGCTCCAGGGGGAGGATAGCAGTGAATTTTCGTTCCTTACTTCAAGTAAGCCGCTTGCACCGATCCGTGTGTCCATCAAAGTATTCTTTGGCAAACTCCAGCTTAAATCAGGTGTGTCACGAAATCTGAATACGATCTCAATCCGCCTTTTTGGGACACGAGGCTTTGCCATTCTTTTCCGAATAGCCTCTCGATCGCGTTCGCTTTCTGCTGTCGACGCCTGGGTTGGCGTAATGGCTTTAGCAGCTCCCTCCGTCTCAGGCGCGGGAGCAGGTTGGAAAGGACCTTGTGAGGCGAACGAAGGCGCATGCGAGACGTTCGTGTGCTGCGCGAAGTTCGACTGTTCTGCAGTCGCAACCATACCTGGAAGCGTCGTTGTAACTTCCCCACGTTGATGACGATTCGCTTCTTGTGTAACTGGCCCAGGCTGCAGCACGTTTGAGTTGCCGACCAAGCCTTCCGTAGACGGTACTGGCTGCGCAATCTCGGCGAGCGTGCCATCGGGCAGAAGCACGACTGTCGGCTCAGAGTAGACCGTTTCTGTGACAGTTCCCATTGCTTGGTCGGTTGACGGTGCTGTCGGCAATTGTTGTTGAGCAAGATGCGAGCCTCCGGAAGTACCGCTTGCTGCTGTGTTTTCGACGGCCGCGACAGTCGGGGCGCTGCTTTGAGATGTGGACTGTGACTTCTGAATTGCATTTTCCCGAACGTTTCCAGGATCGGTCGCGCCAACGCCCTTCATTACCTCAAGTCCCGCTCCCGTCTGCGGTAACGGGTCATTCGACTTTGACATCTGCTGCATTTGCTGCTGATGCGCATTCCATATCGACTCGATCTCCGGCGGTGGGGGGAACATAACCTTGAAGAACTCGGTCCCAGGAAACATGTGAGGGCCAATGACCAAGGTTGGCGCCCCGAGCAGCATAACGGGAGCATCGTGTGGAATCGCTGGCGCGGGAGGGAAGAGATGCGTCGTCCAGTTGGTGCGAGATCGCGTGAGCGCTTCGCAAAGGGTGATAGGCGGGCTGCACCGGCATTAGGACAAGAGTTGAGCGCAAAAGGGTATTAGGTTACTCACACGGGGATCTCGAGGGGTGGCTCAGCGGCGACCAGCCGCGCCTTTTCTTTTGGGGCAGGCTTTTGTATCTTTGGAAGTAGCGGCGGATGACCAGGGATCGGAGACGACCCGCGACTTGATGCCTTCGAAGCCGCCGATGATGTAGCAACTGACACGACGTTGGAAGCAGTTGGAGCTGCATTCATCGTGCTTGGATCCAAAGGGATAACGGCTTGCTGGGCCGGCTTTTATGCGATCAGCACCAAGTGGGGCAGCCGTCCACTGAATTACACCGGACTAGGTTGCAGTCAGGTGTGCAAGGTTTCTTGGGTCAGCAAAACTGAGACAATGGAAGTTCAAATTGGATTGGGATCTTGCCTGGACAAATAATGCTCCCCTCGCCCCGCAGAGAGACAGGATTGGCACGGGCAATGCACACTTGCGGTCAAACGGGAACATGGCCTTTGTGACAGTGAGTAACTCCCACTCAAGAACAGCAGAAGTGATTGAAACCTATTTCCAAGCCAAAACAGGTCAAATAACAGGAACCACCTTTGTGACAGTGAGGAACTCCTGCTCACTTTTCAAATCAAAGAACAGCACAAGTGATTGATACCTAACATCAATAACGAAAAGAGAGTTCAACATAAAGCCCTAAACTCTTGAACGGGAAAGGGGTCAAGCGCACGCGCGCACGGCCGAGAAGGAAGGAGAAAGAGAGAAAAATAGAGCGAGAGAGGTAGAGATAAAGAGAGTGAGAGTGAGAGAAAAACAATAGGGAGGACGGCTGATACGGCACAGCCGATAGCACCGCAGCCACCGACTACGCCGCCGCCTACCCATCCGCTGCACGCCCGCTCGCCCGATCGCCCGCGCGGCCAAGGCCGCAGCCGCACGCAGAGAGATAAAGGAGAAATAGAGAAAAGGAAAAGGGAAGGAAAATGTCTACGCACTTCGCGCGGCTGCATCGCCATTCCAAGAACACAGAAACAAAAAGGTACATAGAAAGAGGGAAAAGGGGTGAAGAACGCCCATCGCGAGCGAATCTGTAGCCGCGGCTCTGCCCTCCGCCACGACGGCCACTGAGCGGCCGCCGCCGCCTTCCGACGGCCAGCACAAACAGTGGAGCCATCGAGTTGATCAACCCGAGCAAGCCCAGCTCGACAGGGTTGTAGAAGAACGCGTCGGGCAGTTCGGCGGTGGTTGCCGGTGCGCAGGGGAGCCGCTCGCGGATCAGCCGCCGCAGGTGCTCTGGCACGCTCGCGTCCCCGCGCCCGTCAAACACGCCGCCCTGGATTTCTTCGCCGCCACCACCGCGTCAATGTGCCACTTCCACGTCTGCACCCATCGGACGACGCTGCAGCACCTAGCTGCCGCCGAGGGTAGACCACCTGCGCGTCTACTTGTCACTGGTCCACGTTCCACACCCCCTCGAGCTCGTCCAGCACGAGGAACTCCCACCGCACGGGTCCCTTCGGGAGTGCGTCGTTGTCTGCAAGAGCTGATGGTGCCGAGCCTCTGGCGCCGTCGATCCGCGCCGACCTGGTCTTCTTAGCATTTAGTTCGAGCCTCATGACCGCCGCAAACTCGCGTATGGCCCCCCCAACGACCGAGCGCATGTCTCCGTCGTCCCAAAGAACCACGTCGTCGTGGAACCGGTACAGCGCCGCGCCGTCCGTCTGCGCGTGCATCGCAAAGTCCAGGCAGAAGAGCACCGCTTCGCCCATGGCGTCCAACAGCGTGCGGCCCGACGGCAGGCCGAGGCGGCGGATTTTCCCTGCTCCGCCGTCGCTGCGCCGGTACCTGTGCCGGCATCTGGCAACGCAGCGGCGGCAAAGACGAGGAGCGGCGAGAAACCGGTCAGGGAAAGACAGCCAGCGGAAGTCCCACAGCTCTGTGCGTAGTACGATCGCGTGTGGCATCGACGTCCGAACGTCTTGAAGTCGCTCGCGAGGACCATGAACTCGCCATACAGCTTGCGATGCAGAAGCATCTCTGTCGTCAGCAGCCGCAGGAGAGACTGCCGTGCCGCCGGCCCGCTGCCGGACCTGCCCTCCGCCGATTTGGTGTCGTTGTACTCACTCCACTCACCCGTGTCCGACGTTGACTCGGGTAGAGAGTACTGGTCGCGGAAGGCGGCGCGTCGCACGTCGCTCACCAAGTTCGAGGCCTTGATGGCGAGAAACGCGTGGCGCCGCTGCCGGTCCTCCTCACACATGGCGTGGTGCGGAAGGTGCACACATGCCGCGGGCTTGTTGCAAAAGCCCCATGGCACCGGGTTGGCCCAGTCCCACGAGTCCAGCTCTGCCAGATCCATCCGCAGGACGTCGACCATCTCGCGCAGCAGCTCAGGCCGCGCAAGCAGTCCTTCAGCACCGCACGCCGCGCGTCGGTGTAAATGCTGGCCGCGACATCACGTCTTCGGCCTCGTCGCTCGTCGTCTCCTGCGGCCGACACTGCTCGGCGCATTGACCGCAGCGCAAATGACTGAAGCAGACCAGACACTCCGAAAGGGTCTAAAGAGGGCAGAGCGCCCTTCGAGTCCGCTTTGTTCTTGCTTGGGCACACTTCGACCAAAATCAACTAACTTCCTTGCAACTGGCTCCGAGGATTCATTGACGTGTGGGGGGGTTTTTTGAGTATGGCTGAGCCACAGAACAGAACTGAGTGGATCCGAGGATGCGAGGATCCGAGGATCCAACAATGGAAATGGAATGACGGTCTGGCTTGCGTGAATCACACACACGACCACCAACCCATAAAAGTAGCACCCTCAAAGCTGGGAACATTTACCCCTTGCGAACTCAAAGATCCCAGCCTCGATGCCGTCCGCCGCCCCAACCATCCTAACGGGATCCCCCTTCGTTTTCGGCTGTTATCGCATTCCGTTGACCGAGTTGCCCTCAGCACTCCAAACCGCATCAGAGAACGGCGTAACGGCCATCGATTCTGCTCAGCTATACCGCTCGGACGAGGCCGTATTGGCATTTGCAAAGTCAGCTTCCTCATCCAGCACCGCCAGCTCGACTGTGAAGGTTGGCACCAAAGTGCACAAACCGGTTGCCCCGGGGATACTTTACGCTTTGCTGCATGATATAGTTCACAACCAAAATGACGGTGCACTGCTTTGGCGCGTGCTCCTCCACCGGCCACTGCCTATCCACATGTGGCGCGACTTAGAAGAGGCTGTTCGAAAAGGACTTGTGGAGCACATCGGCATTTGCAATATCACCGTGAAGGAGCTGCAGTCACTTTGCCAAGTCGCGACGGTGAAACCGTCGCTGGTGCAGATTGAGTGCCATCCCTTCCTCAGCGACTGGCCCGCAACTCGTGCAGTCATCAACTACTGCCGAGATAATGGTATCCAGTGCGAAGCGCACTCCGTCCTCCTTGGTGGAGTGGAACCACACCGGAAAGGCACCCGATCAGGAATGGCGACGTTGTCCTCAGTTGCGGAGACGATTGGCGCCTCGACTGAAGACACTGCCCGCTCAATGATCCACTGGGTCCGCCGAAACGCACCATCTGTCACTTTCTGCCTAAGCTCAACTCGTTCTGGCCACATTGGGCAGCTTGTCTCCGCCGTAACTGAGCCACTTCCTGCCGACCTATCTTCCATTGATATCGCAGTCGAGGATGCCCGCTCCAAAATCGACAAGTTCCGTTTGTATCCTTCTTCAAATGATGATTCCGTCCATTCGCTATTCCTGGATGGTCCACCATCAAGACCGTTTTATTCCTCTGAGCTGACTGCTTTTTCAAAGGCGCTATCCAGCCCTGAATGTGTTCAGCAGATCGCCCAGTTCGTGGCAGAGGATGCCAAGGCGCTGTCTTCGTACGATGAGAGCTCGACATATGATTGGCCGTTTTCCAATATGGCGTTTACTCTGCGAATGTCGATGGAAAAACAAGTTTTTCGCCGAGTAGCGGTCACTGTGTTTGGCTCCGAGGACGATAAAATGAGGGCCGAGTCTATCGACCTTAAAAATCCTGATGCCGTAAAACAATGGAAAGACCTGGGTTCAGTCCATTCCTGCACCTCACGGCTGGAAAACCTTTTGCGTCGCATCCGTATTCTGCACGACAAGCGTCGTCTTGCCAACCGGCCACTTAAATTCAAGGACACTGGAGGGAACGCTGCGCCAATGTGCACGTTGCATCGCAAGCAGGTTGTTGAGGATTCGCTGAACGACGAAATTCCAGAGGCTATTGCGCACCCGACTCCGATGCCCGTTGACATCACCCGCCGTCAAGAACTCGCTCCGTTTTTCCGCTTCGTTGAGAGTCTCGACCAGGCTCCTGACTGCGATGTTGAATTTGCCAAAGGCGCTGTTCTCAAAGGGGGGCACCTCGACATGTGCAAGCAAGTGGTCGGCCCGGCCCACCTCGGTCCGCTTTGTCGCGCTGTCCAGGCAACCCTAGAGCGTGATACCAACGCAATTAAGCATTTCTTGCTCGGAAATAACGTCGCTTTCGACCGATTGGATCAACTCACTGGATTGGGGGCAGCCGAGGCATCGACAGCGACACGAGAGGAGGGCATCCAAGCAATGTTGGACCTTATGGAAAATAGATTCGGCATGGAGACGTGGTATCTTGCTGGCAATTGCATTGACGGTGGAATATTCAGCCGCATGGCGGCGATTCTTGAGAACAACACGGTTTGCGAGCAGCTCTGGCTGAAACGAAACCCAATCGGCACTTCACCGGAAGGATCCTCTGATCCTGTGATGGGACCTCGCGCTGTCGGCAGGTTGCTAGCTCGTAACAAGACGTTGCAGATTCTTGACCTGCACAATACAGCCATCCTGGATGCGGGAATTCAATGCATTGAAGAAGAGTTCCGTATCTCCTCAGCGAGCATCTCGCCCTCGGTTCCATTTGCGGGCATTGCAACTTCTTTGCGGCAGTTGGATCTCAGTGCAAATGCAATTACACCGGCTGGAGCACCTGGTCTTGCTTCAATCCTTCGTGACTACATGCCTGCCCTGGACTCGATTTACCTAGACATCAATCGGCTTGGTGACGCTGGCATCGCCATCGTTTGCGACGCCTTGGAGGCTCGGGCCCGAAATGGCGGCAGCGCCGATGTAATCCGACTCAGTGTTGGCTCAAATCGGCTTTCCGACGCCGGTCTCGATCGTGTGTGCGCTTACGCCATGACGAACGCGGCCCTCTCCATGCTCAATGTTGGCTGCTACCTCAGCACGTTTGACCTTGGCGAGCGTTTCAATACCTTTTCGACCTCGGCACCACTGATCGAGCTCATCGAGCGGCACCGCGGCGTCCAAATGATCAAGTGTGAGCGGGCAGGTCTTGACCAGGAGAGTTGCGATAGGCTGACGGCTGCGGCGGAGAAGCGTGGAGATGTTGCTGTGTACTGTCTACAGCGCGGTGGAAAGAATCGGAACGGTGGGGCGTTCCAGCCGTTCAATGACGAGACTCTGAGGAAATTGAAGCAGCCCGAGATGGTTGACCACATTTACAGCATTTATCGCAACGCCATGTGAAGCTCGTTTTGGTTTTAATAAAAGAAACCCTTGAAAACGCTTCCCGTCATCTCGTTGAGACCTTGAAAAGAATTAGAATGAACCGACATTACGCTGCGGCACAGCCAATTGAAAAGGGGATGGAAGTGCTCAATTTGAGTCTGCGATGGGAGAATGAATTCAAGAACTTTAACCCTGTTGCAACCAGGACCCGGTCAAGGACTCCTCGTGAAGCCTTAGACCCGGTGTCGCAGTCCTGTCAAGTAGATGCTGGTCTTGGCTCTTGTACCTGGATCTTCTTCTCCGCAACACGTTATTTTTGGCCCAGCAATGGCCAAATGTGTGTCTGAGTGTGTGAGTTGTTTGGGTTGAAGGCCGGAATGAGTCTCACAACACAAGAAAACGTAGCATCGGCCTTTTTGTTGCGTGGACAATATCTGACCAATGTAGGGGACTGCGTCCGCGCACTCTTCACCCGCACTCACAACTCCACCTTCTTTCCTCCTCCTCCCTCACCTCCTACTGCTTCTCCCTTCGGCCTCTGCCCCCATACTGCAACGAGGACCAACAGCCGATCCAACTCATTTGCCCGTATCCGCCTGCCGAGTGGTTGTCAATACGACCGAAAACCTCGTCAGCACGGGTAAAGCAGAGCGTCGTAAACTTTGCGACGCGCGCGCGTCAGCGCGGGACCAGGGCGAAGGGGACGGCGAAGAAGAATCTGGTGGGTTGCATGGCGATTAGTGGTGTACCAACGTTGAATGTACAAAGAGGAGTATTACCATCATGTGCAAAGGGGCGCAACCATTTTGGATATGATCCTTCCCTGATATACTAAACCACTGGATGTCGGTTCACACCTTCACAAGTGCATTGCCCCATCATTTTCGCTGGTTCCGGCCATCCTTTTTTTCGCATGATTGGCCCAGCACGAAGATTGCGCCACTGTCGGGCTTGGGAAACAAGCGTCAAAATTCTTTGTCGTTCTGGCGTGGTCGCTTTCGTGCCACGCACCTTCTCCGTGATCTCGTGCGGTCGTGCGTAGACGATCAGGTACCGCACTGCCCCCGGGGGGCCGACGGTCGCCACTCCCAGTATTGGTCTCGATCCTTACTTCCCACCGTCCGATCTCCATTTGGACCAGCGGATAATGCACCTTTTATTGGCCACCCCTGCCTCGCTTCCCTCGCAACCTGCCAATTTTTTCTAACTTGAGCTGCCCTATCCGTAATCCTTGTCTTCGTCTCTCTTCAATGCTTATCACCTCCTAGCAAATGTTGTGATTAACACCTTCGAATTTTCCAGGGCATACGACGCAGGAGATTTTGGCAGCAGGCCATATTGACAATTGTCGTTAAGGTGGGTTTGCCTTTAAAGACATGCGGATCATTTCATAAATGCGGACGAATGATTTTTCCTCAAACTGGCACTGACTTCAGGAGTACCATTGCCCATTGTGTCATCCTGGAGCAAGATTGAAGGACTGCCATCATCACTGTTTACGTAACAGGAACAAATACTATCGTTATTGAGCAAGTTTCTAGTGACAGGAGTGATCACTTTTTCAAATGTCTTGCCGATTCTACAAGCACCAGCACAAAAACGGAAAGGCAATATCATTAGTGATGATCTTTGCAGCAGCAATAATCTTGCTTGTGACCATGGCCAATCCAACTCATGGACTTGTTCTGCGGCAAGTCTCTGTTCGGATGGAGACTTCAACAGATGCAGTCTCTGGTTTGCTACTACAGAGTTTTGGCTACCTCAGCGTGAGTACCTCCTCTCTCTCTGTGTTTGTGTTTGTCTGTGCATGTTTCCACTGCATTCCAGCATCTTACCTGTGCTTGTCTCTTCCGATGATACAAGGGCGGCTCTGCGCATCTCTCTGTTGCCAACATCAAAGTCATGAATCAATCTGCAAATCCTCAACTTGTCTCTGCGGTTTGTTCAAAGTCTTTTCATGCCTTTCCTTCACTTAAGGAGGTTTGAAAGCAGGCTGGTCCACTTGACAAATTCTTTGTTGGGGTCTGCCCCAGTTCCATCCACTCAGTACCTGATGATTTGGGCACAAGCAGTTTTAACTCCACATACTGTTCCAACACAATTCCCGACTTGAGCAACTGTACCTTCATTGGAAACTTTTCATCACTTATCAAGCAGTCAGGAATTAATGCATTTGAAGTCAGCATCAGCCCAATCCCCACCAATGATGTTTATTACTTCTTCATTGCAAATTGCTTCTTGGGAAATTCAACCATCCTATTCACATCTGTGAGTCAAATTTGATTTGCATTACTGTGCATCCTTAATAACCATCTTCAATAGACAGGAGAGTTTTACAATCCTGCGCCCTGGTTTTTAAAAAACCTTTCAAGTGCCCAATTACCATTATTCTACACTTATGCAGTATTCTGCGGGGTGTGGTTTGTCCTCATTGTGGGATGGCTTCTACAATGGGCCATCAACTCAAATGTTTGTTTCTCTGAGCCCACTGAGCCTGATTTAATCTCTTTTCTTCAATTAGGTTAACCTGAAGTTGCATCGAATCATATGGATTCTCCCGCTGGGTCTTTTGGCATTTTGTGCCTACCAAGTATTCTTCTATGTGTATCTTGGCATACTAGGTAGTTCTGGCCTGCTTGAGAAGCTTCTCTTTTATGTGACCTATTTGCAGGCTACAGAACTAGCCTAACAGATTCCGTTCGAGTTGTGATGCTGACTTTGCGTGATGCCAGCTTCTTGTCTGTTTTGCTTGTGTGCGCAAAAGGCTGGGGTATTACACGACTTCACCTGTCGCCGCTTGAGAAAAGGACGATCATCGGTATTACCTCCTGTCAATTGGCTCATTGAAGCCCTGACAAACTATTTGAAGGGCTGGTTCTCGCCTATGGTGTGTCTGATGCATTCTACTTCTCGCTGGAAGCTGGGGCCACGGTTTGTTTTGTTGTTCATCATTATATCCAAGCTGAGTCTACAGAGCAGATGGCATTTGCTGTATTTGCTGTCCTATCCTTTACCTACATGTTCTGGTCGTACCGCTACACACTGGTAAACCTGGCTGAGTATACCTCAAGTTTACGAACCCGACTGGGTCGTCCTTCAAACAATGTCGTGACCAGCCTCCGGCCACCTCCACCAGCACCAGCACCAAGAGCACAAACACCAAATGTGGAAGCAGACCCAGTTGTACAACCTGCAAGGAGGCCAGTTTCTCCTTCCCAAGGCTCTGTTGCTGCTTCAGTGGCAGCATCGGTTGCTTTCCTTTCATCATTACGGCGATATCGTCTCTTTCCCCCTGAGCCTGTGCAGTCCTCAGGTGTTCCACACTTCTCATCAATGGGCATGGATTGGGACCTTTTGCACTCTTATGAATGCAAACTTTGGATGATGATGTGAGATTTGGTCTTCTCGCAAGACTCATGTTGACAAACGCGTCACTTCCAGTGTCCTGTTTCGAATCTTTTTGATCTATGCGACTGGGACATTTTTGGTAAGTGTGTTTTTTTTTTATTTTTTTTATTATTTTTTTTTTTAGATCTAACATGTCAAATGTCACAGGTGGAAATGTCGCAGCTACTTGGGGTGTTTCCATTCTACTACATCTACGTCATATTTCAGCAAACACTGCATGCATTTGGCTTTGGTATGCTTATGTACGTCTTCCGCCCCCGCCAACCAAAGCAAATTGTGGTGGTTCCCGAGTGGATCGCTCAGTTGCGGCGTCCGTCGCCTCAGGTGTCTCAATCGAATGTGGAGTTGGTTGGTGCGGATGTCAGCCCGTCGTCGCAAGGTAAGCGATTTGTGGGATCGGGACGAAAGACAGTAACATCAAATTGGCCATTGCTTTGTATTTCTTCCCTCTCTCCCTTTCGCAGAGCAATCAACCTCGACGCAGCAGCAGATCCGCAGGCGTCGAAACTTGTTTGTGAGGTGGACGAGCCTGCGCGCCCGGGGAGCCGAGCGTTCCTAGTTAGTGCGCCTGAGTTTCTTGCCGGCCTCCAATGTTCCCCAAACCGATGACGTATATCCATTCCTGGAGTTTTGCGCGTGTTCGAAAATACCATTCTGTTTGACCTTTATTCAGCGGATTCTATTCGAGGGGTGTGCGTTATCTGTGTAGCCGCCACTAACGCCAAAGAAGCACTAAACATGAAGCGATTAGTTGACTAATTTGATGCGAACAACCACGCAGAGATTGGACCATCAGTTCACTTGAAGTCTTTCCACTCGACACTGGCCAAATATCGCAACGCTAGGTACAGCCGATTGCACGCCCGTAGGTCCAAGAAGTAAAGAGAGGGAAAGGGAGGTCAATCCAGAGGGCCGAGCAATCCAACAGGCGGACGATACAGTGTGGAAGGTCAAGTCACCTAACTGCAGTGGTGCGCTTTCAAGTTCTTCCTCCTGCACTCTGGGAGTGGTAAGCAATAGCATTCGGGGGCGAAAGTGCCAGCAGCACTTGCGGCGTCGGCACTTGGTCCCCAAGCTACCACGCTGATAGCCAAGGGCGGCGGCGGGCGCAAAAGAAAAGACGGCAGATGCAAAGAATCTTCGCTGCCAATTATCAAGGAGTCCGTTTTGTCGGCCAGTTTTTGTTCACCCACCGTGGGGGGCCGGTTCGATTTTGTTTGGAGGCAGTATTGATGGGAATAAGGATTACTCGGTTGGCAGGAATCACACAACCCAGGTTACCCAAGAGATTTTTGGGGCCGGGTCCATCGCCCTTACCAGTGGGTTTACGGCGGTGGAAGAGATCAGGCATGCTTTAAAAATTTGCACATGGATGGATGAGGGGAAAAAAATGTTTATTTCTTCATGACACACTCTGATCTTCGCGAGGCAGGCGGTCGGAGGAAAAATGAAAGACGGAGGAATGAATGAAAGAAAACACGAGCAAAAACATGAAGAGTTTGCCCCTCCTACTCAGAGAGAAAAATCAGTACGCAACACCTTGCGAACGCGTTCTTCACCTCCCCCAAATCTGGAAGACGTTGGATTGTTAGCTCCTTACTTCCCCCAAGCTCGGGGAACAAAGTACAGAGTTGGGAGACACTGGGAGACACTCTACTTTCACTCGCGAATGACTTCGTTCAGCCGTTCCCGACTTATGCCAAGGCATCTCCGTTAAGCGTGCACCCGCTGCAACTGGTAGATCAGCTAGAATACCTCCGCCGACGTCCCTGCGTGTTGTGACGGCTTCGACCTACTTCGATCCGCCACCCGCTGCTCGCCCAGCGCTGTTGTTGATGGATCCGCCACGTACTGTTGTGATCTAACCGCTCTCGCCCTGTCCTCAACTGACCCGGCGAGCTCCGTTGTCCCCTGCCGGTGACTTGCTATTGTGTTTGCTCGCGCGCACTAACTGCTCGCGGACAACTGTTTCATGCGCGTACCACGCAGGCCACCACGGCATCCTGCTGATGCCACCCGCTTTGTGTTGGCTCTTGACCGCGCCTTCACTGTTCACTAGGATTGAAAATGTGGTGGGTTTTTTTTTTTTTTTTTGTTATGCGACTATCTCCCACACACGTGACCGTCACGTGACCTCCACTCACGAACGTAACTGGCGCCGCTGTCACACTACCTAAAGAATTGGGCCCCGGGGTTGTCCAAAGCGGTAAGCCCAGTAACGCTCCAACCAAATTGCTTTACCTCGGCCTCGACAACTTGTCGCACGCTGACAGCGAGCCAGGGTTCAAACAAACATTCAAGCAGTGGCGCTTTGCTGAAATGGTGAGTGGCGCGATTCGTTGATGGGCTTTGATGCTTGGCAAAAACGTTAAGTATCTCTTTCTGTCAACCCTGTTTCTGCCACACGGCCCAATCAAATGATCGAAAGCCGCTACCAGGCTGCACGGACGGCGTTCGTAGATGTCCTTGTTTGTGGCGCCTACGACGCTAGTCTGACGGTTACGGCTTTTGAAAGCGTAAGTCAGCTTTGCAGAAGCTCCTGCGGCTGTTGACTCGATTGCCGGTTCAGTCAAGGAAACTGCCGTTGCTTCTGCTCTTTGAGCTGCTGTTTTGTTTGAGAACCAGCAACGACTTGAAGCAACAGGCTGGCTTCGAGCCATGATTGAAGAAAAACGAGACTTTGCGGGACCGGTGAGACGGGACAGACTGTACTGTTTGTAGTGGCGCTTTCAACCATTCCGTGGGTCTCCTGTCACGCCATCTTCCTTCAAATAGATTGAGCAGCAGTGCGAGGTTGCATGGGAAGGGTTTGCAGAAGCACTTGTCGCTGGTACAGCCGATGGGTCGAGCGGTCTCGGCTTTCGTGGCTGCTCAAGTCACCTTTGCAGAGGCTGAGACAGCTGTTGGCTCGATTGTTGGTGCAGCCAAGGAACGTGCCATGGCTGCTGCAAGGCAAGCTGCAGCAAACTTTCCCCAGTACCCGCGTGCAAAGCTCACCTCAGTGGTGAGGGAGGCCATAGCTCCCAACGAGAAGAGCTTATCTGAATGATCTTGTATGAGGCAAAGCGTTTCTCGCACCTGAAACTCGAACGTCTGCCAAAGATGCCGTTCTCAGAGTTTCCAGTTAAGTGCATGTCGTTTTGATAACGGAAACCTCTTTACTCCCCCAAAAAGTCTGGTTTATGAGCAGCAAAATGAACGTGTGTGAGAAACTATGAGACCTCGACTCAAGACATGGAAGGCAGAGAGGAGTAAGGATTGAGCCTATGTGCTTGTGGATCGGTGATGTGGGAGATGTGTGGTTGTTTGATGCACCCTTACTTAATTCGCGGCGAGAGCAGGATTTTTTTCTTTCTTTTCTCTCCCTCCTGCTTTGTTTTTTCATATTATCTGTTTGGGGTGTGTCTGTGTGTGTTTGTGTGTGCTTGTGTGTGTGTGTGTGTGTGTGTGTGTGTGTGTGTGTGTGTGTGTGTGTGTGTGTGTTCCTGTGTGTTTGTTTCACTCCTTCCCTCCTTTCTTAGTTTTTCCTTCGGCAGTGTTCCAAATGATGATGTTGCTCTCTCTCAGCAATGAGGGAGAGCCTTCTGATTAGAGCCCAACTCTCTTTCCTTCTCCTTTGCTGAAAACAAGTGAGGAAAGGACGCTTGGCAATAGATGAAACGTTTAAACCCACTCGCTTCACAGCCGCCAGCACTTGGAAAATTCTGCGCATGTGCGATAGACCCAGGTGAAATGCACAATTTTCTCTGGTTGTTTCTAGCCCTTTTTCGGATGGAAGCGACACGAGCTCGTGAGTTTTTGTGGGCTCATGGCTCACGGCACATCGTCGTCCGTACAAAAAGGAATCGGACTCTCGGGAGTATTGTGCACTGCGGTAACAACTGCCGGAGTCGGGAGCAGTGAGCACTGCAGTATTGGCCAATTTTAATGCCGAACTGGAGAGTACGTCTTTGGTGACAAAGCATCAGCCGTGAAACAACAACTTCTCCATTACGGTCACTCCGCAGGGTAAGCCCGCGCGCAAGAGCATATTGACATCAGATATTTTGGTTCATAACAGATTTCTCCGATCGGGATGGTGACAGTGGAACCATCCAAAGTTGCACAGGCGATGGGAAATGGGGTAATTATGCTTGCAAACAAGGAACATAACGCCGGCTGCATTGTGGAATAAAGAGCTCCCCGTCATTTGGGCTTCTCCCGCCTTTTGCACTTCTCGCGCCCTTGCAAACAGAATTAGATCGGAGGCGGGGAGAGAAAACGCGATGCCAGGGGTTCAGTTTGCGCGCCGCCGAACATTGAGAAGAAGCGACGGTTGCGGCTTCCAAGTGACCTCGAGCTTCTTTTGAAACTTGAATCCAGGGACAGGCTTGAACTCGAATTCGCGCAGCAGGAGGACGAGCAGGACTTTCAGCTCTGTCAGGGCGAAGCGCGCGCCGATGCAGTTCCTGGGGTGGGGGCGCGAGTTGGCGTCACAGAGAGAGTTGAGAAGAGGCACATTAGGTCAAAGGAAAATGAAAACACGTAAACGCCATTTTGTTATCTCACCGTGGGCCAAGCAGGAACGGCATGTAAGCGCCAAACGCTTTTGCGCCCGACGCAGCGCCTTCCGCAGAGCTCACGGCAGCGGCATTGTCCGCGGTTTCCGCACCGCCAGCCCCCGCCGCCTTCCCGCCGCCCATCCACCTATCCGGAACAAACTGGTCGGCGTCTTCACCCCAGTACGCGGGCAGCCTGTGCATGACCAGCGGCGGGGTGAACACCATGGTTCCGCGCGGGATGAAGAAGCCGTCGAGCACGTCGTCCTGAGCCGCCTGGCGACCGTTGAGCGGGACGGGGGGGATGAGACGAAGGGTTTCCTTGACGACTGCGTCGAGCAATGGCAGGCTGTGGACCTGATCGAAAGTCAGCTCCGAGGAAGAAAAGGGGGGGTTTCGGGGCAGGAGGCTGTCGATTTCGGCGCGGAGGCGGGATTGGATTTGTGGGTGTTCCGAGAGGAGGTGGAGGGTCCACGTGAGGCTGACGCTGGTCGTCTCGTGGCCAGCAATCAAGAAGGTGAGTACCTGTTTTTTTTTTACAATCGAGGGGTTTTGTTTGTTTCAAACGTCGTTTCGCTAAGGAAGCACGAGTTACCAACCTGTCCTTCAATCTCGTCCTTGGATATCTTGTCGTCGCTCTCTTCATTGGCGCGGATGAGGATACTGAGCAAGTCCGTGTCCGAGTCACCGTCTTTCGAGGCCAAGTTTTGGTAGCGACTTTCGATAATGTCCTCGACACACGATCGGAGGACAGCCCTCGCCTTCTTGTATTCTCGTTGTCCCTCCGTGGGAATGTACGCCAAAAACGGCAGCAGGGTTCGCACGATGTTGGGAACGGTGGGCGAGTTGTACCGCAAGATTGTTTGGAACGACTCGTAGAGAGGGCTCTTCTTGTTTTGCACGGCCGTGAAGTCGTAACCGAAGCCTACAAGTGCACCAAAGCTCAGCGCGCGATCGGGTCTACACGATGTGAAAAGACTGATCCCACCTGCTCGGCCAATGATATCAAGAGTGACTTTAGCTGCTTCGCGGTGAACATCGAGGTTGAGGGACTTGACGCCCTGATCATCGAGAGCTGCACCACCCTCGATCAAATCGATCCATGCGCGGACAAGCTCGTCGGCCGAGTCTGCAAAGAGGGGCGTCATTGCGGCAATGTGCTTCACTCGGAAGGAAGGATTGATCAGCGCACGCTGGCGCTTGTGCTGATCACCCTCTGCGGTCAAGAGGCCATTTCCGGTGAATCTGCGTTCAGGACGGGCGAAAGTCCAGCGATCACGTCGTCAGCGACTCGACAAAGCATCATTGGAACCAATGTCGCACGCACTCTTTCAAAGCCTTTGTCTGCTGCGCCGACCGCGTGTACAGGTGCGCATGCGTCCCGTAGATCCGCCTGAGGGCGGTTGGCGACGTGACCAGAACGCGTGGGGTGTTGAAGAGGCCGTAGTAGAGGACCATGCCGCCGTACTGCTTCGCCCACTGCAGCTGCGGGACGCCGGCCTCTTGGCGCAGGATCTCGGGAAACTTGCCGAGCAGAGACCACCAGTTTGTGGGAGGGGGCCCGGGCAGTTTGCGCAGCGGCGAGCGGAAGGGGCGGATGTAGAGGATGTAGGCGAGCCACGCCGGAACGCCCAGGGCAAGCGCGACACGGAGGGTGAGGGCCGCCCATGACGACGAAGGAGCGGGGATCACGACTGGCATTGGTTGCCTGCCCTTCTGGCAGTGGTTCAGTTCGGCTCTGTTGGTCGTTGGTTGGCTCGATGCTCGATCGAAAATCGGCAGTTTTTCTGATATCCTCACACATCACACACACACACACACACACACACACACAGACACACACGCACACCGCCCTCCAACTCAAATCAATGTCAATCAAATGTCGATCCACACATTTCGTTCATTCATTCATTCATTCATTCGCCAAAGCAAGCTTTCAATGATTCTTTCGTCTTGTTCCTTTTCCGTCCACGGGCGGGTTGTGTGATTGATTGTGTGCATGTGACACGAGGGGAAAAAAAAAGAAAAAAAAAATCTAAAAAAAAACAAAACAACAACAACAAAAACAAAACCCTGCTTTCCTTTTTTGTCCTGTTCGTGCTTTGGGAAAAAAACCGCCTCTGCCGCTGCTGCCGCTGCCACTTCCCACTTCCCACACTCTCCAAAACAACCCGCCGCACCACCACGCCGCACCACCCGCCTATCCTTCAACCTGACTGACAGACTGACCTCCTCGGCGCACATGAGCAGCAGCAGCATCATCCCCGAGGGAACTGCGTCGTCACTCCTCCTCACCGCCCCAGTGAGAACGGCGGCGGCGGCGGCGGCGGCAGCGGCGGCGACAGGGGCCGTTGGCGACCCTTTCGATCTGGGCGATGTGCAGGCTGGCATTCGCGCCCACCTCGCCGCCGGAGAATCCATGACCGAAATTATCGAGTATCTCGTCGCCGACCGCCTCTCGCTGCGCACGCAGAACGAACAGATGTGGAAGATCATCGAGAAGCAGCGCGCCATCGTCCACCAACTGCAGGGGCAGGTCTCCGAGTCCGTGGCCGAAGAGTCCACCATTCGCGCCGCCGTCGCCGCCGCGTCCGATCGCGAAGACCGGCTCAACCGCGACATGCAAGAACGGTCAGAATCGTTCTCACGTCTCGAGCTGGACCTTCGTACCCAGCTGAAATCCTCAAACGACCTCGCGGTGGTGCTCCAAAAACAGGCCCAGGAAATGCAGGGTATCATCCTCCAGCAGCAGCAACATATACAAAGACAGCAACAGCAACTACTGATTATTCAACAGCAGCCACATGATCTCATTCCACCGCACGGACGGCGACCTTCTGCTGGTACCGTCCAGCTCCCAGAAACTGCGCAACCTGGTCGGCGGTCATCAGCAAGCTCGGGACAGACTCACGAAAGCCAGCCCTCCCAGCCTGCTCGGGCGGGACCGAATGGCTCTCCTAACATTTTGGCTCAAAAATCCAGCCTTCACCCGCCACCGAACCATGCACTTCCACCGACCACTGCCTCGTCTGCCTCCAACACGGGGGCATCAATTTCGACATCCCCGCAGCCTCAGGACAGCAACAGCAACAGCCCGAATCAACTGGCGGACGCAGCACATCTTGTGGCGCATACGTTTCACAAGGTGTCTCCAAGCGGGCAAGGCCCGTTGCCAGCTCGTCCTCCACAGCAGCCTTCCGCGCCACTGCACTCAAGCCAAGTCTTACCCAACGGTTCCAGTCCTCCCGCAGCGCCTTCGTCAACACCGCATGTGCTCTCCGCCGCAGGCTCGCTGGTAACCGTCATTGCGACTACGTTCCACAACAAAGATATGATTTCTTTCACCGTCGAAGTCCGACTTGCGACGGGAGAGAGCTGGAGAGTTCAAAAGCTTTATGGAGACCTTGTCCTACTTGACTCGAAGGTAGGTAACAATTCGGTGAAGGCAGCTTTTTTTCAACCTCCGCTTTCACCCAATAGTTACGAAAGGTTGTTGGTCGCCAGCAGCAAGCAAAGATGGGAAAGCTGCCGGACAAGGCGCTTGTATTTAGTTTGAACCCGGCCAAGAACGAAGCGAAAAGGACGGCATTAGAGCTCTACATTCAGACGACACTTGCAGCCGTGTCTGATTTACCGGACATTGTTGAATTTCTTACGACCAGTGCCATCCAGGACAGCCCGCCGTCAGTTCTTCCAGCGTTGCGTGGTCCGGTGGATGTTGCTCCGCCTTCACGGTATGTCAAGGAAGGCTATCTTTCCAAGAAGGGCAAAAGCTTCGGGGGATGGAAGTCGCGTTATCTTAAAGTCAGTCCTTCCGCTCTTGAGTACTACGAAACTGTGAGGCTCTTGATTTAGTCTCTTTAAAATTTAACCAGCTTTGACAGCCAGCGTCCCGGGACGTGTTAGGGGTGATCCAACTTGAGCATTGTCTGGTCTTCCGGGGCAATCCTTCAATCGATTCAAAACATAGGCACTCTCTTGTAGTGATTGAATACCGTCCTGGTTCTTTCCAGCCGAGTTCCTCTGGTGTACCGGAACTTGCTCCCCAAGATTCCCGAATCCTTAACCGCCATACATTCAGTGCAGAGACTGACGACGATCGAGATGGGTGGTTGGGTGTGTTAGCGGCACGAATAGCTGACTTGAGGCCGGGATACGTTGTACCTACTGTTCTTTCTGGTCAGTCGCAAACAAGCCAGCAGTTTGTGCCGGTTCGCCAACCTCAAGCAGAGGGATTCGTCACACGGTCTGGTGGACAGCAATCCTTTACAGACATACTCCCTCCACCATTGTCAATGCAACGTGATTTATCTCAACAGCAAATCTTTCAGCAGCTTTTCTTGCAGCATCAGCAGATTTATCAAAGCCAAGAGGCTCCTCAGTTGCCGGCGCTCTCCCCTTCTCAGCAAGTATCTTCCCTGGAACAACTCCAGCAGCAGCTGAGTGTGCCTCAACAATTCAACCAGCATTCCGCTCAACTTGCCGCCAGTCCTGAAAATCATGAGGCGATTGGCTCCTTCCTCGGTGTTGTCCCACAGCCTTCCACACCGCTCAGCCAGTCTCTCCCAGAGAGCAATAGTGGCCTTGGTGTTGATTTACGAGACTTTAAGTCTGAATCGCTGCCAAACCAGCTTTCAAAGTCGCTGCCGCCACCCCCAACCACAAGCGGGAATTTGGCGGTGCCATCGGTCTATAAAGAACGGAGAAGCAGCAGAAATGCAGAATTTTTGAAAATTAGCAGTCCTGGAGGGCCACTCAAAAGTCCCGCTGGCCCGGATACCTCGTCTAGCAGCATTCCAACCGACCTTCCCCGTAGCCCTATGGCGACTTCGCCATCCGCGAGAATTTCCGTAGTACCGCCCAAACGAGAGCCTCGCCGCTTTGTGGACGACAGCACCCGCATCATGGAGCAAAATCCCCCACCGCTTCCTCCGCTTGACCAAAGTGGTTGGGGACAAAGCGCGCAAAGCAAAAAAGGCGGCGCGACGAAGAAATTAAATGGTATTGCTCAATGGGGCAAGCGCAAAACCTTAGGTACGCTGTTCTCAATTCTTATGCCCTGGTGAAATCAATTTATGACAGATTTTGTTCACTCAGACAACCGAATCGACCCCAACCGCAGAGTTTTTGGACTACCTCTAGACCAGGCTGTGGAGATATCACGGCTGAGCGATTACTCAGAGCTACCTGCTGTGGTTTATCGATGCATAGAATATCTTGAAGCTCGAAACGCTAAAGAAGAAGAGGGCATCTACCGACTATCCGGTTCGAACGCTACCATCCAGAGCTTGAAGCACCGGTTCAATACGGAAGGCGATGTTGACCTCTTGGCTTCTGAGGAGCAGTACGACGTTCACGCGATCGCAGGATTGCTGAAGCTTTATCTACGGGAGTTGCCATCAACAGTGCTAACAAAACACCACCAGCGCGATTTCATAAAAATAACAGGTAACTCCCTTTTTCTCATGGGGTAGCGGAGTCTTGCCCCCTTATTCAGGACTAAAAAGCGCGATGAAATCTTGTTAGAACCGAATTCTAATCCGTGAATGGTGTTCTACCTCATTCTCGCTTTCACAGAAATTACAGACAGAGATGACCGCATCACTGAGCTCTCGCGCCAGGCCTCGGCACTACCGCTCCCCAACTACACACTCCTCAGCTGCCTCATCGCGCACCTCATCCGCATCGTGCAATGCGCTGACCGCAATAAGATGAGCTTCCGAAACGTTGGCATCGTATTTTCTCCGACCCTGGGCGTCCCCGCCAACATCATGACTCTCATGCTGGCAGAGTACGAACTGGTCTTTTGCTGGGACGACCCCGTCAAGGCCAGCGCCGCAAAGGAGCGGGAGAGGGAGATGCTGGAGCGCAGGGCCGCGGCGGCGGTCGTGGCAGCGGCGACGGCGGGGAAGCCCTCGGAGAACGGAAGCGAGGGCGTTCGAGCGGCCGCGCAACAGCAGCAGCAGGAACAACACTATGTGGAGGCTGGCGCCGATGAGGAGGCTGGCGCCGGTGGTGGGACGCTGCGTGATGAGGCTGACGCTACAGATTTATATGACCTCGGTGACTACGCGTAGGGCAAACATGGAAGCTGGCTTCACTTGTGTCGCTGTGACGTTGGTTCGCTGTACGATGAGAGAAATGACGCGAAACCCTCTTGTATGATACATGTAACTTTATCCATTTATGGACCTCGGCTTTACCAGCGTAATCAGTGTTCTTTGTTTCACTCCTCTCGATGAGCTTAGAACGTCTATTTTTCGAGTGCTCGGGCAACCCTTTTTTTTCTTCTTGTTTTCAAGTCAAGGTTATCCAGGTGATACTCCGTTGGCTAAAACGCGTCTCTTGACCCGTTTCTCTTTTCTATCATAATGATTGATGAAACAAAGGACATTTGAAGCGGAGAATTTTTTCTACTTAACATGGACTGGAACGGATGGGCATAACTATGTTCAAATGACATCGGCCCGGTTCGTTCCAGTCCGAAACTTGGCTCCGGATGAAGCCGGTTCGGACTTTTTTTGGTGTTCCCGCTTCCCTGAGACGACGTTCACACCGAACCGTCCCAGACAGAGTCTATTAGACCCACTCGGCTCGGCATTTTTGCACGGTCGCACTTCTTCCGATTGGAACACGGACGCTGACAGCAAGGCGTAAAACCGGAGGAACTGCGGAGGGTGACTTCGCCGACACTACCGTGCAGCAAAACAAGCTAAAAGATCCACTTTCGAGATCACGTTCACGTAGGGACAGTGTTGACGTTGACAGTTCCAGTGAGTGTTGACTCTTTTTCGATCCGAATACTCGTTTTCGGACGGAAGCTCACCAAGGCCCCGAGACACAGGCAAACGCGAAAATTTTGCACTTTCTGTCGATAATTTTTTGACAGAAGACTCACTTCGGCAGGTTGAAAGTTTGAAGGCAAAAGAGCAAGTTTCATATAAGTGAGCGCCAGTACGCACCAGCTCGTTCCACAGGAACCAGAAAAAATAAAATACACAACTGATTTGCGAGACCCACATGAACCAAGAAACTTTCACGACGCTGGCCCTCAATGCAGGCGGTACCGGGGCTGCCGGGATGGCAATCCTTGTTGTACTCATTAACTGCTACAACCAACAAAACTACAAGTAAGCGAAAGGAAAGCGTCCGTCCGCTCTGGTTCATTCTCGTACTGTTTTCTCTTTTCAACCCAGCATGGAGCTGCACACTCGGTACCTCGGGTACCTGATAGCCGTCTTCATCGGCATGCTCTCGAACGTGCTCACCATCCAAACGACCAACAGCGGCCACTGCGTCGGCGCGTGGTCGCGCATGAACAACATCGCCTGGGGCTTCACCAAAGTGCTCTTCACCGAAGTCGCGTGGATCCGCTTCGAGATGGTGACCGCGTCCTACCCGACGGCCGCGCGCATCGCCGTGCGCGTCTTCAGCGCGCTCTGGTACTTTTCCTGGCTCGCCGTCATCCAGTTCAAGTCCTCCTTCGTCGACGACTGCCAAATGATCTACGAGCTGTACCCGCTCTACCCCATGTACGTCTACCAGCTGGTCGCCGACGCGATCGCGACGGCGAGGTTCATGTTTGTCCTGTACTCGCTCCGCAAGCGAAGGGGCGAGGTCACGGTGATTTCGCTCGTCATCGACCTCTGCGTGCTGGCGACCATGGTCGCGTCCATGACCGAGGTCATAATTCTGCTGACCGAGCTACCAAAGCCGCTCGCGGAGATCGACTTTCCAAGGATTTTGTTTTCGGGGACGTCCAACTTTATCGTCACGGGGGGTTTGTACTGCATCTTGAGCGTGTTTAGCAAGCTGGACAAGGAGCAGAAGCCCGGGAATGGGTCGTCGGCAAATAACAAGTTGAAACTGCCCACGAGCACGAGTAGGTCGTTTTTTTATTTATTTTATTTTATATTATTTATTTTATTTTATTTTATTTTTTAGCCTCACTTGCTAATTGGATGGTTTCCATGCCCAGTGGGAAAGTCTGTCGAAACTTCTTCGGAGAAAGAGAGAGTGTGAGATAACTGTTGGATACTATTAAAGATGAGTGGGAAGCCCAACAAAGACAAAAGTACCGAGAAGCAAGTTCGCACAACACAACTGATACCTGATTTGCCAACCCCATCCCAGACCAAAGTCTGCACCTTCAGAGAAGAAATGGATGGTATGATGCTTTCTCCTGGGACACACCCAACACCCCCGTGAAGGGGATTTTTCGTTTCTCTGTGTGTAAGACATTGAAGGATGCCGTACATGTTAAACCGCGGCCATTACACCACAGTCCCACATGCTTTCTGAGGTTGGTGGCCTCCGCATTGCATGCAACTTTGGACTGCGGCTGCCATTGGCTGGCTGCTCTCCGTACAAAGGCTATAATTGTTCGATAGTTTGAGACAAATAAAAGATAGATTGGTGGCAGCAATGAGCGACAACACAGCCACACCATGGTGTAACGCGCGAACTCAAACATTCAATATCTGTCTTTGTTATTTACTGGACTTCATGCGTTTGTGGAAAAAACACTTTTGCAGCAGCAGTCCAGTCGAGCAGTTTGTCAACGGGTGAGCAGTGCAACAAAAGACAACAAACATGACGTGCCTTTGATACAACTTACTGCGGCAACTTCTGTTTATTACGGCTGCCTTGCAGTTCTGACCTATTCGCTTCTCAAACTCTCTGAGGCAGGGCAGACCAGAGCATTGTGATGCGGATTCGCCAATACTAATCGGAATAGCGCCGCAGCACGAAGGGGCAAGGGGATGTAGAGGAAGGGGGGAACAAAAACAAAACAGCAAAAGAGGTCATCGGTGATCAAAGGGGTGCTGGAGAGTCGCCGACGATTTATGTATCTCAAAGGGTACTTTCTTTGTTTCGGTTCGATCTCAGAACAGACGAAGAGGGCTTGCAAGGAAAACAAGACCTCGTGAGGAAAAAGGTGAACGGGTCAGGGGCGCGGCGGGTGAGTGTTGTGAAGGGGCGGATGCGAGTGGAGCAAAGTCGTGAAGCGTGTAGAATGAGGAGAGGGCGGGCGGGGGGATTTTTCAGAGAGACTCGGGCACGAGAAACTGAAGGCAGCCTAGCAGGCTGTAAGAAACCAAGAGGAAGACAAGGACTCAAAATATATCAAATACAAGGCTGCGGAGGAAAGGGGGGGAATGACAAACGCTAGGCTGACAAAAGCAAATAACAAGGGAAAGAAGTAAAAAGGAATAAACCGAAAGCATCGCCCTACCGCACCATACCTCGATCGTTAACCTCCAACCTCAAAGTAAGACTAATCACGCCGTGACGAGGTCTCAACCGTTATAAAACAGACAATGCTTATTTCCTTCATCTTCACTCTTTTCTCCAACGTCACCGAAAACTCCATCTTGCTGTTAATCTCGAAATTCCGGGTTTCTCATGTATATATATCCCATTCCTGGCAGAATCATTCATTGCCGTAGTGACTTCAAGTAGCCTCCGAGTTCTTCCATTGCCGCCTTCCGTGACGACGTCTCCCGCCCCGTCTCTTCTGTCCACGCAATCGCGATCTCTTCCGATAATATGTCCCCACTGATAAACATGCGGAATAGTTGGTGCAGGAAATCTGTATTGCATGATAAATCAGTGACTCGGATCAAATCGCAATGATCAAGCCAGCCTTACCAGGAACGCGTTCGGTTTCCGACCAATAAGCCTGGCAGGCGAACAACACTTCAAGACCAAACTCGCGAGACCGGCTCGCATCCTTCACGTTCACAAATCGTGTGAACACGTTCTTATACGAAACAATCAGTTCCATCACTTCTTGGTAAAGATCCCGTGAGTGCGCTTTCGGGTTCTTCACACCGTTTTCAAAAACGGTCCGTGACCCCACATAACGGAGAATCGACAGAGAAACTGATCGAATGAAGGCATTGGATTCCTTAGTCTTGCTATCGAACGAGTTCTGCAACAGTCAACAGACGTGGTTAACAAAAACTTCTGAGTCATCGTCCAGTTTAGTCCTTACGGTGAGCCACTTCAAGATTGCGTCCGGAGTGTCCTTTCCTAGTCGTTCCGACAGGCCAGCCGACACTTTGTCAACTTCCGGCTTCGACCGACTCCGGCTGCTGCTTCTACTTGAAACACCAGTACTTCCCAGACTTAGATCGAAACCATTGGCAGTCAGCCAATCAGAGAGGACCGCGTCGCTGCGAACCGATTCGGCCCAGAAGATTTTAAGATCGACGCCAGCCACAACATCGTTCAGTGCATTAGGTCCGTTTGCTGCAACGATGACGTTGAAGGTCTCCAAAAGGGCCTTATGACAGGGAGGTGGGATGCGTGCTTTGCGTTCAATTTCCTCCTTGAGAAGACCGTGAAGTGCAGTCAACGTGAAGTTCGGGTTTTTCATCGCCATTTGGTGCCCAAAGAAGATACCGAAGTGATTGTACACGCTTGGGACATCGACCACGACATCTTGGATCATTTCGGCTGTCGTTGCCATACTTTGCGAATGGAAAAGAGAAGGTCAGCAACGCACCAATGATGAAGGGAAATTGACGCACATATCCAGAAAATCCTTTGACGTTATCAGGCCCTCGTTGACCATGGTGGCCAGGAGCGTTGCCGTTTTCTGGACTTGCTCTGGCTTTCGGTCGAGCCCGTCGTTGAAGAATTGTTCAGCAATGTGAGCCCCCAATCCCTCTTTCGACAGTTCTCGAAGCGAGAGCAAGGACTCGTCCACCATGAAGTGCGAGTTCCATTCCTTGATCAGTGTCGCGATCTGGTTTTCGAATTGATCCCGATTAGCCTGCGTCGGCTTCGGAGAAGCTTTGCTATGGTCAACTTCCGCGCGGGCAGGCTCCGAAGGTTTGCTTTCCGCCTCGGCGGAGAACTTCCTCTCGGCCGATTCAAGGAGGCTAAATTTGTTAGCAGCCGGGTTGACGGCGGCCGCCTTCTTCTTCTCATCCTCCTTTGAAGTAGCCCCGCTTGGCATGCGGTTCCACGCCATACTTTGAGGGCCGAAAGACACTGGCCGCTTCGATTCCATCTTTCCAAAGTTGGAAAGAGACTCGTCCATTGTCCGTGACGAGTTTCGTACCGGGGTCCACCCATCGGAGTTTCGTGCGTCCTGAGATGAGGTGCTGCCGACACGGCCGGAGGGCGGTGCTGCACCCATCGAGATGCGACCGCCGCCGCCTCCGCCGTAACCGCCGCCGCCTCCACCTCGTCCACCGCGGCCACCTCGGCCGCCGCCTGATGCAGCATCACGCCTTCTACTGGCCTCCTCCTCTTCGGCGCGCTTTTTCTCCTCCATAGCACGGATTTCCGAAATTGTAGCGGGGCCGACGGCCTGGTTCCTCGCCTTCCACTTGTTGGCTCGAAGATCAATCAAATCTTGTAACATGAAGCGGATTCGGGACGAGAGCTTCGGGTTGGTCGAGAGACTCCCCACACGGGCAAAGTACACGTCCACAATTTGACGCGCCTTCTCGTGATCCAGCTTCTCACCAATGCCCGTCAGAAGCTTGCACAGCGACTCCGTTTCCTCCTCCTCAGGATCCGTGACATCTTTGTTCAATTGCTGAATGCACTTGTGCATGATGTTCTCTGTGATCATCCCAAGTTTGAAAAGCTCACCGATGAATGTAACATTTCCAAGAACACGGCGTTTTAGCTTGCCGCGCTGGTACTCTTCATTTGCGTGCTTTTCTTTTTCTTCCGGAGACATCTCGTGTAGCCGTTTGATGCGCTCCTGCCGTGAAAGGGAATCAGCTTCCTCCTCTTTTGTCCACTTCTCGCTCTTCTCGAACTCCTCCTGACACTTGTTCAACAAGAGTCGCCGGAAGAAGTTAGTTTTGGGGTCTGATCCAACCCACTCTTGAATTTTCGGAAGGGTTGAGCTGAGCTTGTAACAAAGGCGACCGTACATGTTTTGGAAAAACGGCTCATCCAGAGCCTTGTCGAAGATTAGCTCAATAATTCGCTTAAGAATGCTTGGGTTCATCTTCAGTGACAAGATCTGGTCGGAGATGTTGTCGAACTTCTCGATAGTGAGCTTGTTCAACAGTCCTTTCGCCTTCTTGGCGATCTCAATCTCCTCCGCTTGCATCTTCTCCTCCTCTGATTGGCCCATATCCTTCTTCTTTTTGAAGGTTTCAGGAGTCCACGCATTCTCCGATACTTTAAGCTTTTCTACAGGCGGCTCTGGTGGCAGGGGGGGAGCGGCAGTGAAACGACCGGAACCACGGTTGTGGGCCCCAGGACGCTGAGGTAGGCCTTGTGGACCGTGTTTGCCCTCCCAGCTTCCCTGGCCGCTGCGGTTGTTGCCAAGAGGGGCGCCAGGTCCAGTGCTTGCTCGTGGAGGGAGTCCACGGGCTGATGAAGGCGGTGCGACTGTGGGCATGACCGGTTTGACGGGATAGCCTGACGAAGGCGCCTTCTTTGCACCAGAGGGGAGGCCTCCACCGCTGGTGTTTCCGCCATAGTACGAGGCTGGACGACCGGCCGAGCGAGGGGATGATTGCTTCCCATCCTCAGCAGGAGCGTCAAGCTTGAGCATAGTTGGAGGCGCAGGGATTCCCGGTTTGTTCAACGCCAGCATAAAATCCATGGTGTAAACAAGCACACCCGACGATGTTCGAGTTGGAGGAGTAATGTCGGCTGGGTAAGAGATTGCTTCGAACGAAGTGAGTGTGGTGATCTTCCTGTTTGGGTCTGCCACGACAGGCTTCGCCGTCTCAGCAGCGGGAGAGGCGGCTGGTAGTGCATCCGTAGCGGGATCCTGCTTGGGTGTTTCGGAGGCCACTTCCGCTTTCTTTTCAGTTGGTGTCTCCGCAGCCTTCTCCGCAGGCTTCTCGGCGGTCTTCTCGGCGGGTTTGCCAACGGCGTGTTCGGCGGGCTTCTCCACAGACCTCTCCACAGGCTTCCCGACAGGCTTCTCGATCTCCGCCGGCTTCACCGAGACCGGCTCCGCAGTCTTTTCCACGAGATTCTCCAATGGCTTAGCGGTCGTTTTCGCTGTTGTCTCCGCTTTTTCGATCACTTTAGCGGCGACGGGTTCCTTCTTCTCAACTTTGGTTTCCACAGGCTTATCAGCATCAATTTTCAACGACACTGCCGACTTCGGCAGCTCATCCACTTTTGTGCTCGCACTTGAGGTGTCCTCCACTTTGAAATTGGTCGCGTCAGTCTTCGTCTTATCGTCAGACTTCACAGCTTCCACAGACTTCGGCTTCTCCTGGGTAGACTTAAAAGGCTCAGCAGCCTTTGGCTTTTCTGAAGCTTGCTTCGGAGCCTTGTCATCGGCTTTCGCCTTCGTCTTGGACTCCTCGGCCTTAGCGAGAGCTTTTGGCTTCGGCTCTTCTTTCGCTGCTTTAACCTCAGGCGCCGGTTTTGCAGCGGGTGTCGCCACTTCAGTCGAAGTCGCGGGCTTGTCCTCTGTTTTTGCAGCGGTTGACGCGGTGTCATCTTTCTGTACAGTGTCTTTCCTTTCTGCCTCCTTGACCTTAGTCTCTGTTATCTTGGCAGCAGCCGGTTCCACGGGCGTCTTGAGCGGCGATGGAGACCGGGAAGGGGCTTTGTCTGATTGAGCGACAACTTCCACTTTCACTTCGCTTGGCTTAGACGGGGACTTGATAATCTCCAGACGGTTTCCGGACGGGTCGGTCAAAGTGATAGGCTTGTTCACCTTCACTTCTTGGATTTCCGCTTTCACAGGAGTGGCTGGAGTAGGTGTAACGCTCGGTGCGGGGGTAGTGGCGGATGAAGCCTCCTTCAAAGTACTTGCTATCGCTCCTGCCTGGGCGGAGATGTTTACCTCCTCCTTTGTGCGGGGGTCAACGATTTTGATAGCGCGGCTGGCACCCTTGGAAGGTGTCGGAGTCTGAAAGGTCGAAGCTGGTTGTTGAGGCGATGGAGGATAGCGAGGCTGTTGCGGGGTTGGTTGAACTGGAGCTGGGGGACCTGGTCGAATTATTTGTTGGTATGGCTGATAGTAGGCCGGGTACATCGGGAAGCCTTGGGTTTGGTCGTAACCATACGGAGGGTACTGGAGTGAGAGAATGGAGCTTTAGCGAACATAAAGCCAGGCCAGATTGACACTTACAGCTGGATACGGCTGGTAGAAAGGTGCAACTCCTCCTGGAACAGGTGCCATATTGGCAGGAATGGGCATTGGGGGACTCGGTGGAATGGGCTGCCCGAACGACGCCGGCTACAAAAGAATGAGTGTTAACACGACATGAAGCTATTAATGTTGCTGAACACTCACTCCTTTGTTGTAAGGCCCTTTCCCTTGGAATTGGTTTGGAACCATCGCTTGGGGAGGCATATTTCCAGGAGGTGGGCGTTGATGCGGGCGGGGTTGGAAGTGACCAGGGTGGCCACCATGATGCACAGGGTGGAATTGCGACCCAGGGGGAGGAGGCATCGGCATCATGCCTGAATGGGGCATTTGAGGGTGCGGAACAGGGTGAGTTGGGGTGTGCGGAGGGGGCACAAAAGTTGCGGCTGTTGCGTCTTCCGGAGGGACGCCAACGACAGGCGCCGTCATCAGGGGTGGGGGGGCAGGAATAGGTGTCACAGTTGGTGTTGCAACCGCCGCTGCCACAGGAGCGGCGGAGGGAATCAATCCAGTCGCGGGAACCGGCTGACGAGCTGGTTGAGGTTGAGGTGCGACCGCTGTTGAATTCACGCGTGTCGCTTCACCTGGCGGGTGTGAAGCCTTTTGCGGCTGGTCTTTCTCCACGACGGGTGGAGCCGACGCGGTTCGGGGAATCGTCGCGGCTTCAGTGGTTCCCTTTGGCTGAAAAGTACGAATTCAGAATTAAGCACCTTGAGAAAGGAAACTCACCTGTGTCGACACCACTGGAGCAGAGGGAGCAGCCTCCGTCACGGCCTGAGAAGCCACTCGCGGGGTGTCATTAGCGGGAAGATCCGTCACACTTGCCGGAGGCGCCGAGGGTGACTCTGCAACAGCAGGGGCCGATGGGCTATCCGTCTGGCTCCCAAATTTCACCTTCGCCTTCACGCCCGTAGGAGCTGCTTCGTCAAGGGATTAGATGCCATCAGATCAGTTGAAAGAAGTCGACGACTTACGCGCTGCACCTGGTCGGAACTTAATTGGTTCCGTTAGACTTGCTGCACCCTGGGGTCTTCGAGGAGATTTAGATGGGAAGGTATGGGCGATGTCTCCTTACTTTGATTGCTTCGGAGCAGTTGAACCAGCCACAACTGGTTCTGTCGAGACCGTGGTGGGAGCAGTTGCCGATATGGGAGATGTTGGTTTGGTAGAGGCGGCTGAAGGTGTGGCGGAGGTCGCCTGAGAAGCAGCCGCCGCGGCCGCGGCAGCGGCAGCGAAACTCAGCGGTTTCGGTTGAGCAGGTGCCGGCGCAGGCGAGGGGGTTGCTGATTGAGGCTGCGGCTTTTCCTGCGGCTGCGGCTGGGTAATCGCAACGTTGGACGGCGTGGTGGCAGGAGAGGGTGCAGCTGATGGAGGGTTGGAGCCGTTCTTGATGGCCCCGTTTTGGGTGGACGGCGATGGAGCCTGGGCCTGCTGCGCCCCGCTGACTCCACCCCCTCTCCCGTACCCGCCTTGATGATAACCGCCTCGTCCGCGTCCGCCTCTGCCACCCCCACCGCCGTGATCGCGGCGGTTATGAGAGTGTTGCCGACCAAGGGGCTGGCCAGGGCCGCTGCTTTGGTTCGCTGACGGTGTCGCTGATTGAGGCACGGGAGATGAGGTTGGATTTGGTGCAGCCGGCACCGTAGCAGGTGGGGGGGCTGGCGAAGATGCGGCAGGCTTCGGCGACGGGTTGGCGCTGGACTTGCTTGCCAGCTGCGCATACGATGGCTTTGCGGAGGCCATGCTGTATAAAAGGACGCTGACCGAAGGCCTGTGGTCCTTGTGGCGTTGAAGGCTGTAAGGTTTGGGCGTGAAGGCACGTTAGTAAATGCAGCCATCCACGTCAAGAAGTTGAAGGAGGGTGATCAATGGACAGCTGGGTCATGCATGGAGAAATTTTGAAGTGCACTCTTGATCACGACGTCGAGATCAAGGTTGAAGGCTACAATTTAGCGATGGAAGCTCAGGGCGTGGACAAAAAATCCAATGCTACTGATTGCTGATTGCAAAAGTACTTAGTATCACGAGGCGAGCGGGGAGAAGTCACCAACTTGCACCGGAACTAACAAGACTGAGGTCTCGTTTTGACCAATTTGGGAGGGCGGAAGAAAAGAACAAAGCAAAGGAACAAAGGGTCATTGGGTGCATTAAGCTGAACTCTACCTCTTTTCCTTTCCTCCGTCAGGCTTGCAAAGGACGGGGATCCGAAAACGACGTCGGCAGGAAAAGAAAACAAAAGCGAAACGAATACGAGAGCAACGACGACACCGAGCAGCTGGCGACGGGCCGAACTGTGTTTGGTGCGAAAGCGAGCGGCGACCGAGGATCCACTAGAAGAGCGGAAGCAAGGCCGGCAACGCGGGCGCAACGGGCCGGGGGGGGGGGCGAGCGTGCAGTGAGCGACAACAGGGAGCGGTCGAGGTGCGAACGGGGGAAAGACCGACGCACGCCCTCTCTTCCTTTTTCTTTTTCTTTTTTTCTCTTCCTCTTTCTTCACTGTCCGCCATATTCCCCCGTTTCTTTCTTTCTTTCTTTCCAACCACCCTTTTTTCCCGGCAGCCTGCCAGGCCGCGCCAACTGCAACTCGCCCTCCCCTCTCTCCTTCCCTATCTCGCACGAACGTTTTGGGGGACCTGACAATTTTCCGTCTGCATGGCGGCCCATTGCGCGCCAGGTTGGTTGGCGCATGAGCGATACACGCGCCGCGCGTGAGACTTGTCGCCGATGGTGGGTCCACTGTATGCCTTACAACAATGGAACAGACGGAAGGACTTTCTCAACGGTTCGGTTGGAATCTTTCACACAGGTTTATTGAACACCATGTTCTTCAAAACTTGAGCCATCAAACCGTGAGCTGCTTCCACCGAGATTCTGGCCCTGCAAGAATCGCGAGGTTCGACGCGTAAGAAAATGACTAGTGCAAAAATGGAGGACTCCGTACCCGTCTTTCGAGACTTTGGATAGTTGCCCGCCGTCATCTTTCTTTCGCGGGGCCATGCCGAATCCGCCCCTTCCTGCTTGGAGCATTTCCTGCTCGGCCTGATCGACCTTTTCAGCAAGATCCCTTATTTGCTGTGCCGTGTAGTCACGGTTCTTTGCGCGAGAAATGCAGGGACAAATTGTTAGTGTGAAAAGTGGGTGTGAAAAACAATGTTGTACCGTAATAAGAGGCGACGAGGACAGGGTGTTAATCCAGTACTTATTCCACAGTAGCTGAAGCAAGCCTTGATCTAGCGATGATCTAAAAACTTCCACCTCCAGAGAGTAATACCGCTTGGAATGCACGCCGAAGTCCTCAATTTTGCTCAACGGGATCGTCTGATATTCTCCGCCAACATCGTCAGGCGGCTTGTAGTCCTCGGGATACGTGCGGAACGCCCCAATAGACACCTTTCCAGCTGAGATGGTGCGGTTGGGGTCAATAACAATGGCGACGTAGGGATCCTGGTGCTGCTGATTCAGCATTTCCGTGCTGACGTCGATTCCTGAGAGCCAGCAGCCGTATCCTGGGTGGCTGTGGTACCAGCCGATTGCATTCTCGTGCCGACCAACTCCCGGTGACGCCAATACATAATTGGTCATGTATTCGTATGCTTGCTCGTGCGCATTGACTCGGGTTTCAGTTCCTTCGACTGGGAGAGCAAACGAGTCCATGATGAAGAGTGTCGACCCGTCTGGCTTGCCTTGCAGAAGACCCATGACCTCCAGGGTTCCACCTGAGCGTGCATGAATGATCATCTTGATGAGGGCAACGGCCGATATTTTGACCTTTTTAAAGTGGTGTGGGCTGGAGCGTTGGGCAGTTCGTATGTTTGTGAGCACTGCCAAAGCTTTGCAAGAGACCTTACTCCTTGGTCCATGGCTTTGCTGCAAGGGTTCGCTGAACCTCCACGTTGTCGTACTTGTAGATGCGGTCCTGCTCATGAGCGGGTAGCTCCTTAATGCCGTTCTCCAGCTCAAAGCGCTAAGCAGTGCCGATCAGTGGGTGGTAAGTAAACCTTGGACGGGACGGCTCCTCCAACACCAAGACAGCGCCCACCGGCGGCGAAGTCAACGATCCGGATCAGTCTCCACCCACCAAGAGCGCGTTGGCGGCGTCCATTTTCCCACCCTTCTTTTTTTTCCTATTTTTTTCTTTTAGCTACGATTTACATGTGAACTTAAGGAAATAAGGTAGCACGTGCGCAGAGTACATAACGTGTTTAAGTGCAACAAGAGCGCTTCAGAGCAAGCCACGGCGCCGAAACTGCCAAGACAGATACACGCATTTACTCCTGGGGAGCCTCATTGCCCTCCTCCTCCTCGAACTCGCCCTCCTCCTCGGCGGTCGCGTCCTGGTACTGCTGGTACTCGGACACGAGGTCGTTCATGTTGGACTCTGCCTCGGTGAACTCCATCTCGTCCATACCCTCGCCAGTGTACCAGTGCAAGAAAGCCTTGCGCCTGAACATGGCCGTGAACTGCTCAGAAACACGCTTGAACAGTTCCTGGATGGCCGTGGAGTTGCCGATGAACGTGCCAGACATCTTGAGGCCCCTGGGCGGGATGTCACAGACGGCCATCTTGACATTGTTGGGGATCCACTCGACAAAGTACGACGAGTTCTTGGACTGGACGTTGAGCATCTGCTCTTCGACCTCCTTCATCGACATCTTGCCGCGGAACACGGCCGCGGCAGTGAGGTAGCGACCGTGGCGCGGGTCCGATGCCGCCATCATGTTCTTGGCGTCGAACATTTGCTGGGTCAGCTCGGGGACAGTGAGGGAACGGAACTGCTGCGAGCCAGCGGCGGTGAGCGGCGCGAAGCCGACCATGAAGAAGTGGAGACGCGGGAAGGGGACAAGGTTCACGGCAAGCTTCCTCAGGTCAGAGTTTAGCTGACCAGGGAAACGGAGAGACGTGGTCACACCAGACATCACTGCCGAAACCAGATGGTTCAAGTCAGCAAAACCTGGGCTTCGGAGCTTGAGAGTGCGGAAGCAGATGTCGTACAGAGCCTCGTTGTCAATACAGAAGGTCTCGTCGGAGTTCTCGACGAGCTGGTGGACCGAGAGGGTGGCGTTGTAGGGCTCGACGACAGTGTCAGAGACCTTGGGGGAGGGAACGACCGAGAAGGTGCACATCATGCGGTCGGGGTATTCTTCGCGAATCTTGGAGATAAGGAGTGTTCCCATACCGGCACCAGTGCCGCCGCCGAGGGAGTGGGCGACCTGGAAACCTTGAAGGCAGTCGGTCGATTCGGCTTCCTTGCGGATGACGTCGAGGACCGAGTCGACGAGCTCGGCACCCTCGGTGTAGTGACCCTTGGCCCAGTTGTTGCCTGCACCAGACTGGCCGTAGACGAAGTTGTCCTGAAATCAAAAGGTGGGTCAGAAGGAGCTTCATTACTTGCAATCAGCTTGAGCGACCAGCGTTTCAGTGCATGATCAGAGCCATTCTGCTCCGTCATCCCCATTTCGCTTTCAGACGCGTGCGAGACTCACCGGTCGGAACAGAGCGCCGACGGGACCGGCCCTCGCCGAGTCCATCGTACCCGGCTCCAAGTCGACGAGGACGGCACGTGGCACATACTTGCCGCTGCTTGCCTCGTTGTAGTAGACGTTGATGCGCTGGAGCTGCTCGTCTGGGATAGAGCCGCTGTAGTTGCCGGCAGCATCAATGCCGTGCTCGTCTGAGATGACCTCCCAGAACTTGGCACCAATCTGTTTGAGGATGAAAGATGCGTTAGAGAGAGAGCAGTTGATAAAGAGAAGATTGGGGAAAGGTCCGGGGTCGATGGATATTTACCTGGTTGCCGCACTGGCCGACCTGGATGTGGACGATTTCCCTCATGGCCGGCTGGTCAGTTGGTTGGATTGTGGAGTGAACTGACTTAAACGGGGGTTTGTTCTTTTGTTTTTTTGTTTCTTTTTTGTTTCGTTTTTCCCAAATAAGGAACTTGTTGGTAAATTGAAGACAGGACAGTTATCCAATCATTGAGTTCGCTGTTGATATTACAAGGAAGGGGATGCCTGTTGACTTTTAAGCAAAAATCCTTGCAAGAGAAAAAAAAAGGAAAGATACTGACGAGTGTAGCAGGCCAAAAAAAAGATGCTTGAAGAATGTGGCAGGCCGTGTGGAGAGTTACCAACGAGGGTCAGCTTGCTTGGGTCAGGGCTATTGCCCTTACTGAAGCTTTGGGGCTTACACCCCAACTCCTGAGCCACTGACAGGCAGACAGAAAAAGAAGGATAGAAAGAAAGAGAGAGCAAGAGTGAGTGTGTGTGGGTGTGGGAGAGAGAGGGTATGTGTGAGTGTGTGTCAACCCAGCCCTTGCTTAAGAGGGTTAAACCGCCCACCACAGGACACTCAAGGCCTCCCCTTGCACTGATTCCGCAAGCGACAAAGCTACTCCCACCTACAGCCGTTCAGCAATGAGTAGAATGTCAGCCCTCAAGGGCAATCAGTCCCACTTACACGTGAAGAAAAAGGGATAGCAGGACAAGAACAAATAAGGAAAGAGGGTAAATGAAAAGGTGGAGTGAAAGGTTGGATCCTGATATAGAGAGAAACTGAGGTTGGGAAAACCGTGGTGCAACAGAAACTATTAAGATGAAAGTCATAAGACAGGCCCAATAATAAAGACAGGTTAGCGGCAAATACACTTTGATAACGCCTTGGAAACTAAAGAACCGGGAATAATATTAGGGGGTCCCAATCCTCGCAGTTTTATGACAGGTACGCTTATTTTTGCAAATAAATTCCCTAGACTTTATCGCTGAGACCTTGGTGTAGTCCTACAGGCGGCGCTCAGCAGAGTGCTTGCATCGACGCAGCGCCTGGCCAGCTCATTGTGACGCAAGAGAGAAAGAGAGAGAGAGAGAGAGAGAGAGAGAGAGAGAGAGAGAGAGAGAGAGAGAGAGAGAGAGAGAGAGAGAGTGTGTGTGTGTGTGTGTGTGTGTGTGAGAGTGAGTGAGAGAGAGAGAGAGAGAGTGCTGCTCCACTAATTGCAATTAGGAAAACAGTTTAGCTGCAACTCGTTGTTTTTTTCTTTGAGGGTTTTCCAAACGAGCAAATTTTCTTGAAAACATCCTTGAGCAGACATTGTGGAATCAGTGGCGCAAAGCCGTGGTTCCCTGTAACCTCGTACATACTCAAGTAAATTTCCCCAGGATAAAATGCAACCTGGGATTTGGGTTCTGTTGCCTGTTAGGTCAATGCTCTGATTCAACGAGTCTCTATGAGTGCACCCCCTGTGACTCGCTTACCAGCAGCTCCATGCACTCACCTGGGCAGCCCGCATAAGATTTAATGCACAAAACAGGAGACATTTACCACTCACCATCAATGTGTGCAGTCATTATTGCGCCGGGCACTGGAATTGCGTCGCACCCCTGAAGGTCTCTGCTCTCATCGCTTGTCATGTCCTTGATGGTGCACTGTGCGAGCTGAAACAGGTCACCATACACCTTACTTTTTGACTTGCCCTTCAGTCTGGCGGCCTTCCACCCTCAATAAAGGAATGTCATAACATTTGATTGTTATGTCTGGCTCTCGTCTGCAAAATTGTCAGTGAGTGGAGACTTCATTTCATCGTGCCGCAGACTTGTTGGACTTTTCTCCCCTTCGTCATCGGATCAGATGCAACTAGCAAGCGGACGTCCGCTTTAAATCTTACCATTTTACAGACGTTCCATTCACTTCCAAGAAAACATTTAGAATGCCTTTGGCAGATGAGAGAAGCGTTGTGCCTTCGGTTGGCACTGTCTCTGGAGGACGAGAATCCAAATCGTGAAAGCTGGTCATTCAGGTGAATTGGCTGATGAGAATGCTCTAAGTTTGATACTTACAGTTCCTTTCCGACTTCAATAAGAGCGGTGAAAAGTTCAACGACGCCGGAGTGTCAGTCAGCTTTTCTGAAGCAGGCTTTTGAAAGTGGTGCATTTTCTTTCTCCAAGTGCTAAAGGTGGTAAGCAGGAGTAAATCTCCTTTGCCTACACAAACCATGGAGTTCATAAAAAAGTGTGAGACTATACTCACTCCTTTGACCCTGGGATCTGGGCCCTAGAGTGAGGGAAAGCAAAAAATGGGCTAAAACTAACTTTATTGGGCTGTTGTCTAGGGGGTGTTTCAACCCTACTACTTGCCAAGTCCACGAAGTATCCCTACTGATCTGTCTAACAGGGGTCTCAAACACAAAGAATGAACATTCAGAAGGACAATCCTCTGAGGGATCGGTGCTGGAGCACCGATTACTTGTGTGGCTGCGGCCGATGTGAGGGGAAACAGAAGGGCACTCCCGAGGGCGCAACACAACCGCAGAATAAAGAGAGAGAAGAGGGAAACAGGGGGTTTTTATCTCAGGAACCTAATCTCAAATACAACAGGAGCAGTTAATAGTGATGGGACAGACAGGGCATGACCTAGCACACCTCGTTGCAGACAGTGCTGCAGGAGCCCTCATCATCGCCAGCGACAGGGGGGAGAGAGAGAAGGGAGTCGACTATGTAGGGGTTGGAAGGTCACCAGCAGGGAACTTGCATGCCGAAACACCTGCGATCGTACATGCACCGCGCTGGGCTGCGTCGGCACGATCACTTGACCAACGGGCTTTATCGCATTGTACTCGTACTCTCACATCTCACTCTCACAGCAATAGGACCGAGGCAGGCACTTGTAGATCGAACTCTCAGGTGTCAGGGACCGTGCAGGGCGCAGCTGCCAACACCCTCGCAGGGTCGACGATGCCATCGCCGTCGCCTCTGCGGCGGGTGAGCGCCTGTGATTCTCACTCCAACACAGAGCCTGCAGTGTCACAGAGTCGGTGGTGGGGCCAGCTGCGTTCCCCCCACCTGCGGCCCCTTAAGAGGAGCCCCAGAAGGGACTGTTATGAATCACCCTCTGGAAACCTCTGGAACCTTCTAGATAATTCCTTCATGGAACCTTGTGGAACCTTCTTTGCTTTCCTGACTTGTCTTGTTGTCATTGGTATCATTGGTATCATTGTATTACTAATTGCTCTTTCTGGAACTTTCTTTGAGACTTGACAAGGAAGACTCTCAAAAGGTATCAAAGGGGGATGGGGGATTTGTCCCATCCCTCAAGTGAATTATTGTTTCCAATACAATCATCACTCCTCTCAGTTCCTTCTCTGCCTTGCCTTGCCTTGTCCTGCCATGTTCCTGACAGGGACCATGTCCTCACCTGGGTGTGTACCACCTCTCACTACCCTCACTGTTGCGAGCCAGATGGATTTGAAGGGACTCTGTATTGGTGCCAAAGGACAGAAATTAGATTGAAGAAAAAAGGAAAAAGAGAAATGGCCCAAAAACAGAGAGAGAGAAAATTGACTTGTCAACCCCCCTGACTTGGAGCATCCACCACAAATGCTCCAAGTCCCCCCAACCCTATGCGTGTATGTGCAAGTGCCAAAAATAAATAATAAATTAGGCAGGCTTGGGGTACAGCCTGTCAGGCACCCATCCCTAGGCAGTCAGGCAGTCTCCGCTAGTCACCAAAAAAAGAAAATATGTTGAGAAAACCCTGGCGCAACAGAAACTGTTAAGACCAAAGTAGTAAAAGCAGGCCCCAATAATAAATAAAGACAGGTTAAGAAAGACGGGTTAGCCGCAAATACATTTTGATAACGCCTCAGAAACTAAAGAACTGGGAATAATAATAGGGTCCCGATCCTTGCGGTTTTATGACAGGTACGCTTGTTTTTGCAAATAAAATCCCTAGACTTTATCACTGAGACCTCAGTGTAGTCTCACAAAAGTCAGACACGATCAAAGGTGCAGTGCAGGCGTTCACTGGGTCGATTTCCAGTATTGACCGCACTAGTTCTGAGTTGAGCTGCAGATCTCTCAATAAGGCGCCTTTAATTGTTGAGCGCTTTGGATCAATGAGCAGAATGTGCAACATTGCGCTTGCGCAGTGTGGTCATTGACTGGGCTGTTCTGCTTGGAGAGTCACAATACTTCCAGGTGACAACATCAAGTGGAACAAATGTCTTCGAGTTGCTGAAGAAACTGCGTGAACACGCCTTGACTTAGGACAAATCAAGCAAAGTCGGTTTCTGTTCAGCTGACATTCAAAGTATATGGTATTGTGACTCTCCAAGCAGAACGGCCCATTCAATGAACATACTGTGTTAGCGCAATGTTGCACATTCTGCTCATTGATCCAAAGCGCTCAAAACATTTAAAGGCGCCATATTGAGAGACTTGCAGCTCAATTCAGAACTGGCTCTAACCGGCTGGTCCGGGCAATTATTCTTGCCAACGATTGTTGATAGTCCCGCGCACGAAATTTGGTCTTTCACTTTGAATCCATCCGTCGTTCTGAGCACCTCATTCCCGCAGCGAGATGTCTTCTGCAACATGCTAAGCAGCACCTGCAACATTTGAAATTAATCAGGCGAGCTTTGAACAAAAGCTATGCTCGGCAAATTTATTCGCGTTTGTCAAAGTCGGTCATTAAAGTTCCGCGATTAAACGCAACTACTGGAATGCGATGCCTTGTTTCTCCACCTGAACTTTTCCGCCAGAGCCTGAGAATCCAGTGCCTGCTCGAAGTCAAGCCAGGGAGATTACAAGTGAGAAATAAGAAGCGCCATTTTCAAGAGCTAACCTTCGCTCGAAAGCTCGATAACGTCCCCATTCCTGCACTTTGTTTCGCACGAATGACACCGATTTGTGGTTTTCACAAAACCGGTAAAACAGTCTTTGCAAAACGCGTGGCCGCAGCCTTTGAGTACTACGCAGAAAAATACTAAGCATTTGACCTTAAATTATCTAGGCACCACGGGACATACCAATTATTTTGGATCCATTTGTAAAGGGTTTGACGCAGATGGGGCACATTTTGGCGCCTTCAGTCGCCTTGCCGCTTGTTTGCTTTGTGCTTGAGAATTGGACGGAAACTAGCTTCCTGAAACTCCTGAAGGCAAAAGAATCAAGGTTTCGATAAGTGGCAATGGAGAGTAACAAAGCAAAAGTGACGCAGACTGAATGTTGTGCGGTGGGTCGCTTGCGGCGCAGACGATGTCGCGAGAAGGCTCCTTAATGATTGTCGGCTTCGCGTCTGGTGTCAAGGACGGCTGGGAGTTGCAGCCATTAGAGGAATGACAGGATGAAACGAAGCACTTTTGACACTCACAACCCAGAAGCTGGGAAGGACTCGTTTTTCGTTCTTCAAGATGGAGAAACAGTAATGTTAAATGGTTATTCAACAATACAAGACTTACTGATGAAGAAGACTCTAGGTTGCGCAATGCCTCATAAATCTTCTCTCGCTCAGCAGGGTCAGATGACGTTTCCTCCGGCACAAAGACAGTCCCGTCTGCCGTCTTGATTCCTTTGAACTTGACGCCATCGATGACACGAGAAGTCGTAGCCGAGTCAGTCCCGGCTGCGTTTCCTGCGCCAACAACTCTCGTCTGAGTCTTTTCAAACTTGTCCACCTCAGCCTGCTTCGCCGCTTCAACCCTCTGCCGGGTCTCCTCATTGATGAGAGCCCGTTGCGTCTCAACTAGTTTTTGTTGGCGGCTGATTTCCCTCTTTTGCATCAGAATGTTTTCAAATATGCATTCTTTACAGGCAAGGTGTCCTTGCGAGCTTGAAGGGAACAAGAGTTACTTCGAGAATTGGTTGAACCCGAGGCTCACCAGCACATCGGGTCACGGGCAGTTTGGAGACACAAGAAACAAGCATCGTAGTGACGCATTGAGTCACGACCCTTATTTTCGGAGTGATAGATTTAGTGTTGATTTGCGTGGTTGAAGTAGCCGACGTCGGACAAGCACTCACCACTCGAAGCTAAAAGACTTTAACGTTAAAACGCATCTGATATTCCCGAATCGCGAACTTGGATGCATACCTTCTGTTTTCCGTAAGATAACTTCTCCCTCTCTGCATTTGTGAAAAATGCGAGTGCAGTGTTGTTCTTCGAGTGTCTTGTGTTTCATCGGGTAATAATCATGTTGGAGTAAGAAAAAACACGGTCAAAAAGGCAAAGACGTTGTCCCACCTTGACATGACTATGCAGCACGTTCACCACCGAATAAATGAGAGATCCTGCAAAAGCTTTCTCGTTACACTTGCCCTTCAAGTTTTTTTGATAGTGACCGGATAAAGCCAAAAAAATTATGAGCACTATTAATCACCCACAAAAGGTTTCAATTCCAGGTTGATAGATGGGTTTCGTGTAGTGAAAGCGAACTGATAAGATTCACCAGACCCGAAGAGTTTTGGCAGCTAATTTTTTGGGGGTTTGTCTTGGTTGCTGTTCGGACGGACAAGTCAGAAACACGGATCAGACGGCCGAGAAACCCGACTCTGCAAGACGCTCTCTCTTGGGACAAACTCGATGCCGTGCGCCCTTTATCGTGCGGACGGTATCGTGCGCACGATTCATGGCAGCTCCAAAGGGACCATGAGCACGTTCCATTGAAAGTGCTGGGGACCAAACATGCAAGATCCCGCCAATGACTTGCTGCTCACTTTGTCTGCGCTCTCCGGCCTGACAAGGATGATTCTTTTGTATGTGCTGGGGTGAACTTTCGCACTTGTCGCATTTGACGCATCCCTGCCCAAACACTGTCTCTCCGCTAATTGCAACGGAGCCGTGCTAAATACCTCTGGTTTTCAGAAAATCATGGCTTGCAGGATGGGAGGTCGAATATTTGTGAGAACGGGTTCCTTCTTAACCATTCCATGTCCCGAGGAAGTTTTTCACATACACCAATAAAGAAGGGCAAATTTGGCTACAAAGCTGCAATCGGAAAAGGCGTGGGGGATTTGCAGTATGATTGGGATAAAACGGCCGTCAAGTAAACGCATATCCGCGTGGACAAATTGGTCTGTGCGGCGTCGTTCCAATCCGCTTGAGATGCCTCGTCGATTCTGGGAGGGCGAAGAGAAGCGAAGCAGAAGTACCGTTATCCTGGAGGGCGAAGCAAACTCAGAAAGACACTCACATGGCCCTAAGTGCTGAAGCCACAGACTCTGGCGTCTCGGTTTTGCCCCGCAGAATCAACTCATAGTCGACGTTGAGGAGCTGGAGAATTTTTGACGGAGGAAGAAGGTTGGGGTAGGTGTATGACGTGGCATATTTGAGCACAAGTAGGACCATCATCGCGCAATTGTGGAGAAGCGCTGAACATGCGCGATGAAGTTGTAGAAAAAGAGATGCTGAAAGTCGACCTGCATACCTCTCGTGCAACCCGCTCGATCTTTCTCCCCCCAGCTTGCTTCTCCCCGCCTGCAGCTAGATCCGGTTGGGGCGCCAGCTGCTCCCTCCACCGCGCGACAGCCTCCTCCGCGTGCCGCACAGCCGCCGTCGCCGCGCAGCGCGCAACGCCGTCGACCACCGCCTCCAGTCTCACGTCCTCGTTCGCGCGGCCGCGGAGGCGTTGCGGTGACGGGCGGGACGGCGAAGCTCTTCGCGGCGGGGAAGCTGTGTCGGGGACACCACGCCGGCCGGGGCGGCGGCCGTCAAAAGTGGGAGCGGAACGTGGTCGCTGTGGCCAATCTGCTTGAGCTGCAGGTTGAGGAGCGTAGGAGGTTGTGTCGAAATGTGGTGCAGCAGCTGTGGAGGTTGTGAAAGGGGAAATAGCGTCTGGATTCGCGGGTTGGTGGAAGGCGGTGGGTCGATGGTGCTTAGCGCTCTGCAAGGAAGGGGACATGTGTGAGGATGGTAATTTTTGGGAACGAGGAGCGACACTGTTATGGGAGCTTACTTGCAGCTCCTGCAGCAAACTGCGCGCCTTTTCAGATTTTTCTGCCCTCTGCTTCCACTGCTGCACCAGGAGCTCTTTGCGTGCGAAGTCACCCTTGCACTTGGAATGCACCTGCTTGAGCGCGTCCAGTTGCTGCAGAGTTTGCTTGATGGGCGCGAGCTCTGACATGAGCGCGTCAAGTTTTGCCCGTAGGTCCTTTATAAGCGCGTCTTTGTTGTGGATGGATGACCTCATTTTTGCGTAGGACGGGAGTATTGGAATATTTGCTTGGTGTCGGAGCGTTATATCTAGATTGCTTACTGGAGCGACTTGACTTTCCCGTAAAGGTCTTGTTCGACTCTGTAATGTGTCTCACACGCTGTGTTCAGATCCTTTATGGTGCGTTCCTGAGGAGGTCAAGTGTTAGTGACGGTTTGGATTGCTTGCGTGGACAGCAGCGACCTTGACGAGGCTCTCAATTTTCATTCGCGAGTTGGACTCCTTCAGCCGTTTTAAATCAAGCTTGAGAATTTGAGACTCTTTGCACTTTTCGGTCCAAACGAGAAGGTGAGAGGCTTCATTGGGTGCACGAAAATGCAAACAGGGTATTCAGCACGTACAGCATCGTCAAAGTTTTTTTTCGTTTCAATGATGTCCGTCTCCCTTGACTTGAACTGATCTTTGAGTTGCCTAATAGTGGCTTCCGCAATTGCGAGCCGCGCAAGGCTAATTGTTACAACGCGGGACAAAATGGTTTCCGTCATTGCAATGAAGGAAAAACGCCGAAAGGACTTACAGTTCCGCTCCTTCCGCTTCTGATCGCGATTGCATCTGCCTGGTTTCGTTAGCGTTATTGCGGCTGTATATCACTTCCGTACAATTTGATGGCTTCACTATCCTGTCGGAGGGTCTCAATAGTTGTCGAAAGTATTGAAATCAGCGCTTGGACTGCGGCAGTTGGAGAATCTGCGAGTCGGGTTTGCAAAGTGCCCAGCGCAGGTGCATGACTCTGCAGCGTCGAGAAGATGCGTGGTTGAATGAAATCGTTGTATTGTGTACAACCTACCTTGGTCAAATACTCTTTAACCAGAGCGACAACACAATTAGCCTCCCTCTGCAGTTCATCGCGTTCCGCACGAAGTTCAATGAAGTCGGGCCGAACACGAGCTGCTTTCCTCTAAATGTGTTCACTTCGGTTAGTTTAGCCATTGGGAAGCGGCCAGGTAAGGAGAGGGGGAATTTACGAAACAGACCAAGTGCTCTCGACAATATCGATGGTCCGCTTCCAACCTACTTTTGGCAGCATCCATCTCTTTAAGCTGGTCTTTTAGCCGATCCTCTGAGACCTTCAATCGTTCGACCGACGCAACCGTCGCGCGATGAGTTTGTTCAAGCTGCCACAACTCTTTCTTCAGGACGTTGTGCGCCCTTTGCTCCCGCTCAAGGGTATTCTGCGAAGAAAGTGGCCAGATAATCGAAACATGGAGGCTCTAAGACGACCAAGTGATTGTAGGTTACTGAAATACCATGATTGTCTGATTCTTATCCACTAAGGAGGAGATCGCCAGAGCCAGTTTGTCATCCGAAGTGGTCGGAAGGGACTCAGTTTCACATGTTGCTGTCTCGTCCTGGGCAAAACAATCGGTTGGAACCTGACGACCTGAAGCAAAATACACAAATCTACCAAACGAAGCTCATCGAAAAGTTCTTTGCCAATATCTGGGCGGGAATTAGCAGTAAAATCGGTAGAATGGAGAAATTGTACCTGTTCCTGCTAGATCGGAAATGATCTGATTTCGCACAATGTCACCCGAGAGAGCCTTCTTACTTTCAAGCAACGACAAAACACTCGCAATTGCGGTTTTCGCAGCGTCACGATCAGCAGTGGAAAGCGGCCAGCTGCCGAAGCGTTGATGCGCTATCAGACGGAACAGGCTGTGCCACTGCCTCGCCTCCAAGCCCCCAATTCTGCTCTGGTGGAAGCTCCCGACGCTCGCTTCCGCTTTGACGGCGATCATTTACTTGCGTTGAATTTGCAGGCGCGGACGACGCGCTTGCAACCGTGGGCACTGTCTGCTCTTGTCCAGCTGCCGTCTGCTTCCCACCGCGATTTCGGTCGACGTAATCGAAAGCAGAAATTGCCGCGTCCAGCCGCAAAGGATCCCTCGCACTGTGGTCTCGTGTGAAAGTGAGCAGATCGCCCGTAGACTGGCTCTGGAAGATACGACAAAGTCGCTGCGGTGGAATGTTTGGCTATCTGCACGACGAACTTGAAAGCATGCGTAAAGGTGCTCACTTCGACTTCGCGATTCACGTCCTCCGGCTTCAAGAGTGAGGGCGAGGAGGAAATGACACTGCTCCGGCTGTTGCTGCTCGAGGTCTCGCCCTTTGGCCTGCCGTTGGTGGAATCGCCGTCAAACTCCGACAGCTGGCTTGGGCTGCGCCGTATCATTGCACGAAAAGGGATGGGGGTATGACAACTGGCACTGAGGGAAAATTTTAAACCTCGAACATTCACAACCTTCGCGCAACAGTGTGAGCACTGTGCTCTTGGGCGTATCTCTCGCTTTCAAAGCCACGCTCATTTTATCAGACATACACACATACGCACACACAATCACTCACTCGCTCACTCTCTCTCTCTCTCTCTTGCTCACTCTCTCACTGTCTTTCTTACTCTCAGTCCATCCCTAGCTCAAAACCAGTTCTCTCGCTCTCTCCCCTCTCTTTCACTCTTAATCTCCCTCCTTCCCTTCTCACTGCGCCAGCTGGCACTCAGGAAAAAAAAGTTTCTTAGCACACGCGCGCTGTTGCGCTGGTCAAGCGAAATCAAACAAAACTGGGAAAAAAACAACAATTCCCACCAAAAAACCAAAATATTTGTGGCCTGTCTGCCTGGCTGCCGGTCTGTCACCCTTAACACAATGCCGCCTGGCGCTCCCGCCGCCGCCGCCGCCGCCGCCGCCACCGCCGCCTTCGCCGCCCCGAACCCTGCCCCCGGCGTCGGCGGCGCCATCTCCCTGGCTGCTTCGACCATGCCCATATCTTCTTCTTACCAGAACAGTCACCACCACCACCACAGTCACTACCAAATGACGTCGACTCCCGCCATCACAACCACCGCTGGTGCCCATTCCTCGTCGTCCCCTAGTCTTCCCTCTTCGTCAATACCTGCTGCATCATCAGCGCGTGCCTCACAACTCACCTCCTCCACATCCCCCCGTACTTCTCCACCGTCCGCACGCCCGTACAACTCTTACTCCTCGAAGCTGCCCCGATCCTCCGCAATCGCAACTACCCCATTCTCCAACGGCGGCACTCAAGCCGCCGCCGCTACTTCGCCGTCCTTGTCAGCAACCACGAGATCGGTGGATCCGCATCAGACGGATCGCCGTGGATTAGGATCTTCCACCGTCTCCCCGACTTTGGCAAATACCATTCAGCAGCCGGAGAAAACACTCCTCAGCAGGTCGGCTTCGAAGTACGGCATTGGGAGCCCGCGAATTGTCTCAAAGTCTTCAGCTAACCTGGAACCACTGGAAAGTTGTTTTGAACGCGTTCGCAAGTCTGTGAGGGAGTTGCAGCCCATTATCTCGCTGGACCAGAACCGATCCAACAAGTACGCTGGGTTCAAAAGGCTCCAGCTGAAGTTCCCCGGCCCGCCCTCGCACGGAACTAAACTGGACAAAGATGAATTGGCTCAACGCAAACTAGCCGCCAACGCACCTCCTCCACCTTCGATGCAGCCGGAGCACACACCTCCAGTGTCCGTTGTCAAAGTATCCTCAAAGCCGGCCGCCGTTCAATCCCAACCTCCTCCTTCGTCAGCGGTTTCCTCGCAAGACAACTCAATTGCCGAAATGCTCAACATTATTGGAGTACCTAAGGCTTCCGCATCAGACGGAAAATCGGTGAACGCGTCCGTCCGACCAAGGCCGACCGCCTCGAAAGGCTCCAGTAGCGCAACCGAAGCCGCAATGGCTACCATTACTTCTGCAATCCCATCGATTCCCGAGCAGAAATCTGCAGGAACATTGCCTCAACAGTCGGCGACTGTTTCAAACAAACCGATTACGAAGTTTGGGACTGATCGTCAAACTGGCAACGTAAAAGAGGCAAAACTTTCCCAGCCACAGAATCCTCGGCAGCGAACCATGATAGTTCGTGGAAAGACAGTAAGCACTGGCTTTCTCGCTTTTCCAGCCGTTAATTTTACTCTCTAGGTCGAGAGACCTGCGACGCCGCCTGTTTCGGAATTCGACCATTTGTTGCGCCTTCTTGATGCTCTCCCTCCACCAATTGGAAAAGAAGAGTTCCCTGTTACTGAAGAAGTTGTCCTGCTGGACGTGGGCCACAACACACCGATACTGCGAGACTTTCAACCCCTTTCACCAATCAAACCATCAGACTTTCCAAAGCCGGAGGCAGTTAAGCCAGACGGTGAGACTTAATTTCCTCCCTGGTATTCCTCACTCAGTTTGCACCAGAGCTATTTCCCAGTCCGCCAACGATTCCTGACCTTGTGAAGACCGAAAGCGAGTTAATTTCACAGCCCAAAACAGAGGGACCAGATGCCGATTCAGTAGTTGAATTGGACGACAAAAAGGAGCCAGAAGCGAAGACCGAAGCGATGGGCTCGATGCCATCTCCGCGGCGCGATCCAACTGATATCGAACCATCCGAATCTGGGGAAATACCCATATCAGCAGTCGCCGAGTCTGGACCGCCTTTGAAGAAATCGATGGAGAAAGAGACCAAGAACAGCACCCGAGACAAAAAGCGGAGCTCGGAAGAGCCTGAGCTGGACAGTCGAAAGCGCGTCAAAGCCGAAGAATCGGAAATGGTCTGTCTCTCTTCAGCTACGCTTTGCTTTTCTCACCGAACCTGTAGCCAAAGGAGGGAAAGCTGTATGTCGAAACTACAGCCGAAATCGGCTCTGTGGCGACACCGGTGAAGCCCGTAACAGCAAGGAAAATTGTTGCGGCTGAGGAAGACCCCACAACTCCTGCTCGTGTTGTCTTATTTGAACGAGCCGTAACGCCAAAGGAACGGAGTGGTATGAACCGTAAGGATAAACGCGAAAATGAAGGTTCTCAAGAGACTTCGAAAGACCGTGAGGACACCGACAAAAGTAGAGTGCGGGATAAAGACAAAGCAAGTGCGACAGCTTCCAGCAAGTCGAATTCAGCCAAGGACGCGAAAGATCGTCGAAAGAATGGAAGTGCTGACAGCTCAGACGAGGATGACAGCAGGCGCCGCAAGGATAGGGAAGGGCTGTCAGCAGGACGAGACCGCGATCGAATTGTAAAGGGAGGCTCGACCCGCGGTTGGCACGACTCATATATTCCCGAAAGAGAGCGCGAAAAGGAGCGCGAGAAGGATCGTGATCGGGAAAAAGATCGGAGAGGCCGCAAGTCCGGACGCGATCGTTCGCGCGATAAGTCTCGTGATAGGTCCCGCGATCGGTCGCGGGATCGTTCTCGGGATCGTTCTCGAGATCGCTCTCGGGATCGTTCTCGGGATCGCTCTCGAGATCGGGATCGTTCTCGTGACAGGTCCCGAGACAGGTCAAACTCGGTAGCATCACGCGGAAGGGATCGGTCTCGGTCTCAAGATCGCTTACGGCACTGGTCGAAGGACAGGAGGAGGAGCCGATCGCCTGTGGCATCTCGAGCTCGACGTGACGGGTCCCGGGACCGCGGGCGTGAAAGCCCACGAGCTAGGCGGGGTGAGAAGGAGCGAGCGAGAAGCGGAGAAACTGTCTCCCGCACGTTCGCGCCGAGAAGAGCGGCGTGGAGATGATCGGGATCGGGAGATGACCAACAACGCGGCTCTCAAGCTGAAAGAGAAAGAGGAGAAGAAGGAGAAGGAGAAAGAGAAAGACAAGGACTCGAAGGATCGTTTGAAGGATAGGGATCTTCAGAGGGAGAAGGATCGTACCGACAAGCTGAAGGAAAAGGACAAGGATGTGCCGAAACGCGACGTGCAGAAACGCGAGCACGACAGCATACCCCCTCCTCCACCTCCGCCGCCACCACCTCGGATCTCCGCTGATTCTAAATTGGATGCAGTGACAAACCGAACGCCGTCAAAGCGGAGTATACCAGATGACAGTAACATCACAGAATATCCAATGGAAGTGTCGTCGGCGAAGCGACTTCGAAGCAGCAGCAGAGACGGCGCAAATAATGCTGCTCCTTCGGAGATGGCTGCATCAACTCCAGTGTCTCTGGTATCTACGAAACCATCAACCCCTTTGACGTACAAGAAAGTGAGCCTCTCCGAGTATAGACGCACTCAAGGATCAGCGGCGTCAGCTGACTCTAAAGAGAGTGCGTCCAGCTCGTCACAGCAAGCTGCTGTGAATAGCCCGGCGTCTGTTGTTTCCACGGCAACTCCGGTCCATCCCGCACCTCTCGTCACGCCGACAAATACTGCATCTGCTTTTACCTCTACTTCCTCATCGTCATCCAATTCTTCATCGACACTACCGGAAAGATTCTCCACATCATCGTCGTCATCATCATCAACCAACAACGAAGTTGTTCCTCGGTGGTCCATGTCTGTTAAGATACACAAGTATCAAGGGGACGAAATTTGCAAGCATCGAAAGCCATCCGAAATGTCGCATGACGAGCTTGTCCTTGTTGCGCTTAACTATTTCGCATCAGCGCTTTGCGCGATATTAGAAAACATTGGAAAGGGAAAAGAGGACCTCGGCATCGCTGTATCGACAGACTCAGTATTGAGCTGGTTGAAGTCAGCACTTCAGAGTACTGAGCATCGCGGCTTTTACGCCCTTATGTAGGTGTTTGGTCGTTGATGAGATTAAGATGCTATTTCCGTGCAGCACCTTGCTGACTAAAACCGTAATTCTTTCCTCCGCAGATTGCGAACGAGGTCGATCATTTTGCACCGGTCAGGTCGGCAAAAAAGCCGTCAAGCAGCGAAGTTGGCTCGACAGTTGCTCAAGCCGATGGAACCAAACGCAAACTCAACTGCTATTGCTACAGACACTAGAACAGCTTTGAAATTCACGTTCGAAGGAGCCCAAGATTTTGATAAGTCGGAGGCTGATTGGAGTGAGGCTGATCGTATCTGTGACGAAGACAATCACGCGAGGAACTTGAGAGGTACACAGAATATGTCCACTGTTCACTACTGGAACAACGATGATTAATCCTGCACCGCCATTTGTTTGTCTAGACTATTTCCCTGTCACGTTCGAAAGCTCGACGCTCTCCCTTCAAATGAGCTTCAAAGACCTCGCCAACGCAGGACGGAAATGCCTCTCCGAGTTCGCTCAGCAGCGAGGGGTTTCCTTTCAATTCCAAACACCACCATCGTAATACACATCCAGGGGTGTGCACGATGGCTCCGACGCAACAGCTGCAGGATATCAGGCAGTTCGGGACACGGCAGCCGGACTAATTCATTGTAAATTTCTGCCGGGTATCACTTCCGAATGCGCACTTCCATTTCCTCTCTTATTTTGCACGACTTGCTTTTCTGCTCTGTTCCTTTCCTATCGTGTTATATCGTCGATTGTCCCGTTGAGTTCATTGAGACGGATATAAATACATTACCGAGAGAAGTTGCACAGAGACAAATAGCCACCCAACAAGCTGACGGGCAACGGAGAAAGGCAAAAATCCGTTCTTTCGAACGCAAGGTTCAGCCCCACAGACTTCAGCCCACAGACTTCGTGGGCCACGTCTCCGTTGGTTTCAAGAGACATCTGGCAGATACCACACCGAATATGCAGGCAGGGAAGGCCGTCGCGCGCACGGTCAAAAACTTTGCGAAGGGCTACTCGGATATCCAGATCAAAGTCAGGTGAGCGATTCTTGACGATTGCTCTGCGGCTCTCAAGTGGCGAACCTCTTCCGTCGAAGCTCCCTCTGGGGTATGGCGCTGCTGTCGAGACCAATTGTGGTGTCGACCGGGTAGCGATCGCCCTAAGCGATCCCAGGATACGCTATTTCTCGCATTCAAAGGTGTTCTCTAACCGACGCCCTCTCACCATTTACAGAACCGCCACTTCGAATGACCCGGTAATGCGTATCAGCACCAACAGCTTTGCTTGATACTGATCTGCGATCTCGCCGCTTCCAACATGGAACAGTCTCCACCATCCTCGCAAGACATGGCTGCGATCGCCAGGGCCACATATGACCCGTACGTACAGACCACCGGCCGTAGTCTGTCTTCCTGACTCCGCCCCACGCTTCCCAGGCAGAGCTTCATTGAAATCATGGAAATGATCGACAAGCGTTTGAACGACAGTGGAAAGAACTGGCGGCACGTCTACAAGGTAGCGATGTTTGATTACTGGAGATCTGTTTCAGTGCGCCTAACCCAGAGAATGTGCTCCGGACGTCTTCAGTCCCTCGTGCTCTTGGACTGCCTGATCCACACTGGTTCTGACCAGGTGGTAAAGTACGCCAAGGAAAACCTCTACGTTGTGAAAACGCTAAAAGAGTTTCAAGTCTTTGACGATGATGGGCGGGATCAGGGTGTTAACAGTGAGCACTTTTTTGGCAAACTTGTTATTTATTGGGACTAACATCAATGATGAATTTTTGCCCGCTAATTCACTCTAGTTCGCCAGCTTAGCAAAGACATAACCGCCTTGCTGTCAGATGAAGCTCGGTTGAGGGAGGAACGAGCGGGTCGTGGTTACAGTTCGAACAGCAACGGAAACTCAAGCAGAGGAGCTCCTTCGCGCGCCCCAAACGATTACTACAACGAAGATGCGGAGCTCCAAAAAGCTTTGGCTGAAAGCCGAAAAACTGCCGCAGAGGATGCAAAAAGGAATCCAAGGCGTGCCGAGGAAGAGATGTAAGTGAATAGATTCTTGCCGAAGCGTTTTGCGTGCCTACGTTTGACTTTCATTCGTAGCGATGACGACTTGCGGCGCGCGATTGAGCTCAGTGAAAAGGAGGCCGCCGCGCAAGCTGCGAAAGCGGCGGCCGCCAAGGCGCCCGAGCCGCCAAAGGATGACCTGATTGACTTCTTTGCCAGCACCGATACCCCGCAGCCCAACCTGATTCAGAATGCCTTTGCCTTGGACGCAACTCCATTCGGACAGCCGTACCAGGATCCCTTCGCCCTGCAAATGCAGCAACAGCAGCTTCAACAGGCACAACTCCAGCAAGCTATCCTGGCGCAGCAGCAACAAGAAGCGGCCCAACAGCAGTTGGCGCAGCTTCAGCAGCAGCAACTTGCCGCTCAACAGGCTCAACAAGCCCAGGAACTTGCCGCGCAGCAAGCGCAGCTGCAGCAGCAGCTTGCTTTGCAGCAACAGCAGCAGCAGCAGCAGCTGGCTTTGCAGCAGCAACAGCAGCTTGCTCTTCAGCAACAGCAACAGCAAGCTTTCTCCACTCCTTTCGGTAATGCCTTTGATGGTGGAGCCGCGGCAAAGAAGCTGCCACACCAGGTAAGAATTGTTTTCCCATCGAACATTATTTTGAACGCCCTTTCGTCATCGGTGTAGTTGACCGACAATGCCGCGAGCCGCCTTGCCGATATCGCAAGGAACAGGTTATAATTTTGCTTGTCAAAAACCACATCTCTTCTTCTGATCAACATTGTTTCAGTGAGCAAATTGACCCATTCGCTTCTCTCGCATCGGCCCGATCCTCGCCGTAAGTTGAAAATGATTTTACAATGAATATGTGTTAATGAGAAATCTTACTCCAACTGCTAGCGCTGCCTCCGGATTCGGAACGCCAAGCTTGACGGCAGGCTCTGGTGTTTCAAACCCGTTTGCTGCCGTATCGCAGACTCAGCAAAAGTCGACCGCTGATATCTTCGGCTCGTCTATCCCATCGCCAACAATAAGCGCGAGTGCTCCTTTCGGTGGAGCAAATCCATTAGCTGGCATCAGCGGGTCCTCTTTCGCTAATGCGTCCGCCCAGGCAAAAAATCCCTTCCAAACTCAGCAAAAGTTCCAATGGGAGTCTGCTTCAAACAGTACTGCGTCTGCCCAGCCACCAACCCTTGCCCAGCTCTCGTCTGCGAATGGCACCAACTCCAACGCTACTAACGCATTTGCTGGACTGGGCAGTTTTGGACAGTCGACAACCTCGATCGGGGGACTTGGAGCGGCCGGGGGGTCGCCGTTCGCTCAGCCGTCCACACCAGCCAACGGTCTCTCGGGTTTGAATGGCCTGACTGGATTTGGCAACGCAGGGTTCGGGCAACCAACCACTGCTGCTCAGCCGTTTGGGTCAACGCAAGCATTTGGCAATCCGCTCGCGAGCGGCCCCGGCCTTCAGCCACAGCCCGCAGCATTCGGCGTATTTCGGGACACCGCAGCAGGCGCAACCATTCGGGCAGACTTCGAACCCTTACGGCGGAGCATCCCTGTTTTGACAGAGCGGATCGACCTCTTTGATTCCGGAAGGCTCGAGTGTCAGTGCAAGCTGTCTTTTGGTTGATGGGCACAGTTTTATAGAAACCGCTTCGAGTAATTCGGTATTTTCTTCTCCTCCTCTTTCCTCTAAATGTTTTTGTTATCTGTCTCCTTTATTCCCTTTGTTTTGTTCCTTCCATGGCCGTCGCCAGCCTCCATTTACCGCCCCCGTCAACGGTTTTCGCCGATCACCCATGCTTGCGTTCCCTCGTCGCCTGCCATCCAAGGCGGTCGCAAAAATGTTCGTTCTGACAACTCAATGTGCTTTGTTTGTATTTGCTGTCCTCTTCGCCGTTTCTGTTTGCTTACTCAATTCTTGGGGGTTGCACCGGCTTCTCTTCTCTGCTCCCGGCACCTGTTGTCCGCACGTACAGAGCACTCCCCCTGATTTGCTCATTTGATGATTTGATGGTGTGCACTCCCCTTTTCCCCTGCTGATGTGTTCTCCGCTCCACCCACACAGCCGTGCAACTTCTTGCTTTCGGAAGAGATAATGGTTGTTTTGTCGCAATCTGCTCCCTCCCCCTTTGATCGCCCGGTTCGGGTTTCTCCGAGCAGTGAAGCAATACCCTCGGGACTGGTACGCACAATGAACGAGGCTCCAACGGTGTTGCGGTGTTTTGCCTCATAAAGTGAAAACTTCATGGACTGGGCTAGTATTCATCTTTCATGCTTTGCTTGTTCACTTATCATTCCTGGCTGGTTCCTCGTAGCGTCTGCTACCGGAGAGGAACATGCTAAAATCCAGAGGCTGATCCACATTGAGGTGTTCTCGGCTTTGCCGCTTTGGAATTGGGAGCTCGAGGTGGTGGGCGGACAGCGGTGGCTTAAAGAAGTACACGTCGAGGAGGGCCTTTGAAAGGCGCGATAAAAAAATAAAATAAAATGAAATAAAATAAATTGTTAATAGCCAATGCCACAGGAACTGTTTACTCACATCTGAACCTTGTATCCGATCCGCGCTTGCGTACACCAGAAACTTTTTGAGCAGGTCCAGAGCCTCGGGCGACGCATCGGGGCACACCTTCTCGAACGGGACGGGGGGCATTTCCGGAAACTGGATCTTGTTGTAATCCGGCAAGGTCTCAAGATCCTGAAGCCGAAGAGAGGGGGAGCGTCAGGCAGAGCGAACGCAAAAAGAAAGGACCCCCGCTCCCCACTTTTACCGGCCACGTACACGGCGTCGGCGTCCCCAGCACGCTCTGAACGCAGTATAACTGGTCAATGTCGTTCTGTCCCGGAAACAACGGCGAGTGGTTAAGCAGCTCGCCAAATATGCATCCGACCGCCCAGAGGTCCACGCCCGCGTCGTACTTTCGTGCGCCGTAAAGAAGTTCGGGAGCACGATACCAACTATTTTTTCCGGTGGGGAGAGGGGAAAGAGTCAACTTGTGCGCTGTCGTCTTCCTCCCGAAGCCAGCGCACTCACCGCGTCGCGACCTGGTGACTGTACGGCCGCCCCGTCTTTTCGTAGGAGTGCACCCGGGCCAAGCCAAAGTCCGCGAGCTTCAGGACGCCGTTCGGCGCGATGAGGAGATTGGCGGGCTTGAGGTCGCGGTGCATGATTGCGTTGGCGTGGCAGTAGGCGATGCCGCGGAGGAGCATTACCATGTAGGCTTTGACCTGCGCTTCTGTCAGCGGCTGTGTTGCGTTGCGGAGGACCTGGCGTTGTGGTAATTGGGTGGTTTATTTCAGCGTCAACATTTGAACTGTAAATGACAGAAAGCATTAGGGCGAATCGCTACCCTCGGCTAGGTCCGAGAGCATGTACTCGAAAACGAGCACGAAGCCAGCACCAGACGGGAAAAACTCTCGAAGTTTGACGACCTGCTCGCACAAAACAAAAGCCAAAACGTCAGGAACAGACTATCCAGTGGATGCAATGGACGCAATCGCCAGCCCTTACATTCTGATGATCGATCGTTTGAAGTGCCTTGATCTCGCGCAAAATGGTGTTTGGAATTCCATCCTCCAGCCGCCGAAGGGGAACCTTCTTCAGAGCCACGATCTCACCGGTTTCGACAAATTTTGCCTTGAGAACAACACCGTGCGCACCCTCACCAATCTGTGTTCGCATTTTCGGCCCAAAAGGTATTCAGCCGATAAGAAGTAAGGAAACGACTGAAAATGGATAACCTTTGAGAGGGTCTTGTAGCGGTTCGCGAGTTGAGCGTTCATGCCTTTCTGCGAAAGTGGGAAGGTGCCACGGTGTTGAGACGATTGAATGGGAAGAGTTTGTCGGCGCAGCTGATTATTTTTATAAGGATCGTTTTGCCAGGATCTCTCCTAAGAAATCTCCACGTGCTGGGTTAATTCACCACTTTCCGTCCGTTTCTCACCAAGTAAAAGTTAATTAAAGGGTTTAACCATCAGCCTCCTCTACTCCTGAATTTTGCGTGCATTTTTGATGCGATGACGTGGCTGTTTGAGCCTTCAAAACGCGAGTGGGAAGAAATGATGTTCGGAGGTGAGGCAACCTGGCGCCTTTCTGTGGGAGGGAGACAGATTTGGCGGCGGCGCCATCAGTCAGGCGCTTTGGGCGTTTGTGCTTCATTTTCAGAGTCTAGGCGGGAAGCTCGACCGCTGGAAGCGGAGGTGGTTGACGATGGGCGATGTGTTTTTCGAGGCATGTGTGCCGGTCTTCGCTGTGCCAGGGGTTTCGCTATCGACTGATTGCTTTTCTCGTGTGTGCAAGCATCCTCAGTGGGTATTTACACATGTGGATTAGAGCGGGGCGTTGAAGGAGTTCAGTGTGCCTCGGAGGGTCTCCACTAAAAAACATGGCTCCCCAGGCGCAGTCCCTCGAGATGGCAACTCTCGCTGGTTCGGCATCGGAAGCCGAGCCACGATCATCGTCCCCTTCACCACAAGAGGATACCATACACACCCGCGAGATGGCCCCGCACAATGCCGCCGCCGTCGCCGGCCGCCGGGGGTCCTCGCCGTCATCCCCTGCCGCACCGACTGCCTCGCCGCCAAGCCTCTTTGGGATCCCGCTCTCCGCAATCTCTCTTGTAACCCTCGTGGTCCAGGTGCGTCGAGAGTCTCGCCAGAAGTCCTCCTTCAGTCTGATCGCCGTCTGTCTGACCTGATCGCGCGTCCTCCCACCCATCAACTTGCAGAATTCGATGCTCGGTACAAAAACGTTGCTGCCCAATGGTCACCGCTGACGCTGACCAACACTCCTCTTTGTCCATCGCCCAATCACAGTTATCATTATGAAGTACTCTACAACCATCCCTACTCCAACAAGATACCTTGCCTCCACCGCCGTTGTTATGTCGGAGCTGATGAAGTTGGTCATCTGCTTTGCAGTGTACATCCGCGAGGAGATGCAAAAGGACCGCGTCTCTAAGCTTCTTCCGGATAGCAAATGAATTGTTCGGTCCCGGATCAGATTGTTTTAAGATGATGGTTCCGGCGGCGTTGTGTTAGTCGCAGGCCTTTCTACTCGCCCGAATCTAAATGCTTGTTTCAGACGTCCTTCAGAACAATCTTCAGTACCTGGCCGTCACCAATCTCGATCCAGCCACCTTCCAAGTGAGCTACCAGATGAAAATTCTGACGACAGCCCTTTTTTCGGTCTGGTTACTGCGTCGCACCCTTTCGCGGCAAAAGTGGCTGTCTCTGTTCCTGCTCACGGCAGGCATTGCTCTTGTGCAGCTCCCCCCATCGAACGCTGCTCCTGGCAAAGAGAAAAAAGAGCACAGTGGCCTGGAAAAGTTTGTTGGGCTGGTGGCCGTTGCAGTAGCGTGCTTGTCTTCCGGACTGGCTGGAGTGTGGTTTGAGAAAGTATTGAAAGGATCCAAGACCTCACTGTGGGCTAGGAATATTCAACTCAGGTATTGCCTTGGTCTTTCTCATTGAAAGCTTGCCAGCGATCTCTGAAAAAATTGTTTTGTTTCAATAGTGCTTTCAGTCTCATCCCGGGTCTTTTCATCGGCGTAATTTTCGTCGATGGCGCCAAGGTCGCTGCGAACGGTTTCTTCCAAGGATATACTGCGTGGACGTGGGCTGCAGTCTCGTGTCAGGCCATAGGTGGCCTCATCGTGGCTCTCGTTGTCAAGTACGCGGACAACATTCTCAAAGGATTTGCAACGTCGATTTCCATCATCCTGTCCGCCATCGCATCCGTCTTCATATTTGACTTCGTCATTTCGATCCCGTTTGTGATTGGCGCGGCTATGGTTCTGTACGGTATGTGCCAATTTTTTTTCTCATCGAAGTCATCCCACTCAAAGGCAATCTTCAGCTACTCACATGTACGGAGCTCCCGAAAAGCCCGCGAGAGAATCTACGTCGTACACGAAAGTCTCCGTAGATGAAAAAGCGTGATTCACAACCTTCATTTTAATTGAACTTGTTCTGCCCATGGACCTTCGCTGTCCTCCTTCTTTCGTAAACTTCTTTCGTAACTCTTTTCAGCTTTTCTCTCGGCTCCTGCTAACCGCTCTTGTTCTTGTTTCGTACTACGACGTTAAAAGCTTGCAGCGCTCGTTCAACCGTCCATCTGATTTCTTTTAATCGCCTTGTTTTTCCTGCCTTTATGTCCCCCGCCTGAAACGTTTTGTGGTTGATGGAACAGGAATAAATTATCGGAACGAGCACCGCCTGGGTGCTCGTTGCCTCAAAAGGTTCGCCTCGTCATGAATTGATTGGGCTGGGGTGACAGCGAGTTTTTTTTGGGTGCAGTCCATAGAAAATGGAGCTCAAGAGGTATCAATGTCTGTATTCAAGAACACTCCGAATAAAGATAAAATGCTCTCCTATCAATCGAACGCCCTTGTACGCCAACAACGGTGAGTTGTTGGGTTGAAAGCTCTCGGGCGGCGGCCAGATTTTGCCCGCTCCCGTCGCATCCCTTGGAAACAGCGTGGGCCGCGGCTCCATGTTCGAATTGAAAAACCCAGCAATCTGGCCCGCCTGCGTTATGCGCAGCTCGTCCAAGAGCTTCAGGTCGATCAACCTCCGAATCAGAGTCCCGCCAGCACTGACGTCAAGCCGGCGGATCCCCGCATGCGTTCGGAGCCACGACATCACCTTCTCGAGGTCGACCCAGCTGCTGCTGTGGCTGCCGCCGGGTGGTGATCCCGGCACCCTGTCGAACGCGACGAAAGTGACGGTGCCGGGCTCGGGTTCATGCGCGAGACGGCCGTCGGCTGGAAGTTTGCGTAGGCGGTTGCGGTTGTCCGGTCGTGCGGAGAGGAAGCCGTCCTCTCCGCGCGCCTTCCCTTGGTCGGATGTAATGACGATAACGACGAGGTCGAGTGAGTTGAAGATTGGGTGTGTTTCAAAGTCCATGTTGCACGAGTCGGAAAGAATGAGTTGGATCGGTTGGCGCGTCGGTTGATGGAGAACGCTCTGCCGGTGGTCCAGGAGGTCCTGGAAACTTAAGGATGGCTGTTTGGTACTTGATGGACAGCAAAATAGTGGTCTGACCTGATCCTACATGAAGCTTCTTTTTCGTCACGGATGATTTGCCCCGTAATGAGAACAGCGTCCGCAAACATCCAGCCGGAATTTAAAAGCCGAAAGTCCGCCAGGCTGAGGTGGCCGATTCCATGTACTCGTTTCAGGGCAATGTCACTGACGTCTTTTGCGTCCGGTTCGAGGAAGTGCATGACGCCATCCACCGATTGGACAGAGTTACTCCACGTGTAGGGCCGCTGCAAAAAATTCAAGAGTTGGGAGTGCGGGATGTTTGCATTGTCGCTCTTTGAAATTTCGTCGTCGGGAAGGCGGTAAAAGGCCAGTATCTCCTCCAGCGGCACAAGCTCCTTGGAAAACTCGGCCAAACGCGGGGAAACGGTAAAAGTCATCGAGAAACTAACTTTCTTTCTTTCTTTTTTTCGGTTTCCTTCTCCGCCACAAACAGTCATGAAGGATTACCAACGCGAGTTCATCGAGTTTGCTATCAGCAACAAGGTTCTGACCTTTGGCAGTTTCAAGATCAAGTCTGGCCGCACGAGCCCCTACTTTTTCAACGCTGGGCTCTTCAACACGGGCAAGGCTCTGGCTCTCTTGGGAAAATACTATGCCGCCGCCCTCGCCGACTCCTGCATCGAGTTTGACGTCCTGTTTGGCCCGGCATACAAGGGCATCCCTCTTTCCGCCTCCACGGCCATCAGCCTCTACCAGAATCACGGCCGCGACACCCCGTACGCTTTCAACCGGAAAGAGAAGAAGGACCACGGCGAGGGGGGAACTCTTGTTGGTTATCCACTCTCTCAAGGCACACGCGTCGTTCTCATCGACGATGTCATTTCTGCTGGGACGGCGATACGGGAGACAATGCCTTTGCTTCACTCCACTGGGTCCGTGTTGAAAGGCATCATCGTCGCTCTGGATCGTCAGGAGGTCACAGGGGGTGCCGAGCCGCCGCAGCCAGGAACCGAACGTGTTTCAGCGATCAATCAAGTCGAGAAAGACACTGGGATTCCCGTCCTGACCATCATCAAGCTCAAGGACATTGTTGAATACCTTTCGGAAAAGGGGATGACAAGTGAAGCGGACCTGATCATTGGGTATTGGAAAACATATGGCGTGGGCGAATTGGCGTAAAGGTTTTCTTCAATACAACCCGACACCATTATTCAAAGCATTAAAATGCAGGAGTTGGTCCGTAACAGTGGACCCATCATCAAAACAGCACAAACACCTGAATTCAGCATCGCCCCCAAAAAAACCTGTTTAAAATGTCAATCGACCAGCTCCGATAATCTTGGTAAGCTGCTCAAATCGGACGTTTTCTTGCGCGACAGAGGGGCGGTTGAACGTTTCACGCTTCACGGGGAAATCGAACAGGCTCGAGTCTTCGCTGTTGACCGTGCACCCGATCACTTTGAGCCAGTCAGCCAAGTCCTCGGCGTCATCCTGCATGTCGTAGTTGAGACAAGTGCTGAGCAAGCTCAAAGGAATGGTTTGGTACGTCTCCGCCAGAGTGGAAGAAATGAATCGTCGAACACGAGTGTCGAACTCGGGAAACTCCTCAAGGAGCGTCTTTGGCGTGATGACAGGCTCGTCTCCGTCTGCCTCTGGGACGTCGACATCTTCTTCAAGAGCCTCCCAGAACTGCTTGAATTGGCAGCTTTCCAGCAGGTGCTGCATTTTCACAAGATGGGCCACACTTGGGTGGTCCATGACGACCTCATTCAGCTGGCAGAGTGCGAGGTTGAAGTCTGGATCGGGCAGGTTGGCAAGAGCGAGCGCAAGAATGGAAATAACGATCGAAATGTTGGTGAGGTCGGGGTTGAATTGGTACAACTTCAAGACGGCCAAGTTTGCAGTTCGATCGATAGTATTGTTGAGCATCTGGTCGCGGACGTAGTCTTCCAGGATGGGTAGATTTTCCGGGTTGTAGCGGTCCACGGTCTCGACGATGGCATGGATCTGTTTTGGAAGTGGGCGAAAGGTAAGCATGAGTCGTGGGGCAATATGTATGCCGTTAGTACTCAACGGCTTCCGGGCGATCGGCAGGGCATGGAACGGGAGGCAGCGTCATAAGATCAGGCGCGCCAGATTCTTCCATGGCATCGTCCCCTTCATCGATGTCGTCGTCGCGAGGTCTGGGCGAAGAGGCGGGAAGGTCATCCGCGACTGGCATTTTGCTTTTCTTTTTTTCGCCACGCTCCACCATTTGGGCAGCCGATCGTCTTTGCAGACCTTGTCAGCTTATTGGAAGCCACTCCCGCCTGTTTGTTCTACGCAACGCCGACTCCTTTGTCCCAGCACGGACAACCTTCATTCCGGCAACAGGGGCGACAGTGGTAACGGCAGTGGCAGCTGCGGCGATCAGAGGTGCGTTGCGGTATTTCATTCGTTCCGTTTATTTGCGAATCTAATTCGAATCTGTCGCCGTCTTTACAGCAGGTGCACTCGATCCGCCCAGAACTTACTCGTCCCTCAGGGTTCGGCGCTCGCACCGGGAATTCCTCCTCAAACAGCGAAACGAGGAAATCTTTAAACTACGAGCGACAACGCAGGAGGACCATTTGCTGTGTCACGTCCACTTGGCGTGAGACTTTAAAAGGCCTCTATACCAACGATCGGTTGGACTCATGGATCCATCTTATGGTGGCGGTGGGCGCCATTTTCAGCAGCAACAACAGCATCGCTCTCAAGCCCAACGACAACTCCCTCACACAGCCAACCCTCAATTCCAACAGCAGCAGTATCAACAGCCCCAGCAAGCCTTCCAGCATCCCATGGCTCCCAATCCCCTTGCACTTCAAACGCACCCGTACCCGCAAAACCCTCAACTGGCCCAACCCCTTCACCCACATCTTCTTCCGATCCCTGGGAATCTTGGTCCTCCGAATATGCCTCGTGTTCCTCCCCCTCCTCCACCGCAGTCGCGCCCTCCTCGCGCCCTCGGCGTGGATAATAACTCTCTTCATCCGCCTGGGATGCACGGTGGAATGCACCCAATCGTACAAACAGGATTCGCCCCTCCCCAACCACCACTCTACCAGCATCCGTCATCTTCAGCTTTTCCTCAAAATCATGTGCCCCGACCAAATTCCTCCGGCGGATTCAGCAGGGTAGGCAGCCGCCCAGAGCCACTTCCTCCAGGGATATCCGGACCATCGCAACAGATGCCTCGACCGCCACAACATCAGTCCGCACGACCAGGAACCGTTTATGAAGGTGCTCCTGATGGCGGCAACCATCGACAGTTCTCGAACAGCACGCCCTTCAACTCGAATTACGGCCAAATGACTGACGACCTGGATATTGACAATGGCAGTCACGCGCAACCACACGTACACTCGCAGCACGGAATCGGACCAAAGAGACCTTTTTCAACGAGCGCAACCAGGCCGAAAGGTTCGGCTCCCAGAACTTCGTGGGATCGGCCAGTAGTACCTCCCAGACAGCACCAAAGCTTGGAGTCGCGCGCTGGCTGGGACGACGAACCTGTCTATGACCAGGAGTTTTCGTCGCGGCCGTCATCTAACGAGAAGCCCGACGCATTAAAGCAGATGGAAGAGCCAGCTCCTGATTCGCTCTCCTTCATGGCTCCTGGATATGGACGTCGTCCTCCCGTTTTCACTAATGTGCAAGAACTGTACGAGAAAACAACGATGGTTGGAGAGGGAACCTACGGGTGAGGCGGTTCCTGCAACCAATCCGGGCACGAGCTAATACAGGTCTTTAGGAAAGTGTACAAGGCAATCCACAAGACAAAGAATATTACGGTTGCTTTGAAGCGCGTGAGGATAGAGGCGGACAAAGAAGGGGTTAGTTCCATCACTTTGTTCGTTGGCCCTAATCAAATTCTTCCACTAGTTTCCAATCACTGGCATCAGAGAGATCAAAATTCTTTCTTCATTGAGCCATAAAAATGTGATGAAGCTGCTGGAAATCTTCACTGAGGAGCGTGACGGACAAAGTAAGACAAGGATTTCGATTCGCACTTTCATCAGCTTTACCTTCCAAAAAAGGCTTTGTTCATTTAGTGCTGGAGTATATGGATCATGACCTCACCGGCGTATTCAACAATCCATACCTAAAATGGGAGTCCCAGCACATTAAATGCCTCCTTACGCAGCTACTCGAAGGTCTTTCCTATTTGCACAGTAAAGGCGTTGTGCATAGAGATTTGAAAGGTCTCAATATTCTTCGTCCAAAAGTAATATTGCTTATCTTGTTCTTCCAAATAGGCTCCAATCTGCTTCTGAACCGAGAGGGAGTTTTAAAACTTGGTGATTTTGGCCTCGCCCGATGTCTTGCGGTTCCACGCATGGACTACACCAATCGAGTCATTACTCTGTGGTATCGTCCACCTGAGCTTCTGTTAGGGTCTACTCAGTACGGTCCAGAGATTGATATGTGGAGCGCTGGGTACGCTGCTTATATTAAATCTGAAGCAACTGACAAAAATTGTCTCAGCTGCATAATGGCGGAGATGCTTGTCAAGAAACCGCTCTTTCCTGGAAACGATGAGATTTCTCAGCTTGACCATATATGGAGACTGTGTGGTACGCCAACGAAGGAAAGTTGGAAAGCCGTCACTGCCATGCCATGGTGGTCGATGGTGCGGCCCAAGGAGCAGCATCCTCGAACACTCAGGGACCACATGAAGAGGTAAGATATTCATATGATCGGCGGAAACTGAGCATCCTTAGGTTTATTGTGAGCCATGGACTGAAGCTGTTGGATTCCCTTCTCCAGCTGGATCCCACCAACCGACCCTCAGCGTCGACCTGCCTTCTGCATCCCTACTTCACAGAGGAGTATCCGCCTGCATGTGATAAGAGCCAGTAAGCAGGATTTTCCATTTGCCTTCTTCCGTTGCCAGATGCTAACAAAGGTTTTGTCAGACTCCCTCGCATTGAAGGGGACTGGCACGAGTACGAGAGCAAGCAGCGGAAGAAAAAGGGATATCTCAATGGCCCCGACAGTCTTCGACCTGCCGAGAGCGCCGTCCACGCGGAAATTCCGTTGGAGCCGCTCCAGTTCCAGCCTCCGGTCTCTCCACTTCGTGCGTCTGCTCCCGCCATCGAGAACAGGTCGCCCGTTGTGCCTGATCGAGTTACGGCGACGGCGAAAGTTGTGGAGATCCTCCCAGAGCCTGCTACTGCTCGAGCGGCTCCTCGAGAAGTTCGCAATGGGTCCACATTACCTCCAAGAACACACTCCTCTGCTGTTTCCGTTTTAAGTGATTACCTTCCAAAACTGCAGCAATCGCAAGCGCAGCCTCCACCGCCACCTCCCTCAGCCCTTCCACCAGATGCTCGAGACTCTCGGGCACCCCGTCAGTTACAATCCACAGCCACTCCTCAGAATCAACCTCGTCCAGGTTTACGACCAGGCTCCTACTCCTTGCGAACCAGATATGTGCGTTTGTCGCTCGTTGAAGCAAAGATTTTGAATAACTGTTCGCACAGAGAGCGAAATCACGTTCTCGATCTCCGGCGTTTCCGCGACGGTCCCCTCCAACGCGAAATTCACCCCCTCGGCGCAATGATGGCGGGAAAGGTTCCTCCTACTCATCGCAACGAGTCGTACGTCGCGGTGATAGCCGCAGCCCCCCTCCTCCATCAAGCAATCGTGGCAAGTACTCCGACAGGTCACGGCGTCGATCGCCGTCATCCTCCCGGTCATCTCGTAGCAGAACCTCCTCTCGCTCACGGTACTCGCGATCACGGTCACGTTCGTATTCACGTTCAACGTCGAGGTCCTACTCCAGGTCTCGCTCTCGGACATCTTACTCACCTTCGCGCTCACGATCTGTTTCTCGCCAACGAAAGAGGTCATACAGCTCCTCTCGTTCTCGCTCCCGAACAAGGTACAGCAGGAGAAATCGTTCTCCTTTGCCCCGTCACTATTCGAGGTCGCGCTCACCACCGCCCCCGGTGAACACGCGACCATTGGACGCTCGTCCACCCCGCGAAGCAATATCCCCCCAAAAGCCTAAGCTCCCAGCGTTCACAAAACGAAGTCCCACACGGATCGGCCCGGACTCTCGTACGCAAGTTGAAGGGAACTTCAGCGGGCAGAAATCACCTGGAAAAGGTTATCAGCGGTCGCCCTCGCCAAAGGGCCCCCACAAAGTTCCTTATTCTACAGTCGCAGATTCTGTGGACACTCACGCCGTCGAATCGGCGACACAAGTCTCAAAGCCAACTTCGAGCCTAAAGTTTAAAGCGGAACCCTTGTTGCCGAGTTCGCCTATTGCGGATCATGTTTTTTACGCGACTTCAACGCAAGAGGACCTCAAATTCGCAACATCATCCGATCCGAAAGTCGAGCCTGTGACTGTCGCTCACTCTGCAACCTTAGAGCCGTACACCGCCTCTGTTCCAGAATCTAGCGATGGGACTTCTCCTCTTGCCGCTCTGGCTAAACCACCTTCAACCACAACTCAAGTGCCTTCCTCAGCCTTGGTCGACCAGAGTGCTTCGCCGATGACAGGGCTTGAGGAAGAAGCGGAGGAGGAGGTCGACTCAGGCTCTGCTCCTGTTCTACCGGTAAACCGCTTGTTGCTACAACAGGCCTCTTAATCTGACTTTTAATCTCCTTTTCGACAAAGGTGCCAATCTTGCTGCAGGAAACAAAGGATCTGATGAAGACAGTGGAGATTAGGGATGTCACGACGGTGGTAGCGACGGCAGAGAGCACGTCAGGTGAAGCTCATGGTCTACCACCTCCCGTTCCGGAGGTTTCTGCAACGGTGAAACGGAAAGTCGGGAGACCACGGAAAACCCCACTTCCAGATGGTACGACCACATTGAGCATCGTTGAATAATTGCTAACTTTCAGCAGATTCAGCCAGCAAGTGTTACAATGTGCCGAATGCGGCATCGTCGGAGCATGCGGGGTTGGGTAAAGGTCACCAACAACCCACGAAGGAGGTCCGTTCGAGAAGGAGAAGCAGCACGAAGATCGATGTGATCATCTCAGGTGTTGAATCCGACTCGACAGGTTGGTTTAATGTGACAGAAGAAACCTCAATTTGTGCGACTACTCTCTCATTCGATTTCTTTTGTAGCACAAAGCGATCACGCACCGACCACTGAAGACGGTGCACCTCAAATTGCCGAAATGTCGGACGAGCAACTGGCGAAAAAACTCTCTGAAGTTGAACCGTTACGCCGGTCGTCGAGGCAACAGAGCAAAAAGCCTGTTTATAACTTTGATGCGCTTATCTCAGCTCGCGGTATGAAACGATCGGCTAGCTCGAGCGGTCGTGGCGGGCAGCCGGCGAAGCGGGGGCGCCGAGCAAAGTCAGCTGCAAGAAGTGATGTCGACGAGCACTTTGTCGGTAACGGAAATCCGGAGGCGTTTAGTGGAAATGCCGTTGGAGGAACAGACGGTGGTGTCGACCCCATGGACGCAGAAGAGCCTGCGCAAATCCCTCGGCAGGAGGAAGCCGTTGCTGCTGCGGACTCGGTGCCAGCAGGCTTGGCCTCTGTAGGTGGAAGTGGGGCCATTACAGAAGTCAGCCTCCCAACAAACGTGGCGGGAAATGACTCTGTTTCACTCCCTGAGTACCAAGCTGGGGAAGGAGCGACTATCCGTGAAGAGTCCGAGTCTCTTGAGCCCACTGTTGAGCATGAGGTGCCTATGGAATCGGGGAGAATCGTCGAAGGCCCAGTTTTGCTGGGAAACGAAGACCGTGAGATGTCGGGGGACCCACAATCGGAAACTGGGCCAGCCTGACTTAATTGGGAAGATGTACGCTCTTTTGTTTCGTTCTAGCATTGTATCTCTGTCTCACTATGTTGCACTTTGGCACATCAGGATACGGGACCCATTTGGCCGGAAATTATACGATTGTGAGAAAGTGTATGTGGTGGACTGTGTTCTGGGGTCTTTACTGTATTTGCGCAGCAAAAAACGAGAATAAGCTCCTTCAAACTGCTGCGTGAACATGGCGGCCTCCTCTCTACTGAGCGATCCGCCACCATGCAAACCCTCGCTCTGACCTCACGGTTACTGCTTACGGGTTATCCGTTGCTTGATTGTTACTCGACTTTTCACGCTTTTACAGGGGAGGCAGTACAGAAAAGGCCGAGGGTATATTGCTTTGCCTCCTGGTCCCATGACGCGTACCAGAGCGATTTGTCTTCGTGGGACTCGTTTCGTACAAGGCTACACCAGTACTTTCTGCCAGTCTCTCCAACGCCAAGCTCACACGGCGAGAAGCTCGGTAGCCGTCAGTGCGATACATTCTGTACAAAAAAACTGCGGACCGGGGCCTATTCCTCGACGCAATCTCCTCGAGCGCGCGAGCGTACAGGCGCGCCGAGGGCCGGAACCCGCTCTTTCGCATCATCTTGAACATTTCCATGGTCGACCACCACCTTCGCTGGCGCACCAAACCGAAGACTGTGGCCTGCCACATCTTATGTTCATAGAGGTCTTTCAGATGGTGACTGTAAAGTTTGTGGCGTTTTCCTTTACGCCACTCTTCGGTCGCCGAAGTCCCGGCTCCGACATGTTGCGCCAATTTGATCGGGGCTGCGCTACTGACGGAAGGCGGGAGGTCGGCGAGGGCCGGCAATGTACCCTTCCATATCAGCTTCAACTCATTGGTAAATCCCATTCGAGTGTATGTTGCCGCGAGCGCGGCGATCGACGCGGACGGCAGCGTAATCTTGAGCTGGACTATCTCGTCGAGAAGGCGCGTAGCGCTGTGAAGATCGGTTTTGGTATGGCGGAGGGCTGCGCGGAGCATGAGGTTGTAAAGGCGACGGTCAGCGGGGTAGAAGGACAAGGCTTCGCGAAAGATGGACTCGGCGATGTGGAGAGAGGAGGAGACGGTTTTGCCGTTCATCGGTGGAAAAAAGCCGAAGGAAGGGGTTTTGAGGTGGGATGCGTGCGACAGGGTCGCGAGGATGCATTCGTACGTGCCGATGGTGAAAGAGTAGCCGCGCTCCCAGAGGATCGGGCGCAGCTCCGCGTGCAGACCCACGACCCCGTCGCAGTCGAAGATGTCTCCAAGAGCGCGGAAGCAGAACTCGGCAACCTCGGTGGCGGGGCTGGGAGGGACTGCGGCCGCTCGGGGAGTCGTCTCCGTCGTTGTGGTTGTTGTTGGGCGGGTGGCAAGGGACAACACCAACTCGTCGACTAGCCGTTTTGTGCCGTCAGTAAAGTAATGCCGCAGAAACTCCCGGTGGAGCTGCATGCACATTCCGAGCCCTCTTTCGACTGCTGCTTCGATGCACTGCTCAGGACGGCGGGCAACCCACTGGGCGCGCATCCACACGGTCAGGAGGTTCGCGTTGTCGGTGGCGGAGAGGGGTATGCCCGAGCGATCCATGTCGCTCACCAACGAGTCGACCCTGTCTACTGATGCTGAAGCCCTCCCGTTGGCGCAAACGTGAAGGATCCAAGAGAAAACTTCGTGGGGTATGGACGAGAGCGACGGGTCGATGAGAGTGAAGGTAAGGTACTTTTTCCATATCGCGTCCTCGACGAAGCGAAGTTTCGACCCCTCTAACTTCACGGCTGCCGTTGGCCCATCCCCTGTGGCGAGTTTGGTCCGCTCGTCTTCAAAGGACCGCACCAGCTCCCAAAACTCTGCCAAAGCGGGAGAGACGTCGGATCCCACCGCGTCCCGCATAAAGTCTGAAACGATCCCGTCGTGCAGGCCCAGTGACGAGAGGGTCGGCTCGATCTGATCGTAAGGCGGCGGCTGCGACTCGACGCGCGGCAGGAACGGTGCCGAGGCGCAGATGACGATGACTGTTGCGTTCTTTTGCCCGTTCTGCGCGTGTTTGGGGAGTCGGATGTGCGGCGGAGGGTGCGATTGACCAACCAGGACCGCCCTGTAAGATTTTGGGACCTTGTCCGAGTGATAGTGCGGGAGCGGCGTCTTTTTGCGGGCGGGAGTCGGGGAGGCGGTTGATGATGATGATGATGATGATGATGTCGACGACGAGTAAAGCCGCGTGCTTAACAAAGAGTTTCTGGCGGGAGACCGGCTTGGCCTCGAACTCCGGAGAAACGGGTTGTGCGGGTTGAATAGATGGTGGAAAGACGGAGGAGAAAAGGGTGGAGGGTGCAAGGATCGAGTGCGCTGGCCAGAGGACCGATCCGGCAGCATTGGGCACGGCCGAGGTCGAAAGAATGCTTGGGCACGGAGTGAGTGAGCCGGAGCTGGCTGCAGATGCTGCCGATCACAAGGAGGAGGAGGGGTTGGTGGTGGTGGTGGTGTGCTTCGCAGCTGGCTGCCGAGCGGGATCACCCTCAACCGAGGAGCGACAAAGACAACGGGCATTCGGCGAACAACAAGGCAAAATCGCACTTGTCAACAACCTTGAAGACCCTTTGCCCATCCTTGTCAAAGATCGTCGGAGTGTCGGAGTGTTTGGATGCGACGCGCGGGGAGGAAGGTTCGGCGGGAGGGCGCACCAGACCGCACCGACAACTCACACGCAACACTCCACAACCACCCTCGAACTCAGCACCCTGCTGGCCCGATCCGTTCGCGCAAAACGCACGAGGAGCTGCCACTGATAAGTGAAGATGTCGCGAAGCGTGAAGAGGCGCGGAAAAAGTGGCTGGCAGAGCTGGACCAGCAACGGAAAGAGCAATTGGCCCTCCGCCAGAAGGAAAAGGAGGACTTCAAGCGGGACACGTCCCAAGAGGTAGGACCCCCCACGCTTCGCCTGGCGGCCAGAACCCAAAAATCTAACCATTCGCGCTGTTTCAGGCGAATGTTGGAATATTTGGCCGGTCTGCTGCGAATGAACCTCCCCGATCCAGACAGCCCAGCGCCTTACGGGAGCTGAGCCACCCAGACCCTCGAACAGCGATGGATGCAGTAGCGCCAGCCGCCGCCCCGCCGCGCACATCACTCATTACAAGCAAACGCCAGGCAGCAGCGCCTGCAGCCGAGGACTTTGGCGACTTCTTTTGGAACAAGCGCGGGAGCGGTGGAGGCGGTGCCCCTCTCCGCGACAGCAACGGGAACCCGGTGACTTCTCGACGTGGAGTCACAGCTGCCGAAAACAGTGAAAGCGGCAGGACCAGCAGTAGTGCGTTCGCTCTGTCTCAGCCAGCCGGCATCGACATTCGGAGTGCAGAACCGCAGCGTCGGAGTCAGGATGCTTTACATCCAGGCGTTCCTTATCACGCTACCCAATCAGAACAACGGAACGCTTCGTCTGCAATGCTTGAAGCCACAATCCATCGCGCGTCGGTTAATTCAGGCGGGGCACTCTTTCCGCGAATCAAGAGCCAGTTCAGCGAAAGTTACGATGACGAAGCGCAACGTCGCAAGACCGAAGAATGGCGAGAAGCATTGAAGGCCCAAATTGAGGAGAAGAAAAGACTGAAAGAGATGGAATTGAAGCGGGAGCAGCAGTCTAGCGCCGCAGGCTTTGGTTCATCCCAGGAGCAGGCGAGAGAAAGCCAAACTTTCAGACCGCGTTTGAAGAGCCAGTTTATCGAAGCCTCGGTCGAATCGGAGAGACGCCAGCGCCAGACAGAGATATGGAGAGAAGAGCTGAAGCAGCAAATCGCTCAGAAGCAGAGCAAACCCAACTCCCATTCGTTGGGGAATGGTTCAGCCTTTCGCGGTCATTTAGATGAAGTGGTGGGACAAACCAGTATAGGAAGCGTTGTCCTCACCCAAGGGAACTGTCCCAGCCCGGACAGAGTCACAAAAGTCGAGCCTCATCCCCCTCCTTCGAACAAATCTCGGGAGAGCAGAATACCACGATTCAAAGCCAAGCCGCAAGAGACCAATTTAGAAAGACCCCCAGAAATCGACGACATTCCCTCACTTCCGAAGGCAGATGCCGTGCGACCCACACAATCGAAGCCAAAGCCACAAAAGCCGGCAGACCACTCCACGGAAATTGCACGCGATGATGAAAGCCCGCCAAACCATGCTTCTGCCCCAGCTATTGCGAATCTATCACCACGAAAAAAGCTCTCCAAGATTCTAAACAGCGTCAAACTAAATCCTTCGACAAGAGATCGAAAGCCCGTTCTGCGGGAAGAGAACCGCGACAACTGGAACCTCAACTATCAGGACCTTAACCCTTCGCGACTTTCCCACCAATCCGTGCGCTCCGAGTCAGTTGCAAAAGTGCGACGAGCAACCAGTTTATCCAATCGAGGAAACGCACCAAAAGAACCGCCGAAGCAGCCAGTAGAAGAAAAGCAACTATCGCTGGGACAGGTCCTTCGACGCGGAGCGAAGGCCGCTGCAGCGGCCGAAAAGTTGAGGGCAGCAGCGCGTTCAGAGAGCACTCTCTCGTTCTATCGTAATGGAGGTGGTGTGCGTGATGGACATAGGTCCGTGGTCCCACCGTGGGGAACATTTGAGAGCAACGCGCCAAAAGTGGACCTTCATAAGACGCTGGCAAGTCCTGTATTGGTGCCACCATGGGGAACGGACGGTGCTGCCGATGCGACTGCCGATGTCCGAGCAGGAGCTGTCGGGAGAAACCGCGAGCTCGGCGGCGAGGGTGGAAGAGTGTCGGCAGTGCCACCGTGGGGCACGGACGATGACGTTCCCGCGAGAGCGGTCGCCAAGCGGAGAAGCAGGCTGGTAAGCTTTCGATTACAGACGTTAGTCTCTGTTGATCCGCACTGACAGGATTGGGGCTTATAGCAACATTCGGACCTGGAGGTCACTCGAGCAGGGCCATCGACAGGGGATGTGGGATACTTTGGGCAGGACCAAACCTCCAACAACCACTTACGCAGCAGTGCCATCAAGGAACTTTTGTCGTTTGGAAGTCTTCTAGAGGAGGAGAAGAAGAGGGTGCAGAGCGAATTGGCGGGACCGTAGCGAGCGACTTTTCGCACGATTTTGAAACAATTGACTCAATTTCTGGACCAGGCGTCAAACCACTCCGACCCTTTTGAAAGTTAGCGACGGGAGCAAAAGCGCAAAGTAGACGCAGCGTTTTGGGGTTGGTAATCTAGGCATTGCATGGCGGGGCTGGCCTCAGCGTGTAAGTGTCGGTTCTAGCTTTCTCTTTCGCGTTTCCCTCCCTCGTTCAGCCTGGCCGCGCGACGGAAAAGCCTTGTGGCGCCAACAACCACGTGCCGTCGTTGTTGTTCTGATCATCAAATACCCACCCGCCCCAACCACGCCGCCGTCGTCGAGCGACGATCCTCGCCTGACCGCTGATACCTTCGCCGCTCTCCTGCAATTGCGTTTGCATACACTGCTGTCGCGGTGTCGCGAGATCGTCATGACCGTTTCAGCTTCTACCGCCACGGCATCTACGGACTCGGAGCAGATCAAGTCCTGGCTTGCCCCTTCAAAAGCCTTTCGCCAGGGCGTTGCCGGCTTCATCGCAGGAGCCGTTTCCACAGGAATACTTCACCCGCTGGATCTGATCAAAACCCGATTCCAAGGTTTGAGAGCATTTCCGCGTACCTGTGATCGTTCGTTAAGAGCCATTCCATCAACACGACACCGCCAGTCGACGAATCCAATCGAAGAGGCGCTTATGGATTCCGCGGAACGATCATCGGCCTTCAAACGATATTTTTGCAGGAGGGCACACGCGGCATGTACCGCGGCATCTCAGCGAACCTCGCGGGCTCGACGCTCTCCTGGGGCCTGTATTTTTGGTGGTACTCGATCATGAAAGACGGCATGCTGTCCCTTTCATCACCGACCGCCACCGCCCCGACAACCTCGTCTGCCTCCGCCCCGCCGCCAACGTCCCAACCCGTCCGCCTCTCGCCCGGCCACCACCTCGTCGCGTCGGCCGCCGCCGGCGCGCTGACGTCCCTCTTCACCAACCCGTTCTGGCTCGTCAAGACGCGCATGTGCGCCGAGCGAAACTCGGATCCGAACGCGTACCGGTCGCTTTGGGACGGGCTGCGGCGGACGTACCAGGGCGAGGGCGTGCGCGGGCTGTACAAGGGCCTCGTCCCGGCGCTGTTTGGGGTCTCGCACGGCGCGCTGCAGTTTATGGCGTACGAAGAGATGAAGCGGATTTGGTCGGGCGGGGATAAATCCAAGCTGGTAGGTGTGTGGGGGGGGGGGGGGGGGGGGGGGGCAGAAGGAAACGATAGACGTTTTCGCGATTGCGTTTGGTGCTGATGGGGACGTTAGGGATCCCTGGAGTATTCGGTGATGGCGCTGTCCTCGAAAATTTTTGCAACGGTATGCACCTATCCTTATCAAGTGGTACGATCAAGACTGCAGGTACAGTCACGAATCAACATCAACGTGGTAATGCCGTTTCATTGATGGTTTTTCTTCAGAATGAGCGACAGAATGAAAGTAGAGTCTACAAGGGAACTATCGGGACCGTACAGCGCATTTATTCGTGAGTCACCGCTGACTTCTTGTTTGCAGTAGTGGCAACGTACTTACATTACCTCTCTCCATCAGAAACGAGGGAATGGTCGGCTTCTACAAAGGTCTGGGTCCAAATTTGATTCGGGTGCTTCCTGGAACAATCATTACCTTTGTGGTGTATGAGGTCAGTCCGACTTCGGTTCTCTTTCAACGCTTGCCAAATCTGAAATTTCAATCCAAGGGTGTGTCGGCGTGGCTTGGTGCTTCTTCGTAGTTCACTGTCGTTGATGATTGATGGTTACCAAAAACGTCGGGCAGTCGAGCGCGACGATGGCACTGAAGCAGACAAGAGAGAGGCGGGGAGGCGTCGGCGGGGAAGAGGGGAGGTTGGGGATGGAGATGTCCTCGGAATATCAGGCTGCATGTCAGCCGTAAACATGGATTTGGGAGGGCTTTGTAAATACGCTCGTCAACTTTCACGCAACATTGCAGTTGATGCATATGGCTGTTGAAGTGGAGGAAGCAGGATTGAAGTAGCTGTGTTATCCGACTTTTTCCTGACCATGTAGGTGATGCAAAAAAATTGTACATCGCGCTGGTTGATGAAACGAAGAACGCGCAATATCAATGTTTAGTAGTTTCCAACACATTCTCCTTGACAATCACACCTACAGCACAGCAGCTGGTAGTGAGCCATCTTGTGAAGGCAGCAAACGCGGTAATTAAAAGATTTCGCAGCACTGCAAGCTAAAAGTACTTTTTCTACCCTTCTTGCCAGCCTCCCGACAATAAGTTTACGGCCTCTCACTGGGCGTTCAAGTGGTGCGAGATCGCAGGGTTCATCCTGTTCAACTCCGAGATTAACTCGACGGTGCCCCTCCGATCAAAGACAACTCCAACCGCCTCGTCGTCGACACACACTGGTCGAAGAGGTGGGACAAGAGCTCGCTCACCGCCTGCAAACTATTGACACACCCAATCACAGTGACAAACAGATTCTGCCCGAATCCCCTGACACCGATGGCCTGGCTGAAAAAACCTGCAAGGTACTTTTTCCACCCATGTTCTCTCTCAGTAAAGCTAAAACACGGTCTCGCTCCGCCCGCCCATCTGAAGGAACTGCCTCCGAGTCGGCGGCCGCCCCCGACACAAGGGTTTCTTCGGTCGTTCCTGGAGCGACGAGCGCCAGCCATCAAGTCAACAAGCAAGTCCCAGAGGAAGCGGAAAAACAAGAGCAAGAAGTGAATAAGGGTGACTGTCTACGTTACCGAGCTTTCGAAAGAGGGGGGAAGGGCTCCAAGAAGTTTGGAGTTACAAGGCGGAAAGATAAAACTCAATAAATCATCCACCACCGAAAATAGTCTCCCACGATTGATTTGTCAGAAAAAACCGGATAAAAAAAGAAAAAAAAAAAAAAAAGAGCAAACGGCAAGGAAAAATCGAATTATGTGAGAAAGAACTGACCATCACCTTACAGCCTCCTCTGCCTTATCCTTGCCTGGCGGCAGGCGCCGATCAGGCAATGCCGATTTCGCCACGCATTCAGTCGCTTCCGCTTGCTGATTTTCCGACGCCGGCGGGCGCGTGGGGGTGATGTACTGTGACGAAAGACCAAAAGGAGATGGTAAGATTTGCAGGGCAATTAACACTCTTCAGCGCTGATTTTGCGAGCTGTGGCTGGAACGATGTGATTTTATTGGAGAGTAAGTGCTGGACGCTGCGAAGTGAGTGGGTTTAAAAGTTTCATCTATTGCAAAGCGGCCTTTCCGTGCCTGAAAAACCAGTGAGGAAAGGAGCATAAGCAAAGGAGAGGGCAGTAGGAAGGAAATGGAATCAAACCAACGCGGCGAAAAAGAAACACGCCTGCTCTGTCTCCTTCCCGGTCAGTCGTTGCCCTTGATATTGGTTCGTGTTTTCTTTCATTCATTCCTCCTAGCTCGCGAAGATCAAAATGTGTCGGTGCAAATTTTTGGGCCACGCAAGTGGAATCGGACCCTGAGCACACGCGCTCCTGCCATTGCCGACAGCAAATGAGGAGGGATGGCTTATCTGAATGATGCGCGCCGTTCGACATGAACCAGCCGAATGGTATAACGTAGTCCCGCTGTCGCTTTCACCAATGTCATCAAGCTCTTCAGTTACCAATGTATTGACACAACAACAACTGTAATGATTGAACGCTTTGGCGTCGGGAGGGCCACTATTCTGTATTTCATCAGAAAGTCAAAAAAAAAGAAAGGGCGGAGGGAAGTATAACGAAACGATACGAGAGAAACAGGGTCATGTAAATCATGGCGAAGGAAAGGGGGTCCTGTAGGCTGAAGAGAAAGAAGTGCGGCTCGCGGGATGGGGGCAAAGTCGGCGAAGGAGGGGGAAGAGGTCAAAGTGGCTGAGAGAGTGCAGTGGAATTGGACTGGAAACGCGAGCGACCAACGAGGTGAAAAACAAATCAGGCCTTACAGTTGAAAAAATCGAGACCGAGAAAAGAGGGAAACAGAAAAGTAGGCAAGTTTGTCGAGAAAGTGAAAAGGTCACACTAGGCACCACTACTCATACTTCACATCAAAAAGTCGTACACAGTCAAATACGACATCGAGTACGCCGAGAACCCATCACCACCAGGCCTGACCATGATAGACCCGTACAAATTGTAGATATCCGTCCACCTCTTGACCACGCTAAACGGCGGCGCCAGCGGGTACACAAAGAACCCATTGTCGTACGACAGAATGATTTGGCCTTTCCCAGGCACGATCGCGGCGTCGCGGACGACCTTTGAAAATGGGTACTCCAAAGTGAAGGTGGCGGGCGTGGCAGCTGGGTCTGCGGAGGAAGCGACGAGGAGCGTTGTGGGGATGAGGGATCCAATGTTTTGGCGAGTCTGGCCATCAGTGGGTTGCGCAACGATGTAAATTTTTTTGGTGGCCGTGTCGTGAGTGATGGCACTGGCGGTGAGGCCTTTGGGGAGGTTGATGGTGAGGATTTCGGTGCCCGTAAGTGTTTCGAGGACTTGGACGGTCGTGCCGAACTGAGCCGTGGTTAAGTTTTGGTTTGAGTTAGTTTTTGGATGGTCTCGAGTGAAGAGGGGCAGGAGGGAAGGTGGAAGCTTCTTGCAATGCTGCTAGTACGGCTCAAGTTAACCCACCAAAAGCCACATGGTTTCGTTGACCACCAAAAAGTCTGTGGCCGTGTAGGCTGGGATGGACCAGTTTGGGTCGAGGGCAAAGCTTTCGTTCCAGCGGTGCAGGTTAGTGTCACTGTCCATCGCGTAGATGCGCTTGGTCGACGGGTCCGCTCGCACAAGCGCGAAGGATATAACTCCGTCGGGTCTGTTTATCGTGTACTTGATATCTGGTTTCGAGGTGGAGGTGACAAGCAAGTTTACCAGTGAGTATTAGAAAACGGGTAGGATAGCAATTATATGCGTCTCTCACCAGAACCGCCATTGAAGTCATAAACCGCAATGGCGCCAGTAAACATTCCGAGCAGCCAGCCATCAAGCACATCTACGTCTTTTAAAAAGCCTCTCGCTGGCTTGAAGTTCCTGTCTGTTCTTCCCCTGATCCCGTCGACCACAGTGAACCCCCTGGTAAGAGTAATGGATCCTGCCCCAAAAATCTCCTGGACAAGCTGAATTGTGTGGTTCTTGCCAACCGCATAATCTTTGGTTTTAAGGTCGATAATATAAGGATCCGCTGGATTTCCGTCCACGGTGACGACCGCATTGCCGAGAGGCAGGGTGATTATGGTGTCGACGTTGTATTCGAGACGGTACTCGCCGTCGAGAGGGACGCCGGCATCGACTTGACCATCGTCGTTGCTAATGTGGAGACGGGGCTGGAGTCCGGAGCTTACACCAGGAAGGGTGTAGGTATTGCCGTTCGACGCGTAGTATTCCTAAAGAGTGGGAACAATTTGGAGACGGAGTTTCGAAAAGCTAGAGTTAGGGCAGAACAAACAAAATCGAACGAAATTGAACATAGCCACTCACAATCACCGACTTGAACCGATCCAAAATATTCCCATCAAGACTGCCCACAACGAAATCGTACGACCAAGTCTTGCTGGGGAGATCAACAATTAGGTTCGTTCGCTTTGACGTCTTCCAGTCGTCGTAGGTGTAGTTGAGCTTAATGGTGCCCTTGTTGAAATCATATCGCTGGCTGAAGCCAAGGTTTCGGACTGAGCCTGTAATGTGGACTTTTCGGGCGCTGTCGAGGTAGGCGGTCTGAGAGAGAAGATGAAGGGGAGCTTTTTGTGTTGCCTGTGTAGATGTGCGTGTTAGGGCGTTCTTTTGTTGGCAGTTCGTTTCGCACGTGATCGATGAGCCAGTAATCATTGTTCGGGTCCGCAACGCGCTTTCCGCTCTTTTCGACTGCAAACGCGCGAATTTGGGTTTCCGGAACGCCTGAGAACCCAAGATATCCGTAACGCCACTTCAGGTTTGAAAGCATTTTACAAATAAGCATCGTGAACAGCGATAACCTTTCATACCGTCATGAAGTAGTAGGCGAACTCTCCGTTCCCAAAGGTTTGAATCATCTGCGCTGGGATGACGTTCGAGCTTGAAAAGTCCGACACCGTAAACTCCACAAGCACCTGTTGCACATTCCGCTTTGCCCTTGTGACCAACGCCACGGTAAAGTACATGTCGTACATCTTTAAGTGGCTATTGTAAAACGACATATCCTGCGCATTGACCACAGCCACTTCGTCATGACCGTACGGATAAGCAAAGTCAAACTTTGCCGGATCCCCTTGGTCGACGCAGAAGCGGTAGCGGTTCGAGAAGATTGGGAAGGTGGGGTAGGAGTTCCACCTGCCCGGTTGAACCGAGCCCACGCAGGGAGCGCCTATCTCGCCGGCATTGTCGTTGATCCAGCCAGATCCTGCTTCCGGGTCGGTGACGGTGAGAGCGAGGAGGCCTGAGGCAGAGTAGATTGTGAAATCAAGCGGGGACTTGAGTGTGGAACCGACAGCGCAGTTGCAGGCGGAGGTGGTGTCCGGAACGGCGCTTGCATAAAGGAATTTTTGGCTGGAGATGGCACTGATGTCGAGGGCGACTAGGTGATTGTACGATTGAGAGGGCGTTTTGTTTATAGTGCTCATCAGGAAAGCAACGAGCAATTCAGGTGAAAATGAATAATGCCCTCACAGTGAATCGAGCAGAAGTACGTGCAAAGGTCTCGACCGTACTCGTCAATGATACTCAAATCCGGTGGAAGGTGCTATAGCGAATGAATTTAGATACGACTTTCGTTGAAAGCATTTCGAAAGAAAACTTACAACGGGAACATACAAGTTGGGTGTGGGCTTTATCGTGCCTTGAGCTACAAGTGACCTAAAATTGTTCCGGTATAAAAATAAGATTGACAACAACCGTACAATTAGACTTTACCAAAGGTAATTGGCGATGGTCTGAAGGGACGACCCTGGCGGAATTGCTGAAGTGTCGGATTCTCTGTATGGGTTAGAAGACGTTCCGCGACCAATCGTTGTGGTTCCGATGCTGTATTCGGATACTTTGTGGAAATGGTGAAGGAGAGGAGTTTAGTCCAGACCATTCGCGACCGCGTTCATACGGACTTCAACGCAACAATTGTCCTACATGCTTCAAGGAGGAAGGGTGACGTAACAAAGTCTTTGTAAAATTGCGCCAATTCCGATTCAAAGTTGACCTTCCCTGCGGTGATTCTCAACAGTTAGTGCCAACGCCACCAAACACTATCCTCTTCTCTGGGACTCACCATAAAACAACGGCATAACCTCAATACTCCCAATAACGGGCCCACCACGGTGGGTGAAAAACTGGTCGACAAAAGCGGACCCGGTGACATTGTACACCGGCGCAGGAGGCAAGGACGGTCCGCTTTGGCCTGTTCCCGAAGGGTGGACGGCGGTCGCAAAGCCGACGCGCTTGTTGGTGCGGTCGTAGATACTGTAGTAGACTTGCAAAAAGACGTCGCCGAGCACGCACGGGGACCTGGAGTTGTCCGCACCGCCTGCGACGGGGTGTAGCAGTAGTTGTTGCCGTCGTTTATGATGTCTGTGGTTGTGGAAGCGGTGGTGGTTGGAGTGTGGAAGAGAGTCCACGGATTGGTCAATTGCGCGAAATACTCACAGCGAGAGGAAGGAATCTCGAAAGCGCGGCCGCCAAAGGTGAGGGTAATAGACGCGGCCTTTCCAATCTTGTCACAACCGATGGCGTACAGACCCGTATTCTTGTCGTACGTGGCGCCGACGGCGTTGTTGATTGTTTCGGCAGTCAGCTAAATGTTTCGTTTAGTGAAGGTTGAGTTGAGAAAAACGGCGTCAATATAGAGGCAAGCAATAACGATGGACGTAGTTTGAGATTACCGATGGCAGTACAATGAGGCTGATTCCTGTGTCGGCAATGGCGACGCCGCCGAGTGTGCCACTCTGTCCGTTTGCATAGTAGCTACCAGTAAAATCAAACTCCCAGAAGCGCTCACGGACAAGGGGTACTGCGGTGTGAAAAGCAAAGAACAGAAACGAGTTGGCGGGCGGAAAAGGCACGCGAAGATGTACCCACCCCAGGTCACGTTCCCTTGGAACTTGGTCTCATCGAACCCGCCAATCGTGAACAGTCCGCCGTCGCCATCTTCGGCGTGAGGCAAGTAGAACGCGAAGATGTTCTGCTCGGGCGCAAGGTTGACCGCATCGAGCCAAGACCCCCCGTCAATGTTATTTGCGGCGCTGAAGGCGAGGCCGATGATGCCGTCGACGTTGGGGGTAACAAAGTTGTACTCTTTGGTGGAGACTCCAAAGGAGGTGTTCGCGGTGAGGCCGGCAAACGTGACGGGCCCGGTGAAGATTTCGCCAATGACCTGGCCGGAGCCGAATTGACCAGCAAAGGCCCAGCGCGTGTCGACGATAGTAGGGTCGGAGATGTTGATCTACAGAGTGTGAGTTTGGAGAGAAAGGAGGCTATGAGCGTCTTAAACCAGCAGAATGACATGGTGGACCACGTCACACACACACACACACACACACACACACACACACACACTCGCGCGCGCGCAAACAAACCAACGCAACCACCCACCACGTTGCCAATAGACCCCGGTCCGCACGACGTGTCCCCAGAGATGCAGTCGGGGCCTCTCGCCCAGACATCTGACGAGCCGGTGTCGATTAGGAGGTTCACGAGCTGTCCGTCTCCGATAAAAACAGGGGCCGAGTACAGGAGGTCGGAAGAGTGGGTGAGATTGACGAGTGCTGGCAGCAAGGGAGTGATGGTCGAGTTGGAAGCGGTGGCATTGTTGGCAGCGCTGGCAATTTCGGCGCTGGCCGCAAAGACGGCGGAGAAGCGCTGCAAGGACAGCTGGGCAGCAGCGACCGAGGTCTTTCCGGCTGTTGCCGAGGAGTTTTTCGAAGCGGCGGCAGCTGCCGCTCGGGGACGCACGAGGGGGACCTATTCAGAAAAGTGAGGAAAGGTGAGCTGTCCTGGTCGCAAGCAGCAGGGCCGCGCGGGAGTGGGAGGGAGTGGGTGAGCGGTTTTTGCCGCAAATTCTGCGTTGCCCCTCCAATTTGGACACGGCCCCCAATTATTTCTGTCTGCGGGCAAGCGAGAGAGAGACAGAGACAAAGAGCGAAAGAGGGAGACAGACTGACTGACTGAAGAGTCACCATTCGCGACAGCGACTGAGGACGAGAAGGCATCTCTCGCGTACTCTCGCTGACACGAACTGGCAAACGGCGCATGGTCCAAAAGACCAGACCTCCCTCCAGTTCCACTCACCGACGCAAGAAAGCTGGGCGGTTTAACGCGTTCTGTGGCGTTTTTCTTTGCCAGGATGGCGTCCGTGTGGTTGAAGAGGGGCTTCCACGCGGTGAGGAGCGGTGCCGCCTGCTTCGGGTTGGTCGCAGCTCGAGCCTCGCTGCACGCTTGCAGCAGCATCAAGGCCAGCAGGAGTGCGAGGGGTGCCGTGCGGACGAGGCCCCGCCGAGCTCGATGTCGAGGATGAGGGGACCGCGGCGCCGGCGGCGTCAGCATTGGCGCTTTCGTCTCCATCGCCATTGGGTGAGTGAATGGTCGCATGAGGGAGGGAACCAACCTTCTTTATATACGCTTATTTTTACGCATGCCACTCGCTGTTTGCAGCAGAGCGGGGTGTGGGGGGGGTTGCGGCCTCGTCTCGTCTTTTTGTCTTTTGCCTCGGGCAATAATGCCATGTCCGCCCGCCTTCCAAATTTGGTTGGATTTTCACGGTCTTGTTCGCCTGTTGTTGTTGTTTCTTGTTGGCGGCTCTTGCCGCATCCGGCGTTGACACCAAGTCAACATCGTGGCTGCTGTCTTTGGTTGCTTGCTTCTTTTGCCGTCTTTGCTGTCGATTTTGGCGTTTCTTCAAATTCAATCCTACAAAACAAAAGCTTCCACCAGAGAACATTCCCCATACGCGCGAAGAGACGAGGGCAGAGAGGTGTGTGTGGGTGTGTGTGTGTGTGTGTGCGTGTGTGTGTGTGCGGTGTGTCTGCGCCGAAGAATAGAATGGAAAGATCAGACGGACTCGCCCAATTCAGGCTAACAAGCCTTTTCTCCAATGGTTCCGCATGGCTCGGACCAACCAAAAGGCCTCAACGCAGTCAGTCATGATGAGTTGGCGGGCTGTTTCACACCCTATTCCGTAGGTGCCACGGGCCGAAGACGCTGCTTGCTGCTCTGGAGGCGCATCGCACGCTGTCCAACCAAAAAACGCACATTCCAAATCTTTATAATCAATCATCATCAATCATCAATCAATCAATCAATCAATCCAAACAAGGCTTTGCGGCTAAACTGTTTATCTCTTGGCTCTGTCTCAAGTCTCTCGATCGCTCTTTCTCTGTCGCTCTCTCTGTTTCTCTCCCCGTCTGTCTCTCCCCCTCTGTCTCTCTCCCTCTGTCTCTCTCTCGCTCTCGCTCTCTTCTCTCTCTCGCTCTCACTCCCTCTGCATGCCTCGGGGGTGGCGACTCGGAGGCCACTGACAACTCAACGAAAGAACAAGACACTGTACAGTCACGCATGCCCACACCCCCTCCTCAAACCCCACACACACACACTCTCTCTCTCCCCGTCTCTCTCTCTTTTTTGCGTAACAAAACTGCTGCGCTGCACTGAAGTAAACCAAAGTGGGCATCAGTGTCCCAAACACAGTGTGAATGTCACCACCAACCCATTCGGAGAACTGTGGTGTGACTGACCCCCACAAACTAAAATACTATTTCTGCTTATGATTTTGCAAAATCAACTGGGCTGCTGTTTCTATCAATCAATGATTTGTCACTCTGAAAGGCAGCAAAATTCAGAAGGAAGGAGGTCAACAGGCTGACTGTGTATCTGAGTGGAAGTCAACGGGTTGTCTGCGACACATCTCTGAGAGTGGCAGTGAACTGGCAATCGACAGGTCATCTGTTGTCCTCTCTGTCTCTGACTCTGGCTATTGGCTATTGGTGGACAAGTTATCAAGTCGTCCGCAACCTCTCTCTTTTGGGTGGGGGGGTAGAGGGGGTGCCAGCCCCTCCCACCAGGGTGCTCAGAGCCCCCTGACTCAAAAACAATTTTCCCCCATCCCTCTCTACATGGCCTGCCACTGCATTCATTGTGGACTGCCACACTCTTCATGTATCTTTTTTTAGCCTGCCACACTCTTTAGTATCTTCTTTTTTTCAAAATTTTTTTCTTTGGAAAGGATTGCTTACAAGTCAACAGGCATCCCCTAGTCTATATAATAAAGAATACAAGGATTTGCAGCTAAACTGATTTTCTAATTGCAATTAGTGGAGCAGGGAGGTTAATTTTTCGTCTTTGGTGCCCAATCAAAAGTCAGCAGAAAATCAGAAAGGGAAAGAAGTCAATCAGTTGTCTGCCTATCAGATTGTCTGTCTACCTCCCTGTCTGTAGGACTGGCAGTCAATGGGCTGTCTGTCTCTCTGTCTCTCTCTCCCTGTCTCTCTCTGCCTCTTTCTCCCTCTCTCTCTCTGTCTCTCTCTGTTGAGATTTGAGCCTATGAAGCCAGCTTCCTATGTCGACAGTGGCCTCGTCGCCGCCGCCGATGCGACTTACACTAAGTCAGGTAAGCCGTAAGGCCTAATCTGAATCCAACAAAAAGAGTTAGGTGAAGACGGCAGTGATTATAGCTTGGCTTTCCTAGGCTCTGCCAGCGAGGACAATGCGATTAGAATCACACTCAATGGGTTCAGAGAAATGTTGAACCAGGGCAGCTCACCGAAGCCCCAGGTCACCTGACTTTGTCTGAACCAATGTTGGACCAGGGTAGATCACAGCACCTCCAGGTCAGCTGACGGTTGTCTGAGCCAATGCCGAACCAGGAATTGGTTAATTTGAAATACCCCTGATGATTTCATAGCATCGTTCCTCTGTAGGAAGACTGGTCACTGCACACAGACCTCTGCACAGACCTTGGTTGATTTGAAATGCTTCCGAAGATTTCAAATCATTTTCCCTCTCTGTGGGGGGACCAGTTGCTTTCACACTGGGCTCCACACTGTCAGGAACAGGGCAGGACAGGACAAGGCAGACAAGGAACTGAGAGGAGTGATGATTGTATTGGAAACAATAATTCACTTGAGGGATGGGACAGGTCCCCCATCCCATTTTTATACCTTTTGAGAGTCTTCCTTGTCAAGACTCGAAGAAAGTTCCAGAAAGAGCAATTAGTACTACAATGATACCAATGATACCAATGCCAACAAGACAAGTCAGGAAAGCAAAGAAGGTTCCAGAAGGTTCGTTCCAGAGGTTCCAGAAGGTTCCATGAAGGAATGTTCTAGAAGATTCCAGAGGTTTCCAGAGGGTGATTCATAACATCATCTCCCCCTTTTAGGCCTCTTCTGCAGCTTGGTGGGGTACCTGGTCTTGAACTTGAGCAGAAGGTCTTGGCAGTGAGTGAGGTTTGACTCAGGTTCCCAGGTGTTGTCAGCATCTGAGTAACCTTTCCACTTAACAAGGAACTTGAGTGTCCTTCCAAACCACTTGGCATCCAAGATTTGTTCAACCTCAAATTCCTCTTCACCTTCCACCTCAACTGGAGGAGGAGGAGGAACAACTCTGCCTGGAATGGAGTTGGCCACAAACTTCTCCAAAAGGCTGACATGGAAAACTGGGTGGATCTTCATGGATGCAGGGAGATCCAGCTTGAAGGTGACTGGATTGATTTGCTCCAAGATCTTGAAAGGTCCCAACTTGAGGTTGTCTGGCTTGGGACTTGGTCTTTTGGTCTGCAAGTTCTTCCTCATGCCCGGCCAGTAAAAGTCTCTGGAAACAAGCTCATATGTCTTGTGCTCTCCTGGGTGTCCAGCTGTTGCTGCATCATGCCTTGTCTTGAGTATCTCAAGTTTTTCCTCTTCTTGGCTGATTTGAATCTTGTGAGGCTTGGGGTCCTTGGAAATAGCATGGGCCCACACACTGTCAGGAAGCAGTGAAAGGTGTGTCTTGGATTGTGGGGTGAAACCATCTCCCCCTTCAGGTGCAAGGTCTGTCCTTCTGTGCTCATCAGCAGTGGGGCTTGAATTGTTGACTGGGAACTGTGATTCTTGAATCTTTGACTGAGGGTTCTGTTCTTGGCAAAGACTGTGAGCTGTGGAGCTTGAATCTTGAATTTGGACTGTGAACTGTGGTACTTGAATCTTTGACTGTGGGTTCTGTGAACTACAGACTTGGCCATGACTGTGAGCTCTATGAGCTGTACTGGAATCTTGACTATGAACTGTGAACTGTGAAACTTGAATCTTGGCTGGGATCTGTGAGCTGCAGGCTGATACTGGAGCTGTCATTTGTGGTTGACCTTGGATACTAGGCTGAGAACCTTGAATCAGGGACTTGAGAGCATGGGACTTGGAGGCTTGACTTGAGTTTTGGGTGACTGTTCCAATTGGTGGAGGTTGGACTTGACCAGTGACCCAATCAATGTCAGGGTTCTGGGCTTGCAGCCATGGTAATCCCAGGATGACAGAGAATGTGGGTGAGCCAAGATCCAATACTTCCAGGTTGACCATGGATGGTGGAAAGTCTTGGATGTGGAGGTTTAGCTTGGTTTCATGGCTGATTTCCTTGAACAGAGCATGATTGGCAAAGTGGACCTTGAGGGGTGTGGATTTCTTGATGGTGGGAATGGCACAAGACTTGGCAAGGGTGGCATCAATGATGTTGCAGGATGATCCAGAGTTGATAAGGGCCTTGGTTGTGATGGTTGACTTGGGTGAGAGTTGAATCTTCACATCCATGGTGAGTTGGTGGGGCTTGGAATCTGAGGTGTTTGTGGTGCTGGTGGTGGTGATGAACAGGGGCAGCTTGGAGGAGGGTCCAGGGAATTGCCCCTCAGTGAGCCTGGACCTGGGAGTTTGGGTGCTTCTTCCTTGGGCAGTCCTTGACAGCATGATCCTTGGAGCCACAGTAGAAACACAGTCCCTGCTGGGCCCTCCTTGTTTTCTCCTCTTGGCTCAGAGGACCCTTAGGAAGTGTCTCAACTGCATCCACTTTCATGGGTTCAGGAACTGTAAGAGCTTGAGGGACTGGGGTAGGTCTTGATGTAGTTCCTACTTGTCTTTGCTTCAGCCTCTTGGGGTAGAGTCTGTTGTCAATCTTGATGGCAAGGAGAATGTACTCTTCCAAGGTCTCAGAAATGTGCAGAGACTGGGAGAGCATGTCTTGGATAGACTCATGGAGACCATCATGGTACAGCTCCATCAGAGCTGCATCATTGTATCCAGAGTCTCTGGCTAGTTGCTTGAATTGGTTGGTGTAGGCCACACAAGATTGCTTTCCTTGCTTGATATGCTTGAGCTTGGATCTTGCTGTCCAAGATGCATAGTGGTCACCAAAGGTAGCTTCCAGCCCCTCCCAGAGCTCTTGCAGGGTGGTGGGTGTGCTTGGGAGAGGTCTGTACCATGATTGAGCTTGACCAGACAGGAGGGTGCTTGTGAAAAGAACCTTGACTTGCTCACTGGGAAATCTTGAAGGTTGGAGAAGGATGACATTCTCCACAGTGGCCATAAAGTTCCTAAGGTCTTTGGCCAGCCCAGTGAACTTGTCAGGGCTGGGAACCTTGGGCTCTCTTGCTTGGTTGGCTTGGGGCAGGGGAAGAGCTTGATGTTCTTGTTGGTGAAGTTGTTGTTGAAGCTGGTGCTGCTGGTGAAGGACTTGTTCTTGAAGTTGGTGTGTCTGTCTTGAAAGGGCTTGTAATTGGTCCATCAAGGCTTGGAAGGCAGTTGCATCAGGGAAGGTGTTGTTTGGGTCAGACATGATGGCAGAGAGTAGTAGGAGAGGGTGAAGTGAATTATGATGTCAGGAACAGGGCAGGACAGGACAAGGCAGACAAGGAACTGAGAGGAGTGATGATTGTATTGGAAACAATAATTCACTTGAGGGATGGGACAGGTCCCCCATCCCATTTTTATACCTTTTGAGAGTCTTCCTTGTCAAGACTCGAAGAAAGTTCCAGAAAGAGCAATTAGTACTACAATGATACCAATGATACCAATGCCAACAAGACAAGTCAGGAAAGCAAAGAAGGTTCCAGAAGGTTCGTTCCAGAGGTTCCAGAAGGTTCCATGAAGGAATGTTCTAGAAGATTCCAGAGGTTTCCAGAGGGTGATTCATAACACACACAGAGCTTGGTTGATTTGAAATGCTCTGAATATTTCAAATCACCCTCCCTCTGTGGGGAGGGGTTTACAACACCTCCCCAGAGCAAAGTCCTGTCTGAAGCAGTTTGCAACTTGTTCAGATAGGCAAAACAGGAAAACTGGTCAACCTCCCTGCAGGAGTATAAATTGGGCAGAGTTTTCTTACTGAAAAAAAGACACACTCTCACTCCAATTTGTCAGTCCCTATCTAAAACAAGCTCTCTTTACCCACTTGCCCTTGATCGCTTGCTCCCTTGTACAAGTTCTCAATTCAAACCTCGGTTCCTCGACCCTTCAACCTTCTTGCGATGCTGCCTCCACTCACGACATCATCTTCTACACTGCAACTTTAACACACCCTCTCTCCCTGTTTCTCTCTCTCTTTCTCTCTCTCTCTCTCTCTCTCTCTCTCTCTCTCTTTCATTTCAATCATGCTGTAAAAACTAAAAATGGAATGAAGTCAATGGGCTGTCTGTCTATAAGAGTGGCAGTCAACGGGTTGTCTGTCTATCTCCCTATCTCTGGGAGTGGCAGTCAATGGGCTGTGTGTCTCGCTATCTATCTCTCAGTCTCTTTGCAGTCTGTGCCTTAACAGGTGTAAACAGTCTACTCTGAGTTAGTGAGTGGAAGGAGTGAATGAAGTGGAGATGTGTGTTTGTGGGTGGTCCTTCTCCCTAACTTGGAGAGAAAGAGAAAAAAACTCTGTTATGAATTATTGATACATGATGATGATATACACGCTGTAATAGTTGTTAGGCAAGCATGACTGGCACAGGGTAAAAACCTCTCCTATATTATCTGCTTGAGCAGAGGAGGAGGAAAACTGTTGACACCAGGTTTCTGTTCCACTTAACTCTTGGAGTATTTGTCATCAGCGCAAGCCAGTGCCCAGGTCTGCATTGGCGGTGGCTCGCTCTCCCATGGGCATCGTGAGAACAATAACTGACAGTCACAATAGGTTCGGGTCTGTCTTGTGCCTCTTGCTGCTAACCAGTCAGTTCCGCCTAACAACAGGCGCTGTAGGGTACCTCTTCAAAATGCTCCCTCTGTCTGTCTCCCTCCGAAGCAGCTCTACTCAAGGGACCAAAGTGTGCATCAGTGTCTCCAACTTTGTGTGGCTGTGCTTTTCCCCTTCTTTGAAGATTTGCCACCAACCCAAAAGGAGAAGCAAGGTGTGGAGGGGAGGCTGCAGCCCCCCTTCCTTGGGGGTCACTGGGAGGAGGAGACAACTGAAATGATATATTGGTTAATGATTTTGCAAAGTCAACGGGCTGTTGTTTATCTATCAATCAATGACTGCCTCTTTTTGAACTAAAGTCAACCGGCTGTTTGTGTTTCTCCCTCTGGGTTCTGTGAGCACTTTGGAGCCAGTGCCCACCTGACTGTTGCATTCCACAGGCTGTCAGTCTTCCTGTTGCAGTCAAATGGGTTGCTGCGTGAGCAGCCAAAGGTTGCAAGGGCAGCACTCAGTTTGTCGGAGGTTCCGTGTTTGCCCGTGTTGAAAGGCTGCGACTTCTCTCTCTTTCTGTCTTCCATTGTCTGTCAGTGTGTCAGTGGCTTGTTTATTGGTCACTCTCCGCATGGCCTGCCACACAATGTTCATTGTGGCATGCCACTCTCCTTTCAATTCAGGGACAGATTTGTGTGGGACAACCAATATCCATGGAAGGCTTTGTCTTTAATCATTTTTTCTCTTCTTTCTTTTTTTTTTTTTTTTTGTTTTTTGCACAAAAATCGTGAAGTAAGGGTAGCAGTAACATTGAACATGCTGTTGCGAGTAGCGCGAAGCCACCACTGAGATCGGTGATCGGTAGCGAAGATATTTAGGAGGTGCATGATCAAACGGTGATCAAGCGGTGGCAAGGGAACGATAGTGAGCAATACTGGGAGTGGCAATTGTCGGAGACGCCTCGGCGGCAGCAGTCCGATGAGGAGGATGTGCAACCAACTCGGAAAAAAACAACTTGTTTCCAAGGTTCACAGTGTATGTAACATTCATGAAAAAGTGACTACTCGTCCAGGTCTATAATTTTAACTGGCTCAATCGCCAACAATCGCCTGTCGCCACTCTTTGCTCTGTACTTGTGAAGATCCAATTCCTGATCGAGAACTTCTTTCAAGCCGCCGCCAAAGTTTCTTGCCGCGACAACAGCGAGAATCATCGCACTGACTACAAGAAATACAGATAAACCTGCGAAAAAAAGGGCAGGCATTCGAATGTACTGGTAGTCTTTTGCGAAGCGGGGGTCTAAAAAAGAGCTTCTCAGATGAAAAATAGAAAATTTTTGTCACTTACCAATAATTCGCGTAGCTCTCCACACCGTGTAGCCAGCCTCCAGACTCATCCCAACCCTACGCGAATAAATTAGCTTAATTTAATAATAAATTCGATCCAGCACTAAAATGAACAGATTTCAGCTAATACCCACAGATAGCAGACAACTGAAAGCTTCTTTTCCCGCCTGACAGACCAAAATCCGCAAATTGAAATAGATACCACAAACAGGAAGCCAAGCGTTGGTATTAAAATGACGGACTTCGAATCAGGATTGGCTAGAGCCTGTAAATGAGTGACAGCTGTTTAGCTCACAAAAATGGGTTGTTTTTGGCTTGTACCAAGACTAAAACAGAAAAGAGGATTAACAAAAATGCTTCGCATGCGTTGACGAAAACGAAAGACTGGTATATGAACAGAGCTGGTTGAATTTGATGAGTTCTTCTCAGCACCCGTCTACTGGTGTCTTACCTCTTTCCATCTTCACATCGCCGCCTGTCATTCTGTACAGTCGCCAAAGGAACTCCTTCCCAACATGGAATGACAGACAGGCATAAACAGTTGCCCAGACGCCTCCTAATATACAACCAGCACCGAGATAGGTTTGATGCGTGAACTTCCACCTATCATCGATAATCGTACTCCAAGCGGAATTCTGAAAGCTGCCGAACGTTGAAGCTGCCTGATTGTACTGTATCAGACTGAGGAAAACACCAGCGACGGTTATTCCCAAAGTTCCGGCAATAACAATGAGGTTTTGGGATCTGTTGTGCTAATTATTTGAGTCAAGGGCGCGCCAATTGCTGCAGATGAAGAAAAACGCTTACAAGATTCCATTCCATCCTATTATTGTCATGAAATAGAGTGCTGAAAGATAAGCACTGTGATAACTTTAACACCGATGAGTGTGAGAAGAACACTGGAATCTTCGTTACGTGAAGCCCGACAAGAAACGATTGTAGAAATCGTCATCCAGCGATTCATCAGCTGATTGGGAATTTCGATTTTGCAGCTGAATGTATACCGAAACCTCGCTGTTCAGCACAATGGCTTGAATCGCAGTCTTTGACAGAAATGCAATTAGTAATACCTCAAGGGAAAAAGGAATACTCACCTGGAAGGACACAAACAGCAAAATACTTAACAGTGTGATCCGTGACCAAAAAACTTTAACATCTTCTTTCGGTTGCCTGGTTTGAATAAAGTGTCATTTGTTAAGAGTTAGTTTGCATGCAGTACGCGCAGTAACAGACTTACGGAATCAATCGTTTTAAAAGCGGTAGCCGGGCGTAAATAATCGCCTCTGTCCCTTGTAGCGAATGACTTCTTTTCGTTGTGGCTGGTGAAAGGGTCGGCCGATCCTGAGTTTCCAGTGCTCTCCTCGCTTGACGTAGCTTTTGTTCCAAATGTGCCTTCGGTAGCAGCGAATGAAGATCTTTAAGGCGATCCATTGAAAAGCGCCTTTTAGACAGCTCCGGATCCGACGAATATGGTGAGTTCAACCCCGACAACAAGCCAGGTGTTTGTCGTTCCACACCATCTGATGGAGTGACAGCAAACAGCTGATCGTTTGATAGGGGGTTGTACAGAATCGTCACGGACGATGTGGGGCTGAGCAATGATTCAGGATCTTGGTGCGACGTCTGTCCTTCGTGATCGCTGAAGACGATGAGTGGACACGGTTCCTCGCGGTTGCTGGCGCGTGCACCAGACCGAATGGCGTCTCTGACGCTTTCCTCCTCCTCGCGGATGCATTCCATGGCCTTGCTGTGGACAATCTGTTTGCAGGCGATCGTATTTGAACGTTTCCGCCCCACGTTGACAATTGAGCCCTTGATCCGGCGGCTGCAAAAGCGGACGATGGCATTATTGTTGTGGTGGTGGTGACATTTTTCGTGTGTTTTCGTGTGGGCCTGTCTGAAGTCACGTGGGTGCCACCCGAAGCCGCCCACGCACATGCGCCGATCGCTCGCGCCAACGGCACGAAGAACGCAGGCCGCGGCAGCGCGAGCCCCTTTGTCGACCTCAGGCTCATCACAGCCGGCCGCTGCATTCCCCTCTGCTACAGCTGCCTCGCCACTCACTTATCCTGTAGCGACTTCGTCCATCGCGGCGGCGGGTGCATCGTCGTCCACCCCGACACCAGACGATCGTCCAACAACCGAAGGCAAAGTCCTCTCCCACGTCTGCAAGACAGAGCCCAGTGCCACCCTGAAGAGAGGATTACAGCCCTCGTCATCGGTGCTTCCTGCCGCAAAAAAAACGAAGTATGCACCCCTCCCAGTTGCGCATCAGTTGCAAAATGCTGCACCAAATGGCAACGCACTATATTCTGCGGAGGATGACGGCAGTAGCTCTTCTCCGCTCGCTGTTTACTCTGTCATGTACAGAAAACGCCAAAACACGAACAAAAAGCACAAGGTACCGATTTCCTGATGAAGACTGCATTTGCCACAAGGTTCGATCCTAACGTGTATCATTCAAAAGACTTGGGAGGACGATGGAATATTAACTTTTAAGAGCGGTTGCGGGACTCTCTTTGAAGCAAATGGGAAAGTGTAAGGAAACGACGACACAATAGCTTGCGCCTGCCTGGCTTTGACTGCATTTCAGTGTAGGAAAATCTTCAAAGTTGACCATACCGGATTCTTTCGAGGACGAGATAGTTTTCATTGCTGGCAAGGAAGTTCAAGTACGCCATGATATCCAACAAGTGTGCTCTCTCACCCAGTTTTGTCTGCCAGATTTCACACACAGTAGCCTTGGCGGAATTCACTTCTGGAAGTAAGCATTGTGAGCAGAACTTGGAAATTATTTGGTTTTGAGCAGATTTATCGCAGAATGCTTCATCGCTCAGTCCGCCAGTGCCACTGTCACGGCCGCGACAGGAACACCAGCTGGACGCGCTTTCAAGCCCGTATCTCTTTCTGGGGATGCTGCTTCGCAAGTAACACAAGTGAAAACACCAAAAGCCTTACCACGCCACAATCCGCATGCGCCGAATGCTATTGTTCTCCCCGAACCGCAACTTGGACCGAGGTGCGTCGAGCTATCTTACTTCCCTGTTTGTCTTACAAGGAGACCGAACAGGGACAAGCGAGCAATTATTGATGTCGTGATCGACCCGTAAGAGTTCACGTCAAAAGTATGTCTGCTTACCTTCTTCTGCTTTTAATAGGGTTTTGGCAGGTTTGGTTTGGTTGATCCTAGTACAATTTGTGCAACCTTGACATAATGCCCGCAGTTCACTTACGTCCGCACCAAATCGATGGCGTTAAATTTCTCTATGAATGTGTTATGGGTATGCGACACTTTGATGGTCATGGTGCAATTCTTGCAGACGAAATGTGAGACCTCATAGTTACCATGATCAAGCTAATCTCTTTCTATGCCTGAATATCAGGGGGCTGGGAAAATCCCTGCAATCGATTACTCTCCTTTGGACATTATTGAGTGAGTAGATTTGCACCGTACTGCCAGTTGACCGCAGTTTCAGAACAAAGCCCTTTCGCTGGGGGCCCGGCAGCGAAAAAAGCAATCATACTCTGCCCGGCGTAAGTCCATTTCGGAATCAGCTATGACCCTCTTAAACGATTGTTAGGACGCTCTGCGACAACTGGCAGGCCGAATTCAAAAAATGGTGAACTGTTTTGGCTCCTGGGAGCAATCCTAACTAATCTAGGCTTGGGAGCGAAAGGATTCAGACGCTTATTCTGTCGGATAAGGACAAAGCTTCTGATTTCAAGAATGGCCGAGCGTTTTCGGTACTTATTTGTGGATGTAAGTTGGCTTTCGACAGAAACAGTAAGTCTTACTCCGGCAGATGAAAAATTCAGGATCTGCCAAGAGATTTTAAAGGATGCTTCATTCGATCTGCTCATAGCTGATGAGGGCCATCGTCTCAAAAATTTCAACTCTCAGGTCGCTCAAGGTGAGAGGCGCTCCAAAGTCAATACCGACTAAAAATTGGAGCAGCGATCAAGGCCGTGAAAACTCCACGGAAGATATTTTTAACGGGAACTCCTGTGCAGGTAAACTCCATAATCTGAAACCAAAACTAATAAAGCTTCATCCAGAATAACTTGGGTAAGCGCATGATTATGCTGGTGTCGGGAGATTCAAAGAGTTTTGGGCTTGTATGACCTAAGTCTTTTTGTTAGGGGAGTTTTTCTCTTTGTGCGACCTGGTGAATCCTGGTGTTCTGGGCACTCAGCAGTCTTTCTCGGTCTGTTGCTACTTTGAAAGTGAACTCAACTGACTCGTGATGAGTAGAAAGTCTATGAAGAGCCAATTCTCAGGTCTCGGGACCCGAACTGCGATCCAGACGACAAAGAGATCGGAAACGAAGTAAGTTCGCCTTCACAATCTGAAGAAACCTAAGAAGAGACCAAAGCGCTCGCTTGAGGTACACTATAGTATATCTATCTGAAATCTCACAGACATGCAGCTTGCACGCGTTACTAGGCTGTTCGTTCTGAGGCGGACGTCCGAATCAATCTCCCAGGCGCATCTCCCACCAAAAACTGATGTTGTAGTCTTCATTAAGATGGTGGAAGCTCAAGAGCGAGTTTACGACCACATAGTTCGGCATCCGCTTGTGCGGCGAATGTATTCAACTAGCTCTTACTCAAGTGTTTTGGGTAAGGAAGATTGCCCACCACATTCCTTCTTTTACTGACTTCCGAGAAGGCCATTTGACTGTCCTCAAGAAGGTATTTTCCAATTGAGGTGCCACATCGCTCATAATATTTGCCTCAGCTTGTCAACTCAGTTAACCTGGTTCGTCCGCCTTGACTCGACGTCTTGTGCAACGACAATGAATGTGCTTTTTCCAGCTTTATGGCAATGAAAACGAAAGCTTTCACGAACTGGAGCTCAATGCAGTCCGTCCGAAAGACTATCACTTATCGAAAACAAGCGGTTCGTGTCCCGTAGTTGATGAAGTTTCACTCATCAGCAACATCCTATTGAAGGGAAGCTACAGTTTCTCTTCTCGTTTTTATCAAAGTTACGGAAGGAGACTGACGAAAAGGCATACACTATCATCTCCTTTCAACATTTAACGCCAAAAATCAGGTTGTGCTTGTGTCGAACTGGACGCAAACGCTGGATATTATTGCCGAGGAACTGCAACTGCGGGAACTGCCTTTCCTTCGGTTGGATGGCCAGACGGAAGTCTCCAAAAGACAGGTTCATTTTTTGTCACTCCCTGTTTCATATCTGGACTTACACGCATCACAAATCACTCAAATGGACAGCCATTAATCGACAAGTTCAACAAATCCAATGCATCCGAACACTTCTGTTTCCTCCTTTCAGCCAAAGCCGGTGGGCAGGGTATCTCTCTCATTGGGGCATCTCGCTTTGTTTATGATAGATTTGGACTGGAATCCTGCCATCACCGAGCAGGCTATGGCAAGAATATGGCGCGAGGGACAGAAGCGGCCCGTCAAAATCTACCGATTGGTGACACCAGGCACTTTGGAGGAGAAAATTCTGCAGCGACAAATGTCAAAGACTTCTCTTAGTAACGCCATCGTCGATGGAAAAGAAGATGCCGCTTCACGTTTCACAAACGAGGAGGTAATAAGCAAAATGTGTGTGGGCCACTGCTAAAGCCGTTTAGCTGCGAGATTTGTTCACTTTGAACACAGCAACCACGTCTCTTACTCTCGAATCTATGAACGATGACGTGAGCATTTATGCCCCCTTTGAATACATTCTCTTTGAACATGACTGATATTCCATACAAGATTGAACAGGGTTGGTTGAGTTATTCCACCTCCAATTCTAGTTGGGAGCTGGGAGCTTTAAGCGATCATCTTCTCGTGAAGTTTATGGAATCCGAGAAGCCAGAACTTCCCACTCTGGTTTCTGGATTGATGTGGCGAGTGAGAGCAGAATAAAGTGAGCCAGATGGAGCTCGTTTGGCGGTAACCAATTTCAACAATAATGGCAGCCGGTCAATCAAAAGGCCGTGGTGAACAGCGATAATCTTCTCTGCTAATTTCGATAGCATGGATTGTAGCACCACGAACTTCACATGGTTCGCGCTCCTGCCTGGTGGCATGAATTTTGAACGTTCGCGCGTATTCTGGTTGCCGTGTGCTGGCTGAATGGGGCTGTGGCGGTGATCGTTCACACAAGTAAAAGAACTTCGACGATTTCCCAGAGGAAATGTCTGGAAGGTGAGGACATCCTTGCCCTCCGAGATCGGCACCCCGGCGGAACGCCTGGACGGACCCGCATCGCCATCGACTTGTAACAGAAACTAACGAGACGCGGATGCATTCCAGCTTTGGTCCGATCAACACATTCCAGCCAACGGCGACGCGAAAGAACCGTGTCGCCTACTACTACCATCGTTCGTGGATCCAGTTTCCTTTTTTGCGTGTCCGACTTGCTCTCGTTCGACTCACCCACCGAGAGCAGAGGATGTTGGAAACTACCATTACGGTCCGCAGCATCCGATGAAGGTTCGGAACGGGCGTTGGGCGCCTCACTTTGGTCGTCTCGAGCCGGCTTTGTTCGCAATCGGCTCCTGACACATCTCACCTTTCAAACTCAGCCGCACCGCATCCGGATGACACACAACTTGATTTTGAACTACGGCCTGTACAAAAAGCTTGAGGTTATGGTATACGCATCTCTTCTTCTGTGATTCAACCGAGTGCCAGCTGACGCTTCGCTCTTTTGATCGAAGCGCCCGAGCCCAGCCACTGCAGCCGAAATGACCAAATTCCACACCGACGATTATATCGACTTCCTTCGACGCGTCACACCAGAGAGCGTGGAGGAGGTTACAAAGTACCAAGCAAAATGTATGTATGGGATCGAAAAATAGCTCTTTAACCCGGGATTCACGGCAGTCAACGTTGGGGAGGACTGCCCAGTGTTTGACGGCCTTTTCGAATTCTGCTCCCTCTCGGCGGGAGGATCCATCGGTAAGTGCACACATCTGAGAAAGCTCCAGGCGTCTCGTAACACGTCGATCCTTCAGATGCCGCGACGAAGCTGATTCGAGGAGAAGCAGACATTGCGATAAACTGGAGCGGTGGTCTGCACCATGCAAAGAAGAGCGAGGCATCGGGCTTTTGCTACGTGAACGATATTGTTTTAGCAATTTTGGAGCTTCTAAGGTGGGAAGCGGCTTAGTTTTTCGCATTGTCTTACATTTCTCGCGACGACTACGGCCAATGGAAGAGTGCACCAACGCGTGCTGTACGTGGACATTGATATCCATCACGGAGACGGAGTCGAGGAAGCGTTTTACCTCACTGACCGGGTAATGACCGTATCGTTCCACAAGTACGGGGAATACTTTCCAGGAACCGGGGACATCAGTGTAAGTCCATTACCACCTCCCTTTCGAACGTGTGAAACAAAAAGAGATTCACTTTAAAACTCCCGCTATCAGGACGTTGGTTATGGTCGCGGAAAATACTACTCTGTTAATTTCCCACTCAAGGATGGCATGAACGACGAGTCGTATGAAAGCGTATTTTGTCCGGTGAGTGACTTTGTTTGGGTACGTCAAGACTGACATGTGTATCTGGAACCCCATCACCACCACCCCAAGGTCATTCAACACGTCATGGAGTGGTACCGACCTGGCGCTGTTGTTCTGCAATGTGGTGGCGATTCACTAGCAGGGGATCGATTGGGCTGCTTTAATTTATCAATGAAAGGTTGGTGAATTCGCTCAAAAACATCTCAGTTCTCGTCAGCTTACCGCGCAAACCAGGTCACGCAATGGCAGTTGATTTCCTCAAGTCTTTTAATGTTCCACTTTTACTACTGGGGGGTGGCGGTTACACCATTCGAAACGTCTCACGGCTTTGGACGTACGAAACCGCGAGAGCCGTCGGCGAGACGCTCAGCTCCGGTAAGACGCGATCTCATATCTGCCATGGACGTCTGATAAAAGTATTCAGAGATTCCACAAAATGAGTACATGCAGTATTACGGCCCAGAATTCAAGCTGGACGTACCGAGTTGCAATATGGAGAATCTAAATAGCCGGCAGTATCTCGACAAAGTTCTGTAAGTTTTCGTCTCCTTTTTCGTGAGTGCCTCTGACCTTCGCACCTCCAAAGTGCCCGCGTTCTCGAAAATCTCCGCAACGTGCCGACACGCACCGAGCGTGCAATCGCAAGGCAAGTTTCGTTGTTGTTGCGTCGCATATTTGAGGGAACTCACTTCCTTTATTGTAGAGGTGCCAAGAGACGCCTTTTCGGATGGGGAGGACGACGACGACGAAACGACAAAAGACGTTAGAGTGACCCGTGAGAACCTTGCGACGGACGCGGTGAAAAAGCCTTGCTAACTGGTGCTTGCTTCCACCCTCCGATTTCAGAGAAAATGAAAGACAAGCGTGTTGTACCTGACAACGAGATGTCAGACTCGGACGACGACCTCGACGGCCCTTCCTCTGCAAAAAAGAGGGGCCGAGAAGGACGGAAACGAGACTGGCAGAGCCACAGCGATGAACCCCGCGCCGCGGCAAACGCGGGAACGGCCGACGCGCCGCCGCCGCCGCCACCGGCGTCTTTGGTTGCCCCGCCGCCCCAGCTGGAAGCTGGCGCGGAAACAAAGGTACCGCCGGAGACTTCACAGTCGGCATTAGAGGCCAGCGCTGAGGCGGCACTAGGTGAGGAAGGGGAGGATGTGGTTATGGCTGAGGGTGGGACGGCCGCGGTCACTGGGCCAAGCGGCGAGCTGACTGCTGCTACCGCCGTGGAAGCTGCAGAGGACGGTGAGGTCAACGAGGCTCCCAAGGCGATGGATGTTGTTGAAAAATAAACAGTGTAATTGTACGGGTGCATACCGCTACACTGGCTTTTCTCACTATTTCTCTATTCCGTGATAATCGACCACGCACACTGTTTGAAACTGGCGGAGGACCAACAACAGATTGATTCAAACAGTGAGTGTATTGATTCACTGCTGATGAAAGTCGCTAGTACAAATTTCAAGGGGTTCGGGGGCGGCATGGAATAACCACAAAAGGAGCGAAACGGCGGGAAAACGTGCAAAGCCTTCCACGGCACTGCGCGCGGTCATAAGTACATAAGAGGACTGCCTGGACAGTTAAACACGTTTACTCCTGGGGGGCCTCCTTGCCCTCCTCCTCCTCGAACTCGCCCTCCTCCTCGGCGGTCGCGTCCTGGTACTGCTGGTACTCGGACACGAGGTCGTTCATGTTGGACTCTGCCTCGGTGAACTCCATCTCGTCCATGCCCTCGCCAGTGTACCAGTGCAAGAAAGCCTTGCGCCTGAACATGGCCGTGAACTGCTCAGAAACACGCTTGAACAGCTCCTGGATGGCGGTCGAGTTGCCGACGAACGTGGCCGACATCTTGAGGCCCTTGGGCGGGATGTCACAGACGGCCATCTTGACATTGTTGGGGATCCACTCGACAAAGTACGACGAGTTCTTGGACTGGACGTTGAGCATCTGCTCCTCGACTTCTTTCATCGACATCTTGCCACGGAACATGGCCGCGGCGGTGAGGTAACGGCCGTGGCGCGGGTCGGACGCGGCCATCATGTTCTTGGCGTCGAACATTTGCTGGGTCAGCTCGGGGACAGTGAGGGAACGGAACTGCTGCGAGCCAGCGGCGGTGAGCGGCGCGAAACCGACCATGAAGAAGTGGAGACGCGGGAAGGGGACAAGGTTCACGGCAAGCTTCCTCAGGTCAGAGTTTAGCTGACCAGGGAAACGGAGGGACGTGGTCACACCGGACATGACGGCCGACACTAGGTGGTTCAGGTCGGAAAAGGCCGGACTGCGGAGCTTGAGAGTGCGGAAGCAGATGTCGTACAGAGCCTCGTTGTCAATGCAGAAGGTCTCGTCGGAGTTCTCGACGAGCTGGTGGACCGAGAGGGTGGCGTTGTACGGCTCGACGACAGTGTCAGAGACCTTGGGGGAGGGAACGACCGAGAAGGTGCACATCATGCGGTCGGGGTATTCTTCGCGGATCTTGGAGATAAGGAGTGTTCCCATACCGGCACCAGTGCCGCCGCCGAGGGAGTGGGCGACCTGGAAACCTTGAAGGCAGTCGGTCGATTCGGCTTCCTTGCGGATGACGTCGAGGACCGAGTCGACGAGCTCGGCACCCTCGGTGTAGTGACCCTTGGCCCAGTTGTTGCCTGCACCAGACTGGCCGTAGACGAAGTTGTCCTGAAATCAAAAGGTGGGTCAGAAGGAGCTTCATTACTTGCAATCAGCTTGAGCGACCAGCGTTTCAGTGCATGATCAGAGCCATTCTGCTCCGTCATCCCCATTTCGCTTTCAGACGCGTGCGAGACTCACCGGTCGGAACAGAGCGCCGACGGGACCGGCCCTCGCCGAGTCCATCGTACCCGGCTCCAAGTCGACGAGGACGGCACGTGGCACATACTTGCCGCTGCTTGCCTCGTTGTAGTAGACGTTGATGCGCTGGAGCTGCTCGTCTGGGATAGAGCCGCTGTAGTTGCCGGCAGCATCAATGCCGTGCTCGTCTGAGATGACCTCCCAGAACTTGGCACCAATCTGTCGCGTGTGGGCACGAACAATGAGCATCCGCGAAAGGACGGAGAGACGCGTGGGATGGAGGAGACGTTACCTGGTTACCGCACTGGCCGACCTGAACGTGGACGATTTCCCTCATGGCTGGTGGTGGTGGTGGTGGTTGGTTCTAACTGGTGAGGAGTTGAGGTTGTGAGTGATCGGGGACTGAGGAAACGAAACGAAGAGGAACGTGCAACTTTTTAAGGGGGATGGTTGGTTCGATAGTGGAACGACGGCTGATTGGGCGGCAGACAGAGCGCTGCAACTGCCAGACAGACAAAAACAAAAAAAATCTTTTGCTGGAGTGTTCGCTGACTGCCCGACCGGCCGACTGATTCGCAGACAGACTGTCGGACCGACTTCCCGTTATGGAATCAGTAGGACCAGCGAAGCAGACATGATTGGCGGACAGGACAGACAAATCCAAAAAAATTTTTTACCATTTTTTGAGGAAGGAAGAATTTACAAAGACAAAGGAGAGGCATGACGTGTCCACCACACACTCGCTCATTCAACCTCCATATCAGACATGCCCTCTTCACGCTCCCCGCCTTCCGGTTCCATGGCACCGGCAAACGAGCTTGCAACCCTCTCCTGCCGCGACGGCGCAGTATGCAAGCTCCCTCTGCCATTGGCGGAGTTGGCACCAGCCGTAAAAGAGCCAGCTGCTGCTGGTCTCGACCCCCTCGCTTGGTCCGTCTCCACAAGCTCGTTCATCCGCTGCTGGAACGAAGCCTTCGTTTGCGAAAACAGTCTCGCCGCGATTCCGGCATCGCCCACAACGCCGTCTACGGCCATAACCGAACGCGAGTTCAGGGTATTGGGAGCTGAAGGTGTCGACATTGCCTCGTCGCCGTCGCTGTCCTCAGTGGCTCCGGATGAGTACTGCATTAGGGTTGGCGTTCCTTTTGGGAGGGCTTTGTGCTTGCCCTTGAAAGAGGCGGCGTCGCGAGGCTGTCTGTTGATTCTGCGGTCGGCGTGAGAGAGGGGCGGCCGCTTTCTCCGGGGTGGCAGCGGTGCTTCTGCTGGTTCAAATACCACCCTCGAGAGACTGTCCAGAACCGATTTGAGCAGCTCCCCAGCTGCAGTATTGAATGGGTCCAGAGCCAGCACCTGGTGCGAAGGGTGTCGGGGATGAATTCCTTTTTTCGAATTCGACCATCAAACCTCGTGCAATATTATAGTGGCTTCTTCCAACTTCCCTTGGGATGCCTCCACCATTGCCAGCGCAGTCAGAGTGCTTGTCCGACTGCGATTCAAGGCCAGCACCTTTTTAAAGCTCTGCCGAGCTCTGTCAAAATCCCTGTAATTGCAGTTTCGTGAGGATCAAATAGCACATCTTTTGGGCAGATGTTCACCGTTGTTTCAGCAGGCTCTGTCCGAGATTGTGCTGTATCGTTTCCCACATTTTCGGTGCGCCCACGTCAGCACCAATGCTTTCCAAGCTTTCTCAAACCATCTTGTTGCTTCCGAGTAGCTGCATTTGGGTCAGAGAGAGAACATGGTATTTTCGCAGTCGCCATACTTCTGCTCGCGGTGTGCAAGAATTCCCAACTCGTTCTGAACCTAGTGGATCTTCTGGGCAGATAATGTGCGCATTAGTTATGAACTCGCGCCCTGTGTTTAGGATTCCCTGTTCAATGTAAAGCAGGCCATTACACAGCATTGGGTAATGATCCCTAGGCTAGCGGTTAAAGCGGTTTCGAGAAAACGAAGAAAAATGGCGACGTCAAACATACCCAGGCCAAGCTTTAACCGCTTCAGAATACGACATGATCGCTTGTTCGCGTGCACTTTCTGCTTCATAAGCCTGACCAAACCCAATCCAAGCAGGAACAAATCTCCGGTCGTGTTCGAGCGCCTTGCGGAAATTCCGCTTTGCTTCGATTGTGTTGTTTTGCAGGAGATAGAAACAACCCGCAGCGTACCAAGCCGCTGGGTTTTTGGGGTCGGCACGCGAGAGCTTGTGCCCGAGGGCGAAGAGATCCGACTTCTGGCCAAGTTCATGCATGCATGCAATTGTTGTCCAAACGTAGTCGTTGCTGAGAGGGTTTGCCTTTGCAACACTCATTGTAGCGAGGAGTGTGGATCAGAATCGCTCAAAGATTGTAGCGGTACTTACAGATTAGCGTAGAAGAGAGAATCAGTGTATTTACATCTTTTAAATAAGTAGTTCGACTTTGAGAGTGCGACGATGGGGTCATCAGCCAAATTAAAGGACAATTCCAAGCATTTCCACACTTCAACAATGTCTGCGGAAAATGCGTTCTGTGAATTTGCTGGTCAGTTCATGTGCATTCCATATTGCCTTGGAACGTTCCTGGTTCAGCTGGCACGAATAGAGCAGTTCGATCAATTCTTTATCCTCTTGGCATAATCGGAAATTAAATGACTTCATTAACTCTTGCTCTAAGGCTCCTTTGTCAGTATTTTCATTATGGCCGAATTTACCACCTTCGGTGAACGATAGCAAGTGGTTTGACACGAGCGCATGAAAGGGCTGCAAATTGAAATGTTTAGATTTCAGGAGGAAATTATCAGTGAAACGTTCCTCGTAAAATCTTGGGTCGAGCGCAGCAGACTGCAAGAAAGCTTCCTTTGCGGGTTTCATCCTCAGTTGCTCCAAAAAGGCGATGCCAATGAGCCATTTATCGAAAGACTCTTGGTTGTAGCCAGCAACAGGCGCTATTTCAACTTCGACGGAGCCTGTATGGTCCAAATATGAGGGCCATGTTTAAAGGCGTGCAAAATACCTGAAGAATCAGCCGGCAAATTTTGAAGAATTTCCCTAGCGTCCCTCGATCTTTTGAGCTTAATCTGTTGGTGAACACCGGGACGTCAGCTCATGTGACAGCATTTGCAAAGAAAGTTGTGCGGTGTGAATGGACCATTGAATGAGCGAGAAGTCGCTGAAATGCCGGTTCCTTTCTTCTCCATTTCCTAATGACGATCAATGTTCTTGCATACTGAGACCGCAGAAAAAGTGATCTCGCTAAGAGCCAGACATCTTGCGCTGAACCGTCTTTCGTTCGCGATTACAAATAGCTCGAGCACAAAAAAAAAAAAAAAACTGGAAACACCTACTAGTCATGGTGACGAGCCGCTCTGCCCAAAACACCGCCGTGCCCAATCGGTCAGACTTCATCGCCTCAACGACCCAAGCGCGCAATCGACTGCACCGCGCCTCGTTCTCTTGTTCGGGCGGCACGCAGCTCTTCCTCAGAAACCATCGACTCGGACATGGAGATTGCTGTCGCCAGAGCCGGGGGAGCATCCTGCGCCGGATCGGACGCCGCCTGCATGGACGGGTCGCCCTTCTCGGGCGCCCCCGTTGCGTCCGCCATCCCTACCGCAGCTGCTGACGTCGCGCCGGGCCCGCCCGGGCCGAGATTCCGCTTCAGCGGGCCTTTGGACGACCGCGAGCGCGTCGTCAACGCGGTCGTCGATGGGCGGTCCGGCTTTGCTGCGTCCGCGGCGGGAGCGGCGGAGGACTCGACGGACGCTGAACGCGTTGCGGAGCGCGTGCGGTAGAGCGGCGGCGGCCGGGCGGCCGCGGGATCTGTCGCCGCCGGCGGTAGAGGCGGCTGGGTGCGCGTGGGAGAGCGCCGTGCGTCAGCGGTGGTGCTACTGCGCTTCGCGGCGGCGGCGCGGGTGACTCGCCCTCCGGCGGAACGAGTCGTCGATGAAACTTCCCGAGCGGTCACCACTGCTGCCCCGGCGGCCGTCGCAGCCGCTGCTGGGGCCGAGGCCGTTGCTGCTGCTGCTGCTGCTGATGCTGCTGCTGCTGATGCTGCTGCTGGTGCTGATCCTCCTGCGGCTGGCGGTCGGCGGGAGGCTGGACCCGCGACTTGTCGAGGCGCCTTCATCCCAAGGTGCCAGAAAACAACAAAATCTTGCCTTGCGATTCCTTTCAGCGTGGCGGACCCACAAGCAAGGAAGACCTGAGTGTGCACTAGTGCTCCCATACCGACCCATCGTCGTCTTCACCGCCAAAGCTGCATCGATCCATTCCCTCCCCCCTCTTCTCCCCTAATGTCGGCGGCTCCCGCCGCAGACGATGACGATGCGATGGCAGAGATTTCGACGGACCCCCCACGATCGTTTGCTCTCCCTGCGCCACCCCTGGCAGGCCCGTCCCATCTTCCTTTCCTAGTCGCATCGAGCTCCCCCGAACTATTCACGGACGAAGGGTACGACGATCGAGTCCTCCGGCGCGACCCGCGTCCCCACGGTCGCAGCAGTCCGTCGCCTGCGTCCCACACCACCCATTCGAACATGTCGCACTCGATTCCAATCCTCGCCCCCTTAAAGCCAGGCGAGGTTTGGTCAGAAGAGCAACGCGGAGGTGCGTTTTTCACTGATGAACTGAGCTGCCTTTACTCACAAGCTGGAATGCAATCTTTCCTCCACCGCACCACAGAGTACGCGTTCCAGCTCCTTTTGACAGTATCATCCTCGACGTTGGCCTCCGTCACCAACCGACTGTTGCCACTCTTGCGGCGAGATTTCATAGCGGCTTTACCTCATGAGCTGGCACTGCAGATTGTCGCATATGCCCCCGATCTAACTACAATCGCCCGGATAACTTGTGTTTCAAAGAAGTGGAGAGCTGTTGCTCAAGATAATGCTATTTGGCGGACGCTGTACTTAAGGAAAGGATGGTACATTAATGAGAGATTGTTGGCACAAACTTACCCAGTAGACGTGCCGCTACAACGGGATGATACTAAAAAGTCGGCGAAATTGGACGAAGAGTCGGCGTTCGTTACTGCTGGACTTAGCCTGTCTCCGGCCTCAGCGGCGCCATTGGAACCTGCCCGTGAAGCGATCTCCTCCTCAGTCTACGACACCACTGCGTCCTTTGCAGCGGGACTTATCCAAGGCATCGCCAGTACGACATCCAAATTTGCAAGGGCGCCCAGCTTCCTCTCCCAATCACCGTTACTGTCGGCGGCCCCGAAGCATTCTTCAAAGATGGACGTAGACGGGGTTGAAGCAATCCCCAACGTAAAGACAGCGGCGCATTCCCGGTCTCGAGCTTCAACCACTGGAAGCAAGCGCAAGACTTCGCCTGGAGAGGAGCAATCGCGTTTTTCGTGGAAGTCGCTTGTATCGGGATCGCTTGCAGCTGGAGGATAATTGGCGCAACGGTCGGTACACGGCGCGCGAAATAATGGGTCACGGGGACGCTATCTACTGCCTCCAGTTCGACGAAGACAAAATAATCAGTGGATCTCGAGATCGTGGGTGCTCCTTTTATTTCTTCTTGCGTTTTTGGAGTTTCGAAAGGCGTTACGCAAGGTTACTGAAACCCTCGGCTTGCACAGATCAAATTAAAATCTTTAGCTTAAAGACGGGGCTGTGCCGGTTCACGTTGTCAGGACACGGCGCATCGGTGCTGTGCCTGCAGTACGACGACCGCCACCTCATCTCGGGCTCGTCCGACGCGTCCGTCATCATCTGGGACCTCCAAGCGATCCTGCGCGACGCGCCGCCGATGGGTCCCGAAAACAGCGTGGCGGCGAGCGCATTCAACCCTAGCCCGTACATTGTGCGGCGGCTCCGCGGGCACACGGACTCGGTGCTGAACCTCCGCTTCGACGACACGACCATCATCACATGCAGCAAGGACAAGACGATGCGCATCTGGGACCGGTGGACTGGCGAGCTCCGCGCGACGCTGAGCGAGCACCGCGCGGCGGTGAATGCGGTGCAGTTTGTGGGCCACTCGATTGTCTCGGCGAGCGGGGATCGCTTTGTCAAGGTGTGGAAGTGGGATAGAATGTCTGGGGCAAAGGTTGTGCGAACGCTTGCCGGTCATATCAGAGGTATTGCGTGCGTGCAGTATGATGTAAGTGTGGAGCTTCAACACTTGCTTTTGCCGTCTCGTTTTTGTCCCTCCTTTTTTTGTTCTCCGCTGTTGCGGGTCTCTTATTTGTCCCTCTTAATTTCCTCTTTCTGTTGTAGGGAAACGTGGTAGTTTCTGGATCTTCAGGTGAGCACCGACGGCTTTTTGCCTTTTCTTTGCTTTGTGGCGTGTGTTGTTTTGTGGTTGACCAGTGTCGTTAACATTTCCAAAAAAAAAAAAAAAAAAAAAAAAACAAAGACTCGACGATCCGGATATGGGACGCCCACACTGGCGCGCTGATCAACACGCTGGGCGGACACGCCGACCTCGTCCGCACGGTTCAGTTTGACTCTGAAAAAATTGTTTCTGGGGGGTACGACAAGACGATCAAGATCTGGGACATGCGCACGGGGGCGCTGCTCCTCGACCTCAAGGCCAGCCCCAACCTGGCGGAAATGGCGGAGGTCGGGCGGATGATGGGCGGCCACCTGAACAGGGTGTTCAAGCTGCAGTTCAACGAGGCGAGGATCGTCAGCTGCAGCCAGGACCAGGTGAGAGCGACGACTGGGGGGTGGGGTTGGAATTGGAATTGGGCAGCAAAAGCAGCTGATCGGTGGCCCTGACGCGGTGTTGAGCTGTCCAACTAACTATCTAACAACTACTTTTTGTGCTGCTGCCCACCACCACCAGCGAATCATTGTGTGGGATTTCTCGGAGGGCGTCGACACGCGATTCTTCACGAGGCCGGCCGCCCAGTGAGACGGAGTGAGGGAGGAGGCGTGTGTGAGTGTGAGTGTGTGAGTGTGTGTGTGTGTGTGACCAATGTCTCAGGTTCATAATAAGTGTTTGTCTCCGGTTTCTGTTTTTTCTTTGTTTCACAAATGCCCCAAAAGAAAAATTAAAAAATACGACGAACGGTTCAAAAGCTGGAACAAGAAGCAATTACTGCACAGCAATTTTACTTTTTTGGGTGGCAACACACACAACTCCAGCAAATTTCAAAAACAAATACAACAAAAACAAAACAAAGAAACAGTAGGAAAAAAAAATAGAGAAATCCGCCAAAAAAAAAAAAAAAAAAAAAAAAAGAACAACAACTATGGGCAACATCTTTGCGAGGGCGTTCGGCGGGTCGAGGTCGGGCAGCTCGGGCGGCGGCGGCGGCGGCAGCGGCCAGCTCTTTGGCGGCAAGGAGGTCCGCATCCTCATGCTGGGCCTCGACAACTCGGGCAAGACCAGTTGAGTGCTGTGCTGCCGTTGCAGTATTTGTTCCAAGTTGTACCTTGTTGGATCGTGATGTGTATTCTTGTTGTTGCGGTTGCGGTTGTTCATTGCCTGCCTTTATGTGAAGAGTACGTCACCACGTGGCGAACGCAGATCTGGCTGCAGCGATTTATAAAGTCCTTTCCCCCGAACCCACGACCGCCCACAACTGACTATTGAGCGCATTCTCCCCGCAGCGATTCTATACAAGCTCAAGCTCAAGAAGGAGCAGCCGCAACCCACCGTCCCCACCGTCGGCTTCAACATGGAGAACGTAAAGTACAAGAACGTCAGCTTCCAGATGTGGGACTGCGGGGGCCAGGACTCTATTCGTCCGCTCTGGGTAAGCAGACAGAATTGGCGCCAGCTCTCCCGATCGAGCGATCGCATTCGTATCGCTGACGCCTAGTTCCTTGCCACTACCTCAGCGGCACTACTTCAACGGCTGCCAGGGCCTGATCTTTGTCGTCGACGCCACCGATCGCCAGCGTGTGGAGGAGGCGAGAAACGAGCTCTTCAAGATCATGGAGAACACGGGCATGGCCGACGTCCCCGTCTGTGTGTTTGCCAACAAGCAGGACCTGCCGCAAGGTTCGATCACTGCCGCATCATGCGATCGTTGCTGACGTTGTCTTGACGCTCCATATTTTTCTTTTCGTCTTCGTCACAGCGCTATCCACTGACCTCCTCGCAAAGTACTTGAACCTCAATACTCTGCCAACAAAGTGGGCGATCTTTGGGACCAGTGCCACGGAGGGATCGGTAAGATGATTGTTGGATTCGTCGGATCGATCCCCTCCCAATACTTAACTTTGTTCTTCTTTCCGCTTTTGCATTGTCGTCATTCTACCCGTGCCTGATTTACTGCGTTTTGAACTTGAAAACCACCAAACAGGGGCTCCTTGAGGCACTCCAGTGGCTATCGAAGCAGGTCGAGGTCCTTGTTCAATCGTCGTCGGGGCGTCGATGATTCTACATGATTTTTTCCCATTTCTTCGCTCTTTTTGCATTTCCCTGCCTCCAACCCTTACCTTTCCCGGTTCTCCCTTGCAAGTAAGGCTTGCAGGCATGCATCTCCGCTTGCCTGCCGCACCCCTCCTCTCCCTACCTTCCTCATAAACTGTGAGGCTCATTCTTCGTCCAAACAACCCATCCAAACAACCACCCACGCGAACAAATGCTCTGGTGGCCGTGCCGGTTCCTTGGGGAGCCTGACGTGCTGTCTCACATTCCCCTCGCTACAGCAGCGATCCATGCGACTCATTCTATCGTATGCTCTCTATTTCACCCATCATTCTTGGTCCCTTTCCTCTCCCGCCCAACCGCCACCACCACTTTTCCTGGCCGTGCAGCTTGTTTTTTATTCTTTTTTCGCCGACCAGCGACAAAAAGCTGTATTTCTGTCCACGCCCTTCTTTCCGTTTCATTTTTCTTCTAGTTTCGTTTCTTTTTCAGCTTGCACCTTCTTCGTAGCGTCTTCTGTTTTCTAATAGACCTTGTTACTTGTAATATGCACGTTAGAACTTATTCGGACGTCTGGCATAGACTCAGCGAACACGCCTGTGAAAACCTCCTCCTCGGCGGCTTGTTCGGATGTTGTGGAAATCCCGCGCAGCACCTATGAATCTGCGAGGACATCTCACATATCGTTGAATTTTAAGATTCCTTCGCCCGTCGACCGCTTGCGAAATTAGACGGTCGTCTTGATGACGGTATGCTGGCCATGCGCGCAAGTGAACGAGGGAGCTATCATTGGCGAAAAGCCCACCGCACTTTTGGCCGATTTAGCATAACCATTGCGAACTATCTACACTTCACATATGGACGGACACAGCGACAAACAGAAAAACATCCAAGACACGATTAGGCCACCAGGTCTTTTCTCAATTGCCTTCCTAGTAGAACCCACACCCACTAGCTTATGGGCTTTCTGATAATGCTTTCCAGGACTGTAATTGACTCGCGAAGGCTGCCTGAACAGGAACACCGCCAGTAAAAGAAGCTCGACGCTCCGTTGCCGGACTGCCGCATGCCTTACTTCAAAGCTGCGACTAGAACACGAAAAAAGGTTCGCAGCTGGCCGACGTGCTGGAGCCGACACCAATTCGGTGAGTACGGCTCTTTGCAGGTAAAGGTCGACAGCACTGACTCGATGCATCGGCCAGTCGCACGTGTTCCTGGAACGCGGGGCACAAAATTTGAGCCCGTTTACTCCATATTGGTTGTTCTAAAATTCTCATTAGGCCGAAAGGAAATTTGAGGAGAAAAATTTTTCCTGACGCATCCTGATCTTCGCGAGGCAGGTGGTCGGAGGAAAAATGAAAGAAAACACGGAGACAGAGCAGGCATGATTCTTTTCGCCGTTGGTGGTTTGTTCCAAATTCTCCGAGCTCCCTCCCTCGCGTCTATCTGATTTTTAATCCCAGACCGCCTAAGCGTTTGCAGAAACACTTGACGCTGGAACAGTCGATGTCCGTCAGGCTGTCTAGGCTTTCGAGGCTGGTCATGTCACCTTTGCAGAAGCTGAGACGGCTGTTAGCTCGATTGTCGTTGCAGTTAAGGAGCGCGCCATGGCGTCTGCAGGACAAGTTTCTGCAAACTTTCCCGAGTACCCGCGTGCAAAGCTCACCTCAATGGTGAGGGAGACCATTGCTCGCAACGAAAAGACCTTCTTAGCTTATCTGAATGATCTTGAAAGAGGCGAAGCGTTTTTTGGTACACGGATACCAACATTGACTTTGTTTGAACTTTCAAATTCAAGCTGCGGAACGACCCACGCACCGAGCAGATGCGTCCAGTTATCGAGAAGGAACGGGAAGAAACTGCAGATTTTTTTAACGACTTCACGGCCAATTTCGAGAACGAAAACGACCTGCAAGCCCTAGACTATTGTGGCAGGCCGAGCTCAGTCTTTTGCGGTTCAATGCGCAGCGCAATCTGGCTGGAGCTGGGCTCTCCGACTCTGCACCACCAAGCCGGGCATCCAGGCGGGCATCCAGCCTCGTCCAGCCCTGGGCTAGATGTTCGCGAGCTTCTTCCTCCGACTGTGTTTTATGAGAATCGTGCACAGGAGACCACAGTTCCCAAGACTCGAGCCAATGAAGTTGAAGACCACGGAGCAGAGGAGCCCCAGACTCGAGACATTGAAGACCATGGACCAGACGAAGTTGTTGAACCGATTCTTGTTCAACTAATTCCGGATCTATTATCGGACTCAACAAATAAAGCGGTACACGTGTCTGAGTTCGAGCTTCGCGAGGGTTCGTTGCCTCGTGTGGACATGCAGGCTCAAGCATTCCATGCTGAAGCTGATGCGGACGCTGCTGCCGCCGCCGCCACCCCCACCGATACTTCCGCTTCAGTGGAGCCTGCTGCCGCCGCCAACGCCGCCACTCCCGCTTCTTCACCGGTCCGCGCTGCTTCTCCAGTCCCTGCACGCGTCGCGCCTGAAACTCGAACGTCTGCCGAAGATGCCACAAACGCTTCTGCTCCCGCTCTGTCCGGACCGTCGAGCTGATCGCCAGAGTCGCCCCGCCCTCAGTCCAGCTCTCGCTCGCGTGCACGAACTTCTCGGCCAGTTAGTGCTGCGTTTACTTTTTCCCTCGTCCGCTGCTGACCTCTTCGTCCCGTGCTCCATGCAGGTCTTGACAACAGAGCCTGTCGCCCACCGCACGTGCTCAAAGGTGCTTGCTGATGCATCAGTTGTCCCCAGGACTCGCTCGCAAGCCACTCGTCGGAAATGAGCAGAGCAGGCTGATGGAGAGCTGAGGATTTGCTTTGAAATGCTATGTCTGTTTGGTGAAAGCCACGTAAAGCTGCAAAGGGCAAAGGGTGCGTACCGTGAACGAGATAATCATTTCCCCGCCGCCGTTCACTTCTAACGCCCATCTCTTATCTTCTGATTCCAATCCAATCTCGAATGCACGTCGCACCGCGAGCCTTAAGCTCACAGCGAAATCGGCTCAGTGTTTAGTCAAAATGCTGTCTTCAGCTAAGTGCATGTGGTTTTGATGACAGAAAACCCCCTTGAAAAAAAAAATAATCAGGATTACGAGCTGCAAAACGAACGTTTGTGAGAAACCAAGAGACTTCGATTCAAGACATGGAAGGCAGAGGAGCAAGGATAGGGCCAGTGGGATGGTGGATGGGGAATGTGTGGTGGTTTGATGCAGCCTTACTTGTTTCGCCGCGAGAGTGGTTTTGTTCTTCTTTTCACTTCTCTTCTGTATCCGAGGGACGAAAGAATATCGAAGCTGGCATGTGATAAAGCATTGGAAGAGAGCAACATCCTTCGTCGCGGTTTCGCCGCACTGGTAAATTCGCCCGTTACTCGGAAAGGGTATTTCCGTCAGGCGGTTTTGATTGAAAGACTTCGTTCATGCAGCTGCGGCGGGGATCCCATGGCTGGCGCTCGCGCACGCTGGCAGAGCCAAGAATCCACCAAAACACGTGCCGGCACAACACGTGCCGGCACAACACTCTACACTCCTCTCGCGGATCGATGGGAAGCTTTCTTTCTCCCTTTCAAATCATGATGAGGGAAACTTTTTTGATTTCTCTTTTTCCCCTACCCTGCTCGGCATCTCCTTAAGGCAGCCAATCGCCCCACTTCCGTTTCCCGCTCCTGTTCTTCTGCTTCCGCTGTAACTTTCTTGTTGGTCTTCGCCGCTCCAGAAAGGACTAGACAAACGCTTGGGTCTGGTTTCGGCCGTTCACACAGCGTGCTTTTGCCTGCGTCGTGTCGCGAGCCTGATGCTGTACACTGTAGTACATACTGTACCTTGAGACGAACCATCCCATTTTTCATCCGCAACGGCAGGCTGCGGCAGGCGAAATTTTCGCTTTGCGCCCTCCTATTCTGTGTGGTGACCACGACTCAGACTTCCTTTTTCGTGATTCTGCGCGGACGACATCAACCACCGATCCACACCCACCTACAGCCTCCATCCCACTTTAGATCTGTCAGCAGCTTCATCAGCGACGGCAGCGACGCCGCAGCCCGCTCGCCCGCCCGCCCGCCCGCCCGCCGGCCCCTCCGCCCGCCCCTCGCGCTCCCCAATGCAACAACCTCCGTAGCCGTTGGGTTTTGGGCCACAGCCTCAACATCACCACCGTCTTGGACCCGCCTTGAAGGATATATGGGACTTTACCACCGATCATCGCCTTACACACATACACACAGTCTCGTATGAAAAATTCAAAGTTTGTGATGCAGGGATCTGATTGGTATGAATTTGCAGTTGGTTTTCGACAAAGTTATCCCTCAAAATATTTTCACAAACTGACGCCTTTCAAAAAAAAAATAACAATGAAGGCAGCAGAACCAAGACTGGGAGCGGATCTTGATCGAGTCAAAGCGACGTCCTCTCTGAACCCCAACGAACTGGCGACAGAGAACGGACAGGCATTCTTCCCGTCACATACCGGGGCTATTCCGGCACTGGACCGGCGAAATGGAGAGCAGAACGACGGAGAGACACGCGTTAGAAAAAGCTCGCGAATTCAGTGGTTTCTCCGACACTACCCGACCATTGGAGTGATCCTGTCCCTCTGTATTTCGATACCTCTGGTAGTCTTCAAATACAACCTTGCCAAGCAAAACGAGCGGCAACGAGCCGAGCAAACCTTCCAGTCAACGGCCGTCTCCCTGTTTCTCACGCGTAAGAAGCACTTTCTACGTGATGTTTTTGACCAGACAGGCGCTAATCGTGATTCGATCCGGTTCTATCCAAAGTCTCAAAGGATTTTCAGTTTGCGTCCATCGCGCCGCTTTTGCTTGCTCAGTTTTCGATCGCGGCGCCAGGACCGCTCAGCGCAAAGCAGTTCAGAATGTTCACGGATTCAACGGGTTATTTTTCGACGATCTCAAGCGGGTTCAGCGTGGGGCTGTACCAACACGCGACAAACGCGACTGTCGATTATTGGAGGCAGCAAATGTTTCTTGAGCATGGCGGAAACTTTGGGTCGAACAACTCGTTCAGCTTTTTGTAGGTGGCCAGCAGCCTATTTTTCAATCAAACACAAACACAATACTAACCACAAACATACCCACGCTGGCAAACGCGTCTATCGCGCACTTTATGTTGCACAGCGACAAAAACGGTACCACTCCCATAATAAACAACAACCGCAGCGACTTTTTCTTTACCTTCCACCTACTGGGCGACGAAACCAGTCCCGTCAAGAACAGTTTGGGCTTTATCGCCAACTCCGATCCTGAAACACGGCTGCCGCTTATTCAATACCTTCGAGAAGTGGGGGAGCCCACAGTGACGGGTCGTTTGACGCTCGTGACGTCGACAACCCCAACAGGTGTGCTGATATCAGGGCCAATCTTCAAGAACTCGACGCCAGATGGAGTCCGTTTCGCGAGTAGCAGGACCGATGATATGGACGGGTTCGCGTCCGCCGGCGTCGATGTAGCAGCAATGCTGAGCTCCCGGTTGACGACGATGGATCTCGACCCAGTTGATTCACGTGTTTGTGTTTGACACTGGTGAGTCGGCGAATCTCGGCGAGCATTGGTTTTGAATTTTCCACTGATTCCACTCTGTCGAAGCTAGTCGGGGAACCAAGCAAGTCAATGCTGGGCCACTTCTCCGTCGAGAGCTTTCCTCCTCTTGAACAACAGCTGTAAGCAATTGAATGTTTCCTCCGACCGCTGCACTAACACGCTTCAGTGCGTACTATAACACCACAGAGGGCTCCTTGGCAAGTTTTTCTCAAGAGTTGTCGTTCGCACTGGAGCTTGATGTTTTGAATCGGTACGTTTTCGCGCAATCCATTTCTGGAGGGCATTCAAAACGAAGAATCTAACCGCCATGCAGTCCGTGGCGGATAGTCGTGATTAGCCAGGGAAGGTTACGTGTCTCACTCGCAAACAAGTTTTCCAATGCGATTGCTTGGACTATCATTGATCGAGCCTTTGTTTTCAATTCTGTTCCACGTCTCCATTTTTGGGGTTCACAGATTATGGCCGCACGCAAAAAAGCATTGAGTACCTTCTCCGCTGTTTATTTTGGGACTTTACTACTTTGTTTAAGATTTCAAAGCCAAAAAATTTATATAGATTTGCGCACAGCCTTTGGGCGTGGTTTCCTTACCAACCAGATGAGTTAATTATGGAAAAAGCTACCTCCAGATATTGTGAGGTAATACCAGCTGCGACCCGACCGCGGCACAGAACCCAATGAGCCACAGCCGTTGAAGAGAATCTCCAATGCGCTCATTTGCTTGTACCTGTCCGAAAGAATGGGAGGAGCTTCTGCAGTCGATAAGTGGCGAGTGGAGTTGGAAGTCTCGGTCACTTTACTCGTGGTACCGCCAAAACTAGCTCGTTGGTAAGCCCCACTAAGATTTAGCTCAAATCGACTCAGCTTCCGTGGAGTTGACCGCAGTGAGCCGTCAAGTCAAAAGGACCTTACTTATTTCGCCGCGACCCGTGGTTTTTTTTTCTTCTTTTCACTTCACTTCTGTTTTTTTTATACTTCTCCATGTTATGCTCTGTTTTGATAGTGAGAGCGTGTGTTTGTGCGAGTGAGTGAGTGAGTGAGTGAGTGAACGTGTGTATGAGTTTGTTGTTTTCACTCCTTCCTTCTTTTCTCTGCTTTTTCTTCGGTAGTGTTCCAAATGATGATGTTGCTCCCTCTCAGCAATGAAGGAGAGCCTTTTGATTGGAGCCTTAACTCTCTTTCGTTCTCCTTTGCTTCTGCTCCTCTCACTTGTTTTCAGGCACGGAAAGGCCGCTTGGCAATATATGAAATGTTTAAACCCACTCACATCGCAGCTTCCCGCACTTGTGATTGATTAGTTGCTTTGGAGAAGCTTTCCACCGGCAAACTCACCAAGTGGGCGGCCAAAATTTCCTTTCACTCGCTTTCCCACTAGTAGTCAAACCGTGGTTACTACACCACTGAGAGTGGTATTTTTTTTTCTTTTTCCTTCTTGCTCTTGTTCTTTTTGCTTTGCGAGTGAGAGTGAGTGCGACTGTACGAGCGGGCGTGAGTGGGAGTGTGGGAGCGAGTTGTCCGTGTGAGCGTGTGTGCGTGTGCGTGTGCGTGTGCGTGGTGTGTGTGTGTGTGTGTGCGTGTATTTCCTTGCCCGGTTTTAGTGAGCGTGGGACTTACGCTTTCAATACAATAAAACGACTTAAGGTCCCGTACGGCACAGTGGGAGGCCGTAATGCGGTTTATGCATACTATGCTCGAGGTAGTCGTAGTCGGTCAGTCGGCGGGGCATGCAGCGTTGTTGGGGAAGCGCGAATGATACGAGCCGGCAGTTTTGCCGAGGGGCGATGGGTCTGTCTGTCTGTCCCCGCGACAAAAAGTGCAGTGAGCGACAACAACACCGCCCATCGTAACTCGTAGATCGCCCGTACCACGAGGCAGCAATGGAAGCGTTGGCGGCAGCGTTGGCGGCAACGGCAGCCTTCACGCCGCGGCGGATCGCGTCGGCGGCAATCGTACGGACGGCAGGGGCGGCGGCCCTTGCTCTTCATGCGTACCAGAGGCGACCGTTCGCGTCGCTTCCGCTTGTTTCGTCGTCCACCTCCCTCTCCAAGTCGCCACTCCAGCAACCACCGCCTCGCTCACGCAGTACATCACTCCACCACCACCTCGACACGCCCCTGCAGCAGCTGCAGCAGCATCTGCAACGCCATCATCGCCGCACCGTCTCCTCCACCCCCGCAAACCCCAACGTCCACAACCAAGCCCTGTCCTTCCCGTGCATCGACAAAAACATTGAGCGCGAGATCAACCTGTCCATGGCCGGGCCCGAGCCGGCCTACGGCGACGGCATGCTCAAGTCCGGCTTCGAGACCTTTCGCTTCGCGCAGCCGTTCAACCTCGTCCACGGCGGCGTGCTGCCCGAGTTTACAATCGCGTACGAGTCGTGGGGGAAGCTGAACGCCGCGCGGGATAACGTGATCCTGCTGTGCACGGGACTGTCGGCGAGCTCGCATGCAAAGAGTCATGAGAAGAATGCTGCGCCCGGGTGGTGGGAAAAGTTTATAGGTAAACGCGATGGTTCCATTGGGATCGACGTCGACTTCCTTCATCGCTTCCCCTTGCGTTCCACGAGCGTCCTCGTCCCTCCTAACAACATCCACCTTGACCACCAGGCCCGAGCCTCCCGCTTGACACCGACCGGTTCCACATCATCTGCACGAACGTCATTGGCGGCTGCTTCGGCTCGACCGGCCCGTCGTCGCTCGACCCTCGCACGGGCAAGCCGTACGGCACGACCTTCCCCATTGTCACCCTGTGGGACATGGTCCGCGCGCAGTTCAAGATGCTGGACTCGATGGGCATCTCGAAGTTGCACGCGTGCGTCGGCTCGTCCATGGGTGGCATGCAGGTGAGAGTCCTATTATTCATATTCGGCAAGAACCTAACTTCTCGAAATATCATAGTCAATCGCGGCGGCCGCGCTGTACCCCGATCGGATCGGTAAAGTCGTGTCCATCTCTGCCGCCGCGAGGTCCCACCCGTTCTCGATTGCTCTCCGATTTGTGCAGCGCCAGGTCCTGATGACCGACCCAAACTGGAACCGCGGTTTCTACTACGACGGCATTCCTCCCCACGTCGGCATGAAGGTAAGGAAGGCCAGGGGAAGGGGGGTGCAGGGACGCTCCCGAAATGTTCTGTTCAACCATACCTCGCTCGGCATGTTGTTGTCCCCGTTCCGTCTTCTCTAACCTCCGCACTAACCCCCCTCCTTCCCCTAGCTCGCGCGCGAAATCGGCACAATCACATACCGCTCCGGCCCCGAGTGGGAGCTCCGCTTCGGGACGGAAGCGCGCGAACGCCGACTCCCCGCCGGCCTTCTGCCCCGACTACCTCATCGAGACCTACCTCGACCACCAGGGCGAAAAGTTTTGCCTCCAATACGACGCAAACTCGCTCATCTACATCTCAAAGGCAATGGACATGTTCGACGTCTCGGACGCACCGGACCTCGTCGCCCTCGATACTGCGGACGGGTCCGCCGCCCCGCGCGACCCCGCCACGGAGCCGCTGTTCTTGAAGAGGAAGAGGGAGTACCACTCAGCTATGGATGAGGAGGCGGCGGCTGCCGCCGCCGCGATGTCGGTGCCGTTGGCTCACGCCGCACAGAGGGAGCTGACGGACGCGTCGCACCGCGCAGGGCATCGTCAGGGCCTTGGAGAGGCTCAAGATGCCGACGCTTGTCGTCGGCTGCCAGTCAGACATCTTGTTCCCGGTGTGGCAGCAAAAGGAGATCGTTGAGTGCCTGCGCGAGGCGGGGAACGACGCTGTCACATACGTGGAGCTCGATGCCATGTACGGTCACGATACTTTTTTGATTGATTTTACAAACGTTGGGGGGGCGGTGCGCGGGCACTTGTAGATCCTTTGTTTTTTTTTTCTTTTTTTTTCCTTTTATTTTTCACTCTTATGGCTATTTGGAGGTCGCTTGTTTCTGTGATCGGGAGCTTTTTCGAAGTCCTCGTGTAGTAGGACTTTATGAGCTTAACTTTGCTTGCTTCGCCTTCCTTTTTTTCCCCCTCTCTCCTCGTCGCGGGGCAATAAAACTGGTATATCCATGGGTTTGATGTTAAAAAAAGAAAAATGATGCTCCTTGCTCGCCCCTCGCTCGTGCATCTTTGTGGCTGCCTCGCAATTTACTCTCCATGTAAGCTTTCGAACACGAGTTCGGGCGGAGTCTCATTCGTCGCTGCTGGCGCCGTGCGTGCGTCCTGCCGGCCGATGAGGTTCTCCCATGGATTAGCGAGCGAAGACGAGGGTATAGGTGTCGGTCTCAAACACACGGCCTTCGACGACGTCGCTCGACCGGTCTTCACTCACCGAGGCCCACTCTAGCACTGGGCGGGGGGTCCGGCAGCGCGTCGACATCAAACAGCGACTCGCCGACGCCGCCGCCGCCGCCGCCGCGGCCGGGGCTCCCGGACCGTACGGACGCCGTGTCCGAGCGGGGGCCCAGTGCCCGCGGCGCGCGCGTCATCGTCGGGTTCACCCCCTCGTACACGAGCACCTCGAACGGGCGACACGTGCATCTCCTTGCCGTTGAACGGGATATTGCAGCCCGACGGAAAGTGTGGCCCGCACTTTCCCGGGCACACGCTCTTCTTGCCGCCGATGCGGTTCAGCGGCCACACCCCCGGCGCGTGCACCGTCGCACGCCCTATGTACAGCAGCCGCCCGTCCTCCTCGTTCCCGCCCGGCACCGCGTTCGGCGGTACCCCCTTGCCCAGCTGCTGCACCCACCGCACTCCGCCGGCCGCCGGCACCCCGCACAGCACCTCGTACTCGCCAACCACGTCCTTTTCCACGCCGTTGTACGGAACGACGGCCGTCTTGAACCGCGGGCCGACCTTGCCCAGGTGCAGCCCGCGCCCGATCCACGCACGCGCAATGTACAGCGGGTCGCCGTCGAGGTCGTACCCGGCCGCCCACGCGTCCGGTGGGATCGCGCTCCCGCGCGTGGTCACCCACGTGCCCAGCACGTCGGCCTCGGTCCACGATCGGTGCGCCGTGGGCTCGCCGTCGTTGCCGCCGCCGCTGTTCTCGTCCCACAGCGCCTGCAGCCCGCGGATCGGCGTCACCGTGACGCGGTAGCCCGTCGTCCGTGTCAGCGTGCTGCCGTACACCGCAATGTAGTACCGCCCCGGCCCCAGCGCCAGCCGCGCGCAGCTCTCTTGCGTCCCGTCTAGCTCCTGCGAGCGGGACTCCTCGCGCAGGTCGTACGTCCACCACGTCGGTACGACGTCCTTTGAGATCCGAAGCCCCACGTCCGCGTCGGCGACGAGTACTACACCCGGAACGCCTGGCGAGGACCGCTGCGACGCCGCGCCGACCACGCCGGTGCGATCGTCGCCGTCGCCATGGATGTGCCCGGCGTGCACGTCGCCGTCACCATCATCGTCCGCGGTCCGGCTCATCAGCGGGGAACGCGTGCTCGCCGTCGTCGTCGTCGGCGATGCACGCCATGACAACGTCGGCCGAAACGTCGTGATAGAACAGCTCGAACCCGCCGTACGAAACCGCGCCGGCCTGCCACACGTCCAGCGGCAGCGGCCGCGCGCCGTTCGCCAGTTCCTCCGCCTCCCTAACCGCCAGCTCCCTCCTTGGCGGCGGCTCCACACGCACCACGGCGGCTGCGCCCGGCTCCGTCTCCGTCGCCGACGCTGTCTGCAGCCGCGACCGGCTCAGCTCCTCCTCCTCCCTCTGCACCGCGTCCGACAAAATCAAGCCGTGCCCGCCGCCCACGATCGCGATCGGCGCGTGCGCGCGCACCTCGGACAGGCTGAACCCCATCGTCGCGATGAGATGCACCTCGTACGATATCGAGATCCCCGGGATGTTGACCGTCGGCGGGCACGACGGCAGCTCGACCTTAAGCACTTTTTGCCCCGCGGCGCCAGGCGCCACACCCGGGAACGCCACGCGGTGCAGCACGGTGCGCACCGATTTCTTCCCGGCGGCCGCCGCGCTCAGCACCACCCGCTGCACGAGCTGCAGCTGCAGCTCGTTCATGTCGTGCGCAGAGTTGTTGCGCGCGTGGCAGAGAAAGTAGCCCGCGTCGTCGCCCGCTGCGTACACCGCCCGCGGCGACCGCAACGTGATCGCCACCGTCTCGCCTTGGCGACCGAACAGGAACCCGCTGGTTCGTGTCGACTCCAGGGGAGGGTCCGCCCGTAGGTCCAGCGGCGGTGGCTGCGGCGAGAAGGCTACGCTCGGCGAGCGGATCGAGCGCGGCGCGGGGGATTGTGTGAGCGTAGCGGAGACGGTGTACTTGACCTCGCATGAAACGAGCTCGGCGGAGGTGAAGGAAAAGGGCGGCGTGAGGTCTCTGGGCGGTGCAAACGAAAAGTTGAAGGAGTATGTCCCTGGCTCGAGCGACTGACGGTTCAAAATGCAGAGTAGGGGAGCGTGAGGTTCTGTGGGTTAGAAGAGGAGGATGATCGTCAAATGGTGAATTCAAATGGGCCTCACCTGTGCCGGGGCGACAGTGAGAGTGTGCGTCCAAAACTCTCTTTTCGCCGTCGCGCGCTTGCCCTGCCGCGACGTCACTCGATCAAACTGCTCGTACGAAGGCGGATCTGCGGGCGACAAGATGCCGATGCCCGTGGCAGTGGACCTTACCAGCGAGGCCGCCGCCGAGACGGCAGACGACGCGGCGGCGACGGTGGAGGTGGCAATGTCTGCGTCGTCCTCGGTCCACGACATGGCGCAGACGCCCGCCAGGTTCAGCACCACGCCCTCGGGAGCGTGGGTGCTCGCAATGACCTCGATGCAGACGGATCCGCTGAGCGGCGTCGTTGCGGTGACGACGCTCGAGTCGAGGACGACGTTGACGAACGCTTTGGGTTTCCACAGCCGATCCATCGCTTTGGGGTGGGTCGAAACGAAAGTTTTCTGGGTGGCCAAGTGCGTGGGGGCGGTGCCTCCTGTTTGTCCCCACGATTGCACTCTCAAGTGCTGAGCGGGGCGGAGCACTTCTACGTGAGGGAATGCGTGACAAAGAGTGCAACTTCCAGTTCCGTAGCCGCTTTTCAGCGTCCTTTCTATTCAATTAGTATTGCCCCGCAAAAGGGATCAAGATCGCTCATGGTATGGATTATAGATACTGTGGGGTTGCTGGCGGTGCCTTTATCGGGTAGGTGAAAGAAACGAAACACTTTCTTCTAACAAGGCAGGCGCTCTACGAAAACCGGTGATTGAGTCGGAGGAAACCAGACAATAATTAAGTTACGGAAATGCGAAACTTGCAGGCGAGCTATTCGTCGGCGCCGCTGCTTCCAAGGCCAACGGACCCAGAAGAGCCCTTGCGAGGCGGAGGGGAAACAAGCCATCCTTTTGACAGGAACCAGTCGTAGATTTTCCCCGTCTTATTCACGTCGACTCGGCACCAACTCTGAGCGTCGCGCTTTCGAAAAGTTCCTCGGTGGTGTCGGGCCGACAACAGGGTTTCCTTTATGGTAAGGTACATCATGGGAAGTAGCCGCAAGGTCGAACACACTTGGACTTCATCGGAAGCAAGAAGTTCGTAGCCTTCCGTGTCCTCTGGGATGTGAAGCGGGGTATCTATAGCGCCAACGTCTTGGATTAGATAGGCTGCTCGGAAAGCCAAAGAGAAAGACACGAAGGAAACTCAACTCTTTGTCCAGGTCACAACGTAGTTTCCTTCTCCACGGCCTTCTTCAGCGTAGGCACGCAAGACATCTGGGCTCACAGGAGAGATTGGAGCTACGTTCTTGCTGGTTTTCTTTTTGTCGACGGACACAACAACAACAGAGTGATGATTCTGGGGGCGTAGCGAAGACACTGAAATTGGGCCTGGAGCGTTACCCGAGCCGGCGAGGTTGGCGCTCCCATCCTCGTCAAGCTCTGTCGCTGCTCGCAAAGGTGCGTTCCTCGTTGACGGAGGGCTCTTTTCATCCACATCCATACTTTCTCGGTTTGCTGATGTGCCGATGGTGAGCTTTGCTTGCGAAGACCGACGGCTTCCACTTCGTTCCCCGCGCCGCTCCGATTTCTCAGCCGTAACCGTAGCACTCTGCCCTGCTCCTCCGACCGCAGCGCTTGCGCTCGCTGCCATCTCGGCCTGCGCCGCGTTCCTGGTCGTCACAGACGGCCGCCGCCGCTTTGCGCTGCTACCGCCAGAGCCCTCCTCGCCGCCTCCACCAGAGCCGCTTCCGCCGCCGCCGCCGCCGCTCCTGGCACTTGCCGCGCTTGAACCGGCTGCTGCAGCATTGCTAGCCCTCCGCTCGCTCTGCCGCCGCCCGCCTTCGTCCTTCCTGTCCCTCTCCCGCTTCCTGGACCCGCCCCCGCTGGCCCGTTCCCCGCCGCCCCCGCCCGTGCTCCTCCGCCGGTCCCGCGCCGAGCTGTCCCGCCGCCCGCCGCCGCCACCGCCACCGCTACGCGACGCGTTCTCCACCAGCGCGGCACGCGCAATCGCGCCGCCCGCGCTGCCGCCGCCGCGCGCGCCGAGCAGCGACATGGGGTCGTTGAAGAAGCGCGTGTACACGTCCAGCTTGAAGACGTACAGCTCGTCCTTCTGTTCGCGCGTCAGGGATGCGGGGAGGCTGCGGCGCGGGTGCAGCTGCTTCCGCCGACGCGGTGGGTTTGGGTCTGCGGGTTCGTGTTGTGGAGGCGAGAATGAGTTGGGAACTTGCCGCTCGGAGAAGCGGACACCAGAAGAAGTTCGGTGGGGCGGTTGCGTGGGATAGATGGGAGGTCGAGTCGGCGAGGCGGCGGTTGTCATCCGCTTTGGGATGGTCAAGTAGGCGGCTGCTGGGATCACAGGGTTGGCGACGAACCGCGGTGCGTCGGCGTTGCATTGGTGCACCGACGTTGTTCGGGTTGGAGTTGGATTTTCGGAGGGCGGGGATCGAAGGTCGTTGTGCTGCGACACCTCTTTGACGGGGGACACTGGCGAGGGTGGGAATATTTCGAACCGCGGTGTTGCCGAGGTTAAAGGCAGAGGGGCAACCATGGTCAAGAGAGAGACCGTCGGCGGCGCCGGCGTCTCGGGCGTCGGCAGACCTTGGCCGTTGGGCGCATGGGCGGTGCCTGCGGTGGCGATCTTGAGGCTGTTGGACTTAAGAGTATGGGTATGGGTCTCCGAATGCAGCTTCTTGGGGAATCCGACGAGATCGGGTGTCGGGAACGCCGTGGCGAGTCTTGATGTAGCGAGTTGGGCTGTTTGCGGAAGCGGCGTGCTCGAGGACGTAGTCGCCGCCATGACAAACTCTACTTTCACAACGCGAAACTGCTATGTGGGAAGCAACGTTTTTTACTTTATTTTATTTTTATTTTTGCAATTGTCACGCAAAGGGAGTAAAACGAGGCGCACTATGGCAGGTGGGTAGGGATCGAGAAAGAGAGCGAGACGCTCAGTAAGGGGTTGTCAGGCGCAGCCAGCGGGGTCTCCATTCAGCGAAGACGCAGAGACGGCTTAACAGGGGTGTGGCGGTAAAGATGATGGTGATAGCAATAGCATAAACGCAGAACGGACGAGGAAGCGAAAACGAGACGATAAGCGCAACAATAAGGCGCGTGGGGCAATACCGGAGTGCCAGATTAAAACCAACGGAAGAGAACCAATGGACTGAAGGAGCCAAAAAGAGGGGAAAGAAGTAAATCAACGGAGAAAGGAGCTGAAATATAATTGATGACTTCGCTTCCAACGCTGCTTCAAACGCCATCACCCAACATCGATCAAAACTGTCGCCTGTGCTCCCCCGCGGAGGGTCGCTCGCCGCCGTGCCGCTCCTGCAGCGCAAGGCTGCGGTAGTGGGCAATCATTTTTCGCGACACGGACCCGACGCCGCGCCGCGGAACCTTGGACCTCCGAGCATTGGCCGCGCCCTCTCCGTACTTGCGCAAGGGGTCGTTCTGGATTACGGGGCTGACCATGCCGACCTCGTCGTCCGAGTCGTCTCCCGTCGTGCTGCGTCTCGGGCTGGAGCCGGCTGAGGACGAGTGCGCTGCGGCCGGAGGGGTGATGTACGCGTGAGGAGGGGACACGGTCCCAGGATCTTGTCCGCCTCTTTCGTCGAATGGGTTTAAGCTGACTCGAGGTTTGAAGCAGATTTCCATGAGACGGTGACAGTCAATCATTCGGGGAGGTATCTCCTTGATTAGCTTCCACGCGTCCGATGTGTCGTTGCATGCCAGTACCTGCAGACAAGAAGTAGGAATAAGAACTATGGAACCCAATGAAATCAACTCTACTAACCTGGTCCTCGTGGATTTTCAACAATGTGAGTGTTACTCGCATAAGGACTTTTTCGCCTTGAAAGAAGAAGCAGTCCCAGACTCTAAGCACTGTCTCTATGGGTAAGATGTTCACGTAGATCGTCATGAACCAGGAGCTGGATGGGTTTCATTGGAAAGAAATCAAACTGTTAGACTATGGCACGCAGAAGGGCAGAACACGCACGTCGTAACCATGCTCAATGGCGGCATGGACGAATTTGAAGCAGGCTGCATCCTGGATCGAGACTTTGATCTTATGCCAACCGCTCGACGTCGAGAGCTGAGGTCGCTCCCCTCCATGCCGTCAACCCACTTTGCCACCTTGTTCACGCCAAATCGCCCGCCGCGTTCCCCAAGCAGCCACTTCCACAAAATCTCCTGCGCAATCTGCGCGCCCTCCAAGTTTGCGCCGTACATCTCGGGAGGCAGCAGCCTCTCCACAATGGCGACCAGCAGCCAGAACGCGCGCTCCTCGATGCGGGCGGCGACCCGCTCCCAGTTCGGGTGGTCAATGTTGCCAAACACGGCGCCGTTCCCGGCGCCGGGCTCGCCGTTCTCCCCGGACGTCTGTCCGTCCACCAGTAAAAGGAGCCCGACCAAGAAATTGAGCGACTGGCAGTATCCGATGGGGTACGAGCACACGCGGGGCGGGGTGCGCGTCTCGTTCGGGTGCGGCCACGAGTAGTACGCAAAGGCCGTCAGGATACGGCGCAGCGACCTCAGGTACGGGTTGCGCATGTACACGGCGGTCGCGGCGGTGGGCGAGGTAGGTTCGCCCGATCCGTCTGTTGGGGTTTCCGGGACGCTGGCCGGCTGCCCTCCGTGAAAGTGGATATTGTCTGGGAAAGTCCTGTGTAAGTCTTTATCCAGAACTTCAATGTGCTCCAAGATTTTGTTGTTGTCCCGTCGGTAGCCCATACTTCTGTCCTGCTGCTCGCGATAGGAAAGCATGGTGTACAGTCCCGGGTTCTCTTCCATGTCTTTGTTGGCGCCAGAGTAGTGAAGCCAGCAGCGTATGCGAAGCTCGTGAGGGATTCCCTTGCGAATGTATCTCTTCAGTGCTGCATGGTATGTCAACCGGAATGCGACACGAATGCGAGGAAACAACGCCTCCAAACTCACATCTATCTGATCGAGGAGGCATCACCCCTCCACACTTTCTCAAGAGCACATCCCACTTTTGTCGGCGACGTTCGCACACACCAGCGTAGTACGCATCGAATGCATCTTGATCTTCCTTTGAAATATACTCGAACGACCGACGGAATCCATACTTATCGCTGTAAGCCCATTGTCGTTAGGGTATCATTAAAGCGTGCATTTCCTGTGGAGCGCCTTACCGGACGATCGGTCCCAGCTCCGGCTTCTTCCTCCTCACCGGCGAGTAGATCGGGGAAGACGACACGCTCCTTCTCAACCGCCCTTTCCCGTCAACCGCACCAGCCGCCGCCGCCGCCGCGGGCGAAGGTGCGCCGGATTGGGCTCCGTTCCACTCGCCCATCTTCTCCTTGTCCGTTACAACCGAGATCGCCCCAGCCGCCGACGGCGGCGTCCGATCGCCCCCGCCTCCGCCGCTCACCGCCCCCCCCGCTGACGCGGCGGCCGCCGCAAGAGCGCGATCGCCAATGTCGCCGCCGCCCGACCGCGCCGTCAGCGGCGACCGCGGCTGCGGGTCCTCGATGTGGGCGGCGGCGGGGGCAGGGGCAGGGGCGGCCAGCCTGCTGCTCGGCAGGCGCGAGGCGGCAGGCGCCGGCCGCGCCGGGCCGCCGCCGTCGTCGCCGTACCCGTGATCGGTGATGTCCAGGTCTTCGGCCGAGCGGAAAGAGGACACCGATTTGGAGGCCAGCCGCAGCCGCTGGATGCCGGTCTCGACCACAACGGGCGATCCGCGGCGGGAGGTCCGAGACGAGGCGAGGGAGGACGACGACGAAGACGATGACGACGACGGGAGGGGGCTGTTCCGTGAATACCCACCGGATGCAGAGGCTGCTGAGGGGAGCCTGGGTGTCGAGGGGTTCCGAAGGGGCGATCCCCCGCCTGCGTGGTCCGAGTACGATGTCGACCTCGACGACCCGGCTGAAGACGGCGGCTGCCGAGTGGCCATCCCTTCAAATTTTTTGTGGTGGCTTTGTCCAATCGCACCACGAGACCCAGCCTTTCGAATGTGAGTTCAGGTTAGGTAATGGTGCGGAACAACTGAAATGCCCCCCCTGCTATTCTTTCTTCATCTGCTTGCGTTTGGAAGGGAATACTTCGCTCCTCCCAGGTTAAGTGTGCGTAAGTCAAGAAAGTTGGTACGAAAAAGAAGAAAGAGAGAATCGACGGATAAAAAAGAAACAGAAGCAAACAACAGTACAGCGAATAAAGAGATTAAACAGCGAAGGTCTCACGAAGAGGCAACTGCCCAACGCAGTGGAACAATCAAAAAAAGATAAAGAGAACACCCGCTATCAAAGCGGAGGCTAGCAGTCAAACAACGGAAGCACTTACCCCTGTCCCTCTCCCCAAAACATCACACTCACACTGACTGAAACACACCCCGACAAAGTCCCCCTTGATCACGGTATTTCCGAATAAGCGCTACCAGTTTTGAAACAGCTTTGTGATGCCATCGTCTCGGCCAGAGGCCATACTAGCCTGGCTCAGCCTCCTCGGATTCGTGCCTCCCCCGCTCGACACGGACGCCGCGGACGACGTAGAGTACATGTTCTGCTGCTGCGTCTGCGGCGTATCCCCCGCGGACATGGCCGGCGTGGACATGGCGGACGACGAAAGCACCGGCGTCCCGAGGCCACCTGCGCCGCTGCCTCCGAAGTTCAAGAGGGGGTTCAGCGACAGAGGGCCTAGGTGCGCCGAGTCACGGTTGCTGCGTGTGGACGAGGCAAGCGTCGGTCTCGCTAGGGTCGCCATACCGTCCAGTGGGGACAGGGGAGCGTAAGCTGGCAGCGCTGGGGATCCCGTGGAGACGAGCAGGCTTGCGTGGCTGGGGCCATTGGGAAGGTTGAACTGGTAAATGTCGTGGATCTCTGACATTTCCGATTCCGCAAAGTACGAAGCTGGCTCGGTGCTTGCCCAGTCGCGGCTGGAGAACTTGGAGCGGGACCCCGTGGAGACTGCATAGTGAAGGTTGCATGTAAGAAAGTATACACCCATGCGAGAAGGTGCTCCCACTGCGTACCTCGTCCTGCTTTGGTCAACCCGAGCCTGGAAATCTCGCTCGCAAAGTTTTTGTGGAAAGCTTTTTGGATCATTCAAAGAAAGAAAATAAGCTCTAGACGAATATCACCCAAAGGCCAAAGCTACTTACATGCCACGAGCGCTTCATGCAGAGGCCGCATTTGCATTGGAACCACAGCGTCATGAATGGAGATACAGCGATAAATGATCTCCGCCTGCTCATTGATTGCTTTCTCCAGCGAATCAACCAGCACGCCGTCCTTTGGATGCGCACGGCGATACGTCTCGCTCAGGAACGCCCGCCTATACATCGGTATGCCACCGTTCACAGGTGCATCAACCGCGCCGTTGAGCGCCATGGTGAAAAGGTTGACGTTCCTTCCAATAGCTCCGCTTCCACGCTTCGTGCTTTGTCCCGAATACGACGAAGACGAGGAAGTAGGTGCAACACCAGATGCAAGCGGCTCGTACTTGCGCTCAAACTCCCGCAGCTGACGATTCTTGGTCCTGATGGCTATCACTGCGTTTTCGATCGGGGAAAGTTCTTGAATGAAAGCTCTTGCGACTTCGCTGCGCTTGGATAAACAGGGGAAGCTGTCTGCCGTTATGAGAAGTGTCTTTTCTGTCCACAGCTCCAGGAATTCCCGCGCCGGGTCGTCCTTGGCCACAGGAGGGACTGGAGCCCTCTTGAATGGCCGCGAGAAAGAAAACATGTTGATTTCGTTGTATAAATAGTAGTTCTTGACCGCCTCGGGCACACGATCCAAAGTCGCCGCGGCCCGAGAAAAGAGCCCTTCGAAATTGGGATCCAGCTCCGGCTCCACCGAATAATCGCCGGTGGTGAGACCGGCAACGCTGTCGCTGCTCCGGTAGGTCTGGGAATTCCGCCGTGACGATGAGGTCGAAGGGTTCAAGTATTGCGAAACAAAGCCCGAGTCCGTGTTGTCGAGCGGCGGTTCCCAATTCAGCCAAGCACCAGTCATTCTGTCGCTCCCCCACTTTCGGGAGTCAATCTCGGGATTGACGGCTGTTATCTGAATCCAGCGGCCTGCACCGTTCAGGATGTCGTCTCCCGGGGGAGCATTTGTGCGAAGAAGTTGGGCTCCGACGTACTTGTTGAGAATTCTCTCGCAGAATGGTCCAATCTTTTCCCATTCTCCACCCCTGCCGGTTTCAAAGCAATGATTAGCACTGGTGGAAAAGAAGAGCGTCCTATCTCACCTGTATACAAACTGCTTGTTCCGCAGAGTAAGTGGAAAGCCGCGCCCGTAAAAGCCGACCCTGAAGTAGCTGGGGTGATATCGCTCTTTCTCGAGTATGCTTTCGACAAGCTTGGCAGAACGCGCTAGGGTGTGAGCATACTTGGCGTAATCGTACCAGCCTCTCTCGTACTGAACAGCCAGTTCCGAGTTCATCATCAGCGCACGCTCCCAATGGTCTGCTCGCTCCAAATAATCTATGCACGTCAAGTACGACTTGGACAGAGAAGAAAATTAGCTTCTGTGGGTATCTTCATCTGACCTATGCAAACGGCAGTGCCATACCTGTTCCTTTCGTTCGAAGCACGTCTGCCAATGGGGGAAGCCAAAGTGGGGGGCCGGTGCAAGCTGCAGAGCATGTGACCACGGAAGGAGGTCCGCATAGAGCTTCAGCGCGAGAGCAGCTTCCACAAAGTTTTCGGCTTGAACATGCAGTCCCGCGAGGAGATGGACATAACGAGCGTAGAGGCGTCTAGGCGTAAAAGGGAGCATTTGTGAGTGTTAGTGGCGTCCAGTCGTTTTAACAAATGATCTAATCTTACTTTCTTCCCGCTTCTCTCAAGAACCGAATAAGTTTCAAAGCGAACCAAAGCCTTTCCTCGTCGAACCTCTCCCCAGGCGGGATGTCCCTCAGGGAGATGCAGAGTTCCAGATACGTGTCCAACAAGCCCAAGAATCGGGCACCAAAAGCCGCAAATGCCGTAGCTGCCGCAACGCTGCCACCACCAGCTATGGACGGCCGAATTCCGATCGTCCCAGGGGTGCCAGGGGCTGTCTCCGTCAACCCTCCGGCTGCGACCGCTTTTGCGGCATCAGTGAATCGACGCCCCAGCGCCTCAATGAAGAAGCGGCGGTACGCGTCGTCACCGTGGCCCTCGTCGGCGATGAGCCTGTCCAACCGGTCAAAGCATTCTGATTCAATTCTCCTAAAGTTGTCCTGCGCACGGTATTCGCGCTCAATTGTGCTACGAATAAAAATGAGTGCGGCTCAAAGATACAGAAAGAGTGGCGCGGATGGGAAAACTTGCTTTGAAACACAAACCTGAACATTAGCTCAACGGCCGCAGATTTCAAGCCGGGATGTGGGCTCATGGTCAACTCCAAGAAGGGCCCGAACAGGTTCGGAATGAAAGCCATTTGGACGCCGCGACCGGCCCGCTCGCTTTCCGTCAAGTATTCCCACATGGACCGCAAAAGCTCGCCAGCCTCTCCTCGAACGTCACCGCCCAGCCGGGTCGCAACGCGCGCTCGCTGCGGGTTGAAAGTCTCAATGCCGACCCAACGCGAATTGAGCAGCTGCAAAAGAATGCGAAAGTAGTCTGCCCATTGGATCTGCGCATTTTTGATTTCCATGTTGCTGGGACGCCGCGCGGATGCGATCGCCGTAGCGCTTTGTGTCGTTTCCGACGAGCCCTGCTGAGAGCCATTCATGGAGTCTCGACGGGGTGGCGCAATGGGTGTCGTATCGTCGGTAGACTCGCGTTGCAGGACGAAGCTAATGGCACGCAATGACTTCACGACCATCTTTGTGACAATGGTATGAGAAGCGATCCATGAGGCTGGGAATGCATCACCGCGGAGAAGGCTTTGGAACGTGATAAACAGGAAGGTGATGATTTGGGAGCCAGAGTATTCATGGCCAATAAGACTACCCTTTGTCACAGGTCGTGAACAGATGGCACGCAAATTAGGCTCCGGTAGTAGATGTACGAGCGAGATGAGCGCGGCTCCAAGTTCGGTCAGGGCAATGGTCGTCGGAAAGTACGGTCCAGAAGCCGAGTGACTTTGATAATCCGTCTGCTCATACATTGTAACGTAAGTGGAAGTGCTGGGTCGGATTGAAGGACTTGACCCGTTTGAGCTGACAGATATTTTGCTGTACCGCGCAGCCGGAGTGGGCTTAGGCAATGTTTCAACGCAATCCGTGTACGTTTCAAGCAGGCGGGGAAGTAGTTCCGAGACCTTATCAACACATTTACGGAAGTCTTCCTCCCGCGAGGCAGCATCCGAAGCGTCTCGAACTCCTCCCGCGCCAGCGCCAGCTTTGTCTCCTTTGCCTCGCTCAAGTCGATCGCCCACTTTTTGCAAGCGGTCGATGAGCTCTACGGTGACGTTCAAACAAAGGCGAAGGTTGTCGTTCTCTCGGAAGGAGGCTCGCGCGGAGGTTGGCGAAAGGGGAGAAGTGGGACCGGATTCGCGGTCGCGGTCCCATTCTCCGCTGATGCATTCTGCGATCCATCGAGTTATCGCCGAAACTAGGCCAAAACGGCTTCTTCGATCGGCAAAAAGGGGGCCGCGTATGAGAGTGTACATAAAGGCAAGCTTGTGAGCGTTAAGCCGTGCCTGTAAAACGAAAGCAATCGCATTAGAGAGAATCAGTGATATGCTTCCGTCATGCCCACCTTGGAACCTCGAACACTGTCAGCGAATCGAACAACGACCGAAACAAGTTCTGCCGGCCCGTAAACACGCGCCAGATCCGGAAGCAGCTGCGGGAAGTATTGAAGCGCGAGAGTTTGGGCGGCAATGGCCTCCGGCTGCATATTTGCCATGACGCGCTCGATCCCTTGTAACAAGTCGCTCATCAGTTCCATGAATGATGGGCCCATGGGCGTCAAAGCCTGGTTTGACAGACGCGCGGTTCGCTGCTCGGCCAAGCCAGAGCGAACGATGAACCGAATCCAGTATCCCCAGACTTTTATTGCATCTCGCGTTTCCTTTCGCGTCGGGTCGTCCAAAAGCTTGAGGAATGAGCTCGAAAGGTTTCGCCAACACGTGAGGCTCTTGAACCACTTGTCCACATAAATGTCGACGACGGTACCAAAAGGAATGAATCGGCGGTCGACCACCACACTAAGTGCGTACACAAGCGCGTTGAATAGCTGGTCATCAAGCTTGTTCTTCACGTTCAGATCTGGACTGTCCATAATCTCAAAGAGCGAGTCCAGCACTCCGTGCAAGAACTTGACCACCTCGATTTCCGGAACAAGAAAAAAGTTGCGAAGTATTGTCTCGATTGGTGTCCTGGATTGAACGACCGTCCGCTTCCAGTTCAAGAGACTCAACACAGCGCTGCTCTGAGTCATAATAGTGCTGCAAAGCTGAGTCTTCACAATCATTATATCCCTGAGCTGTGGTGCTTTCGACATGGCATCCGCTGCGGCATAAAGGCTCTCAGCACTTTGCGATGACGAAGCCGACGGAGGAATATTAGGTCCGGCTTGGTATGATAAATAGATGGAGGGGTGAAGAATTTTCTTGTCGTACTTGTACAAGGTGAGGGTGTGCTGGCCATCATGAATGACCGTTTGGTCCATGCGAAAGAGCGGAAGGTATCCAAAAGCAAACGGTGACCGATCGTTCTTGTCAGTAGACGAGCAATGCCGGAATGTGAAGAATATGTGAGCGTTCTCTAATACGTGCGGGTCTAAGGTTATGCAAAAAGGTTCCATGTATCTGGGAGTGTTATTGTGGTAATACACGATAGATTCGTACTGGGACTCGGGCGAGCTGAGTCCTCGGTTCGTGTAATTTTCAATGTAAGAGCCGTCCTGAAGCCGAACTTGGCACGTCACCTGGACATTCCGCGCTGATAGGGCAGTCGCTCTTGCTGAGAACTCGCCACTGATCAGAGTCAAGTACAGCGAGTTTCGAGTCTCGGCAGGAATCACGACGTCGGGGAATCCCATTTTAGGCGTTCGCTCACTGGCTGGGAACGGCATTGGTGCGGAGGGAGGAGGTTGCGCCGCCACGCATAGGAGCACCTTGAGAAGGTCAGCGCGCGCGGATGTCTCAAAACCGGCGAGACGATTCATGATGAGTTCGTGCATGATGGGGAAGTTTGACTCTGGGGCTGGGACGTGGAGTTTCATAGAAAGCTCCTTGGTCCCCATGAAATCAGGAGCGGCAGAGGTTCCGCTCAACTGGAGAGCAGTATTCCAGACTTCTTGAAGCTCAACGACGGCGCATCCAAAGGGTCGCCGGTATCCAGGTGACATTTCCCCCGATGAAAGGGAATTCATGCTGTTTCCAACAGAGTTCGCTCCCTTCGTGCCAATCACATTCTCCTTGTCTGAAACATTCATTTTTCCGACTCGGACGATGCGACAGACCAAAAACGCATGCTCGTTGAAATCTCTGGCTGCGAGGTCGCAGAAGATGGTGGACAGTCGCGCCTGGCCATCATCTGCAGGTCTCGGGTTTCCATTGTAGTCTATAATGATCAAAAAGTCTTCGCTGATGATCCTAGACTCTTGCCGGTTGAATAAGAAAAAGGCCAACTCGGCATATTCCCCCGGAAGGCAGATTGACGCGGTGCAGGCGGTCAATTCAAAGTACAAGCAGAAGGATTTCGGGACGTCCGACGCATCAACGCGTTCCTTTGACATCGAGTTCGAGCTCTGGCCTGACATGAACGTGAGCTGAGCTGCCGAGGAAGCAGGCGGTGGGAAGAACCCGGGCTTTCCAGCTGCCGACCATTTGAAGGCCACTTCAAGGTGGTTTCGAAACATTTTTACGACCGACGAGTTTCGCTCACCGACAAGATGTCCGCGATCTGGATGCCGCACGATGAGATCTAGTTTCTGAATGCGATTCCCATAGTCCAGCTTCACCACGAGGCTGCGCCGGAGTTTGACGACTTCGTCCGGAGACAGCGTTTGGGATAGAAGCTGACGACGGCCTTGAAAGAGCTCGTGGAAGAGGTCTTTGACGACAGCAAAACGAGGATAATCCTGATTGACCAGATGCTGCTTCAATAAGACTCCCCATTCCCTGAGTGCCGCGGATATCTCATCGACCAGAGGTTCTCGACTGCCGCCAATCGTATCGCGAGTCGGAGCTACCGGAGCAGGTAAAGGTGGCCCAACGAGATTTCCCGATCCTGTTTTTCCTGTCGGGCTGATGAAAGACGACGGTCGCGACCGTTTCGCTGGCGATGAGGGATCTATCATTGAAGAAGATTAACACGACTGACGCGTTCTCATTCAGAGTGTTCACCTGAAGGTGCATGGACGAGAGTTGGGCCGCGTTGAAGTCCCATGGCTCCAGAGTCAGCAAGGGGAGGTCGATCTAGCGATCGCAAAGGGGACTGCGACTGCGCCTGCCGATGCGAAACGAGATCAGGGCAGTACACATGAGTCGCCGGAAAGACGCCGATCTTTGGTGGCGCACGCGGATTTGATGTCTGGTAAACGTAGCCCCGGTACCAACGTGTCTTGGAGGACGAAAACAAGGGCGCGAACGGGTCGGTCGAAGGAACGTCGTCCGCGCTCGGGACGTACTCTTCTAAAATATGGACATTGTCACCCACCTCGAGGGGTGCGAGGTTCTCTGTGCCGGAGTTGCGAGGGTTTCCGGGTTAGTGACGGGTGACCGCGACCAAGCGAGGCAAACGAATAGTGCCCATATCGCCCATATCAAGTATGACCAATCGCGAAGCGTCCGCCCTGCAAGTGCTCTTTGTTCTTGCTCACCTTCGACGATTCCGATGGCTATCGCTGTGGAGGGCGAGGTTTGCGTCTGCGGCGCAAAGGAGGACGACGTTGGAAGGGCGGCGGTGGCGACGCGGGCGGTGACGGCCGGGGAAGCGGATGCGGAGACGGCGGCGGTGACTGACGGGGGTGCGACGGGGGTGTTTCCAGAGGTGGAGGTGGTGGTGGTGGTGGTGGTGGCTGCAGATTGTGCGGGGGAGAAGGGTGGCAGAGACGAAGATGCAGCAGCGGGTGTGCTGGCCACAGCGGCGCCCGCGGCAAGGGCGGCGGTGATGGTGGAGGGCAGGAACGAGCACACGGCCAGGCCATGCCATGAGCCGGCAGGGAGTGGCTGCCAAGCCATGGGGGGGCTAGCTGAGAGAGAGGTCGGGACGGGCGCGCGGACGATTTGGGAAACACGCGAGGGAGGCCGGCCGGATCTGAAGTGTTCTTGGAGGGTTGGGGTGTGTTGGATGCGAAGGGACTGGGACGGCGCCGACTGACGACAAGGATACGCAATGGGGTGGTGGTGGTGGTGGTGGTGGTGGTGGTGGGTCGTTTGTTGGTGCGTGCTGACGAGTCCGGTCTTTTTGGAATCAGACGGTTGGGCACTCCCTGCCTCAGATAATCGAAGAATGCAAAAAATGCAAAAAATGCAATAAAAAAAAAAAAAAAAAAAAGGTCAGCAAGAAATGTTTAAGACATTGTCGACACGAAAAATAAGGCTTCCGGCAAGGCTCCTCCTCAAGGTTGCCACCACTTTTTCTTGGCCTGCTCCTCGTTGTACTTGCGGACAGTCTCTGCAAAGCTGGCGGACGCGTGATTGAGGTCGTTCATCCGCCGCTCGAGATTTGACAGGGCCTCGCCACGTTCATTCAGTTTCTGGTGGGAATGTTCCATAAAAGTACGCTCGGTCAGATCTGGCGTCAAAATGGAGGGGGGTTGCGCCGTCTGTTTCACGGAACTCACGTTTTTGGCCTCGGATAGCTCTTCGGCTGTGGACTTGTCTCCGCCTTGCGATAGTGATAAGTCGAGCTGCTCCGATTCGTCGACGATCCTACGTATAGCGACTTCAGATTTCCGAGGAGGTTAGAGCTTCACAATAATTAGGTACTCGGCAAGAACTCACAAAGAGAGTCCAGCGCAGGGTCTTTAAAGGCGAGCGTTGAAGAAGCACCTTGCCGTCCATATACTTTTGCGAACGCTATCTGTTTGGACGCGTCATACACGGACGGTTGAACAGTCGGGAACCTGTTATTTGACGGGTAAATAAGACCACCATATTACAGGACGAGTCAAGGATTTTTCACGCGTCTCACCTCGCAGGGTCGCAAAACCCAGGCATCACCTTCATCTCCCGGTCAGCGCTCCAGCAGAACACCCTTCCATCGTCGAGAACGCGCACGCGTCTTGGGCCAAGTCCCCAACCGACACCGCTTCCGCCGACGCCCACTTCAGAGCCCGCAGCACCTGGACCGAGCGCCCCGCCGCTAGACGCTTCGAGGCCTGGCAGCCCAAATGCTGTGACACCTCCGTCCCTGGACACAACAACAAGGCTCGGCACACCACGTGCAATGGCGAAGCCTGCTGCGACAGCCAGTGCACCCGGTCCGCCGGCAGACAGTGCACGCTCTGCAACAATCGTTGCCGGTTTCTGCGGTTGCAGCAAGACTACTTCCGCGCGGTGCGATCCAGCCAGGACAACGTAATTTTCCGTGCCCTCTCCGCTTGCGGACGGGGCCTGCTGTGTCACGACGAGACCAGAGTCGTTCAAAACAGTGATGCTCAGCGGTTTGTTCACGACGCTTGACTGATGCGATGAGGGGGAGCGTCTCAGTGGGAATTTTCGCAAAGTGAACCGCGAATCAGCTCCTGGAGACTGATTGAACTCATAACCGAACCAGCCTCCGCGGGCAGTTCCGATCAGCATGATCGGTCTGAGCCCTGAACCTTTTTTTGAAGATTCGGTAAACAATGCAACAGATGGAGATCGCGGTTTACCATTGTCCACAAAAGTGTCCGCGAAATGTATGACCGAAACTTCGTTGGGGCTGCCATCAGAATGCGCGATAAACTTTTCCGTGTGAATGTTTCTCCCTGAAACTACGTCAAGCACAGTGAAACTTCCATCTGCGGTGCTCATTGCAAGTCTAAAAATTGAGGATAACCCTTAGGACTAACATATCTGTGACCTTAGTTGCGAAACTCACACATTCAGCCAGCCACAGAATTGACTGCACACCACTACGTCATGATGAATTGCCTGCGCCATGATGACCCAACCGGGATGCCTGCCAATCGAAACCCGCCGCGGTGGTGATGGCGCTGGTGCCAAGTCCGAAGAAGAAGAGACTGTTGGCCCGCTCACGTTTGGTGATAATTGCCCAGGAATTCCTTCCTTCAGTGCATCACTTGTCGCCTTTGACTCCGCAAGGACTGAGTCAACTGTGGCGTCCAAATCAGCCATAAGTTTTTCCATCTCCTCGTCTCCCATATCCTCATCTTCCCCTGTTACTGCCGGAGGCGCAGGTTGCACCTCCGATTCCGCCATAGCAGGAGACGGGATGAGATCTTTTCGTGGAGGAAGTGGAGGTCCCCGTTCTGGAAGTGGAGGAGCTGGCGTCAAACGAGCCGGGGGAGCGTCGGGTTGCGATTGAGTCTCCGAAGTAACGCCTGGTGAGCTTGCGGAAGCAACCGGTTTGTCATCGGCCCGTTCCGCATTCAAGACTGAGTTTGAGCCGGCCGGGTCGACAGGCAAAGATTCCCTTGTTACTGCTGGGGCAGACGGGGCGGGTACAGAAGTCGCAGACTCGACGTCACGAGCTGATATGAATCGGAGAACGATAACCATTGCGCCACAGGAAATAACCAAAGTTCGATAACCCGCATAAAGCGAAACGCTGGACGAGGATGGCGCAGTGTTGGCTGTCTTTTCAAGGGAGATCAAAGATCCCAGTGAAAGCGAGGACAGCAAAACCGGAGGTGAGGGAAGTGAGGCACCCGTCTCTGGACTCTGCCAAAACTGCAGCGACGAGTCGGAATGCAGCGTGATAAACACATCATTCGACGACACGGGTCCGCCAGCTGCACTTGCCGCCAAGGCGATAATCGAGGAGGCAAAATTACCGCCACTTATTGGAATAGGTGGAGCAAAAAACGATCCAGGGGTTGCTGCTGAAGGCTTGCATTCTTCAAGAGATGACTTCACTAGCTGTAGCTGGCTTTCGGCACTGCTTTGACGCAGCTCGATCAAAAAGTTGAAGTTCGCCGAAATCAAAGTAGCTGCGAGTACATCAGCTGACTTTAAAAGGACTAAGGAGGGCGACAAGGACAGCGGATTAAAAGCGGTGAATGCCGAAAGAGAATGAGCGCTAACGATTCCAGAAGTTGTTAAAGCCAAAACGACCAGGTCTTGAGCAGGGTGGCTCGGCAGAGGCGAGAAGGATATAAGCCGTTCAAAGCTCAAGCCGCGCTCAACAAGTTGCAGCTGCTGTTTGAAGCCGCTCTTGAAGTCCTTGCCGGCAATATGCTCGAAAGCGGTGATGAACTTTGGAATTCCCGAAACCGTGCCTCCAGCGACGAACAAGGCAGTCCCATCCTGCCCCGCCGGTCGAGACACCCACTGCATATCGGATATTGGCTCCGCATCTGCACCATCATCCGAATCAACAAAACCGTCCAGTGTCCTTATCGCAACCGGCTTTCGCTCCTTTTCCGACATCGTCAACGCCTTCAAGTTGCTAAGGAGCCCTGTGTCTTGCACGCTCCACACTGCCACGTACTTCCCGTGAGCGCTCGCAATAAACAACCCGTCGGGCCTCCAGCTGGCTGCACCAAGCCTCAACCCCTGTCCATCGGAACTGATCGTGGAGCTGTCGGACGATGAATAAACTGAGTTGGTGTCAGACGCTGCTTGTGCTGGTTGCGCCTTTCCTTTTGTCGTGAACGCGCGGGAAAACGCACTCTTCTCCTTGGTACCAAACGCAAATACGTACTTGCGAAACACTGTCTGTTCCGCGAGGTCCCACACGATCAGCGCACCAGTTTCATATCCAATCAAGATGAGATTGGGATCGACAGGGCAGCACTCCAGGACAGCAACGCGAGGAGGAGGCGAAGGGTTCAGGAACGACGGGAGTGGGATAGTATAATCCGACAGGGCGGCGCGTCGGATGTCGAAAATCACCACTTCGCCTGTCTCGAGGCCAATATAGAGCCAGCCAGCGGCTAATGGCGTTTCGAGCCGTGATACTGGGCGGCCGAGAGGAAAGGGAAGGTGGAGCAGTTGGCAGTTCGTCAGGTCCCAAACGACAACCTGTAGTGATTGTAGAGATGAAATGGGCGAAGCGGATGTAGAGTAAGTTTCGATTGAGGCGGCATAAGCGAATTACTTCATCGTTGCTGTTAATGGACACAAGGTACTTCTCGCCGGTCTTGAACTTCAAGTGCCGAACGGGAGCGCCTCTTGTCGGCGGGCGCAGCAACTTCTCGAAGTTCGGCGGCGACCCAACAACCAAGACCGAGCCATCCGCGAAGCCCACTGCGACGAGCGACTGAGCACGATCGTAGGCGATGGCAGTCGCACGCGGGTGACGGGACGGCGCGCCGATCCGCGAAATAGGAGTGTGGGTAACTGCCCCACGGCTTGCATCGTTGGCGGTGTTGGGGCCACTCGACCCATTTTGTGAGAACACACGCGACAGAAAATTCATTGTTCATTCCCAAACTTGCATCTTTATTAGTCAATGGGCACAGGCATATCAGGCCTGGGCGGCCAGCCAAGTTGCGTACTCAACGCGGTAGTGGTTGGAATCAGTGGTGGGAAGTGATCTGTTGATCGGTGTCCACTTGGGATCTGGAAAACGGGTCAGGGAACGCCGCAAAAACATTGCCTTCTTTGGTCTAACCTTCTTTGAAAAGGCGCATAGCTTGGATGTAATTGGTGTTATCAAGAGTGAATCGGTGGTAAATCCCGGCCGGCTGGGAAAAAGTAACAAAGCGGAGAGGCGTTGTTCAGCGTGCGAAGTAAACGGCTCCCACCACAATAAAGTACCAGGACAATCAAGTCGGACGGAACAGTGGCGATTCGAATCCACTCGTCGTTCTAGTCAATCGTTATGATTTTGCTTCCACCGACAGAGAACTAACCTTGTCCCGAACATCGAAGTAACCGGCACCAGCAAGAATGAAACGGATTTCCTCATCCTCATGCAAATGCTCTTCGAAGAAAGTCTTCAACTTCTCCTCATAGTTTGGGAGAGTGTCTTTCCGGATATTGATCTTTTGAGAATCGCGAGGAACGGTTCAGCGGTTTCTTCATGGCTGTTCCTGATACCCACCACATCGCGGTTTTTGTACTTCCGCTCGGCTGCAAACGCATCAACCTTTTCGATATAGTCCTCCTTTGTGACGTCGATTGTGTGGTAAAAGACGCCAATCTGTGGTCGAGTCGAATGCGCTGAACGTTAGTCGGCAGAGCTGGTGCACATCCACCCATTCTGACGTACCTTGGCCAGCTCCTCCAGCGACACAGGAACGTTGGGAGAGAACTGGTGTGGATTCCTCTAGGAAAGGGTGAGTAAGCAGGGGCGGTTAGACGAGATGCTTTTCGGGTCGATGTCCGCCATGATCGGATCGTTCGCAAGCGACCACTCCCTCACGCAGATACATGCACACACACACCTGGTCGTCGTCAGTCGGGTTGAACCGCCACGCCTGAACCATTGTCGAGAGATTGATTGAACGAAAAAGAACCCGTTTGTTATCAATATTAATATTGCGTTTTCTTCCGGTTTCTTTTGAGCCCATCGAATTCCGCCATTGTGGCGTCAGGGCCTCGCTGAGTCGCACCGTGTCGCGTCAAAATTGTACGTCAGCGATCGTGGTGCAATCCTTCCTCCCCCTACCCGCTTCCTTCCTGTCTTGGTCCCTGCCAGCGATTGTGAGGCATCTTCGAGGTTTCGTTCCATTCCATTGACAGGCACTGCGCTGTGTGCCTTCTTTGGCCAGCGCGACGACGATGACGACGACGACGAGGACGACGACGACGACGACGAACGGCGGTGCTACTCTACTCACCCGTCCCCTTGCTCTTCTTGCGCATGGTTGTGAATGCTGTTCGACGGCAGTGGGTTGGGAAAGGGAGAGAGAAGAGAGAAGAACAAAAAAGAACGAGAGTAAAGTGATTGGACATGCGGCAGCTCTTGTCAGTCATGCTGAGGACCTCTCCATCAACTTCCGCCACTGCACTCAACAGCGACACGCTGTGGTTCTTTTCACGGTATCTTAACTAAACGCCGATGCACTGCAGAGCTTGGAGGAAGTTTGGTTGGCTCATTGGCTGTAGTTGGACGTGGTCGTGTGTGGCATGGCTTCTCCAAACTCCCCGTCTTATAGACAGCCAGGCAGATCCTGGGCCCGTAGTTGCAAGGCTTGCACTCCAAGGTCTGCCAGCACAGTGGACGTTTGGCGAATGCAATTGGATCGCCTCGGCTTTGCTTCGCGTTTCGTGCTGTGGGGCAGCTTGATAGAAAAGGCGGGACAGAATGTGCACATGGACAAGTTGGAACGGGCTGCTTGATTTTCAAATCTGTGAGGAGGCTTTGGCGACCCTCACCGCACTGTTCTCCTTCCTTCGACCTCTCTCCAGTCGCGCACACTTCAACGCGTCGTCCAGCGACCACGTCCGCGCTGTCCTAACGGCGCTGCCCTAACGGTTCTGGGTAGCTTGAGCATTTCATCCAGTCCGGTCGGAGGAGGCGTTCAAACATCATGGCGGTCACTCGCTCGGCTCCGTCTTCCCCAACGGCGGCCACGACGACGGCCGCATCCACTGCCGCAGCTGCATCCACGGCCGCTGCAGATGCAACCTCAAAGCCCTCCAACACAGCAATGCCGACCTTCTCGCCGCAACAGTCATCAACTGCGGGCGACGGCGCGTCTGCTGCTGGTATCGGAAAGGACGGAGGCGGCGATACCAGCAGCAGCCGCTCAGCGACCTCCTTCTCTCCCGACTCGCCTCCCCCATCGCCACCTCCTCGACCCGACTTTCTAAAGAATAAGGCGGGTACCGCCACCGGTGCTGAAGAAGCACGATCGAGCGCTCGGCGAGAGCCTCCCCCGTACTCTTCAAAGAGCGAGCAGTCAGGTTGGTGTGGAATGCCCAGACCCATGTTGCACATCGGCGATCGTTGCTTTATTGTATCAATTACCAACGTCAAAACTGTACTTTTGTTGACCTTAGAATACCAGACGTTCGATCGACCGGAGAATCAGGCTGACGATGTGCGGGACGATCTTATTTGGTGGGAACGGGGCTGCTACAGGATGTACGGTGCGTGATCTGATTAACCACTGACGTCATCAATGCACTCATCGTGCTCACCTTCATCCCCTTCAGTAAAGTATCAGGAGTTTGCAAAACGGGCGAAAGCTGAGGAAGGGCAACCGGATGTTCCGAAGGCAAGGGTCCTTCTCCTTTGATTGGTAGAGCACTCCACTCACACCCTGGTGCAGAAGCCGCAGGCGCCGAGAGACTGGTCTCGGGTGCAGGGCCCATCTGATGTTGGAGAAAAGGACGATTTCGACAAGTTTACCCAGAACGTGCTATCCGATATGTGAGTTCGAGCGCGCGATCCCCACGAGGAGACCCCTAAAACTCAACGACGCAATCCCTTTCGTATGCTAGGACGATATCATGTTCCCCGCTCGGCCTCATTTTTCATGGGTACATTATCTACGTCTTGTACTCTATGGCCGCCTACTGCCCATTTTCCAGTCCCGATATACCCGCTACCGCGTCCACTCTCGGCTACATCACATACCCGTTCCGTCTGATCTTGCGGTGGACAATTCTTCCATCGCAGACGAATCCTTTCGCTCTCGTATCCTGTCCTACCCGACCGTGGACATTCCACCACCTGGCCGTCTTGACCCAGTTCGTATTTTACGCCGCAACCTTTGCAGCAAAGGTGCTTCGAGACCGGTATCAGCACCTCGATCGCTTCTTCACCGTGTACCTGCTAGACATTGTCAACGGCGCCGTTTGGCTGCCGTGGTTCGTCGTTCGCGGCGCCCAAATGACGGCGAAAACGGCCGTCGTCGGGTTGTATCCGCGAGCGTGGCGGAGCACCGGGTTCTGGGGCAGCTGGGCGTTTGGCGGCACGTACACCGGTCCCATCCTGTGCTGGTGGCTGTGGAACTTTGCGCACCGCAGCGCCGTCGGGCTGTACCAGTGGGAGGCCGCCCAGGAGGTCGCGCTTGCGGACGAGGTGCGGCGACGGCTGCGGATCGTCCGTGCGAGGATTGAGAGTGGCCTGAAGGCCGCACGGCGGAAGGGAGGGAAGGAGGGCCTGGTTGACGACGCGTCGGCGCTGGCTGCGGCCGACCCGGCCGTGGCGGCGGCCGCCGCACAGTCGACGACCGCACCTTCGCCCTCGGCGCTCTTGGACCAGTTGACGGAGGAAGACGAGCAGCGCGCGCAGCTGGACGACGGCATGGAGCCCGACGACGGCGGCATGCGCAACGGCGGCTGGGACGGCGTCTTCTTCCGCCTCGCGCAGCAGTTTGCGTCCGGCCTGCTCCTGCTCCTGTGGGAGGCGATCCGGATGCAGACATGGGGCGTGTCGAAGATGAACACGGACTTTGAAAAGGATCCCGTTACGGCGGCGGCGGCGGCGGCGGCGGCGAACAGGACCGAGGAGGCTGCGGCGGCCGCGAGCGGGTACTTTTCCCACTTTGCCGCGAACGCGAGCAGCGCCGAGGCGGCGGCGCGTGCGTACGTCGCGGTGGACGTCCCGCGGTGGCCCGGGTGGATCTGGGCCGTCGGCGGTGTCATGCTCTCGAGCTTTTTGTACTCTCTTTGGATCAGCTTTTTAACGTTTGAGCACCGGCTGGTGGTGTGGAGCGCCGATCGGAAGCGCGCTGTTGTAGTCCGCGACACGGAAGGGAAGCTGCTCTTGTCTATTGTTTCGTGAGCGTCCTCGTGCGCTCTTTTCTTGCCTGCTTTCTCTGCACCTGTTTGATTTGGTTCTTCTACATTCGTTTATCGGTTACCTTCCTTCCTTCCTTTGCCGATCTGAGGACTACACGACAAACATCCCCTTTCACCATCTGAAACGTAAGACGCTTGTTATTGTCATTTGTGCAAGGATACTTGCACAACGAATGAGAACGAAGTCTGGCACGCAGAAGAATCCAAGAAACCACAGGGCCACCGCTCGGCCAAAATGTTCCTTCATGCACACGGAAAAAAAAAAAAAAAAAAGCAAAAACACGCACGTGTAGCATCGCGAAAAAGTAACGGTGCAACGAATGTCGCTGACCACAGTTCAAGCAGGCCCACCCTCCTCCTCCACCTCTCCTGCGCCCCCTCCCGCCATTCAGAACAAGAACGGCACCAAGCACTTTCGATCATTTGGATACCCTCTGACATTCGCGAGATACCACCGCCGCGACTGGAACGCTCGGCCGGCCAGCTTGCAGAGCGTAAACACAAAGATGCCGTACATGGTGGGCCGGTGGACGACGATGCTGAAGCCGAGCCAGACAAACACTTCCATCAGGTAGTGCGGACACGAGGTTTGGTAGAACAAACCGCCGCGCGGGATCCGGTACGGTCGGTGCGGATTCACTTTGCCTAATATATGTATGGTTTGTGGTCCGAAGGTTTTTCGGGTGAAGTTAGCGTCTGTTTTGAAATTGTGCTTGGCCCCCGACCCGCGGCTTCGATGAACGCAACAAAGGAATGAGCGGGTGATTGAGAGCTGCATACCAGTGCGTCGAAGTTGGGCAAGGAGGATGTGGTGATAGTGGTTGCCAATCAGTCCAAACGCAATGAGTGGTATCGGCAGCACTAGGACGTTCCAATTGCTGTCATCGTTCTGATGCGTAAACAATATAGAGCTGCATGCGGCTGCCGTCAGCGTCACGTTCGTTGCTGTTAGGCGCGTTTTTTCAGATTACGAGAAAAAGCGGAACGGAACGCGCACTTTCTCTTACCCCACAAGTAAACAACACAGGATACGGTGACCGGGCCGGAATACCGATGCAGGAAGAGGATTTCAAGGATGCGCTTGGTGTAAATTACAGTGTAGATAATAAAAGTAATTGAATGGTAGGGTTCTTGAACTGGAGCGGATGGTCATGACCCTGGTGGAGCGTCGGCAGTGGAGACTCACCCGCATAGCAAAGGTAAAAAAAGAGAACGACCGATAGGGCCGACATTTCAGCAACGAGCATGCCCCACCGCGTTGGCACGTAGCCCCACGTTGCAATCCGCTCGCGCCGAAATTTTGAATAGGGTGCCTTAAATATGGAGGTCGGCAGATGCGAGGGAAATGCGTGGGAAACCGTTTTAGCGAGGCGGTGATAAAGCGCCGAACCGTGGCCTCACGTTGAAAATGCCAGAGGCTTCCAAGTACCCAACGACCAAGCCCACAGCTGAGATGATCGAGAACATCAGGACATCCCATCTGTTTGGAGTACAACGATAGAATCAGGAAGCTGCGCGGAGGCTGATCGGATCTGACGGCAGCGACCAAGGATGGCTGGTACTCTTACCTCTCATCTGCATTGAAGATTGTGGACGCAATCATGCTGCTGGCAGCTGCGACGGCCGGCGCACTCCGGTCGCCGCCGCCTCCGGCCCCGCCACTGCCGCTTGCATCCGCGCCGGCAGCAGCGCCCAGATGGTTGTGGTGATGGTGGAACACGACGGCGGGACGGTCTTCATTGGCCGCTGGCGCAGCCGCAGCAGCCGGCGCTGCGTCCGGCGCCGGGGTCGCCGCCCACCCGTCGTCCATGTCGGGGGGAAAGAAAGAGTGGAGAAGACAAAGATTAAGGGGCCGAGACCCTTGCATGCTAAAGATAACTTGTTGACGTCACCGTCCAGTCATCTCGGCAATTTGCTCAGGCGAGGTGGCCAATGCATTTCAGCAATTAAAGGGTCCTCAAGTAAAGCTTCCATCACTGGGCAGCACTTAAACAGGATAATACTTGAAGTTTCAGATTTTGTTTCCCCTTTTTGGTTCAAATTGGTTCCACCACCAAAGCCCAAGGTGTTGAGGCAACCTATCAGAAACGGCGGCTGAAAAAACGAAGAACTTTGGGATACTGTATTTTCAACTGCCACTTAACGATGCTTGGACGCCTCCTACTCGTCCTCGTTGGAACAGCCACCGCCGTCACCGCTCACGGTCGGATGACGAGCCCACCATCGCGCTACGGAATCGGCTTTGACGACTTTGACCATCAGCGCAACCCCATGAATCTCCGCGGGCAGGTCATGCCGTACGGCTGGACCACCCCGCTTCTCCCGTGCGGAGGCGTGCTCAAATCTCAGTCAGAGATCCCCGAGACTCCCGTGACAGCTGGGGCCGACCTGGAGGTTTCGTGGGAGATGGGGTATGGGCCGCGCCAATGTTCGCACTCCGTCGGCTGGTTTCTCACCTCGCTCTTTAAGGTTGTGGACGGGTGCTGCGCTTCACCAAGGCTGGGTCGAGACTTCGATCAAATCCGCTACGGATGACGATAGTGGCGACTGGAAGTCACTGAACAATATTAGTATCGATGGGCTGACAACGGTCGACTCTACGCCGCACGGCTACACTGTCTCCATTCCGTCCTCTTTCGCTCCTGGGGACAAGCTGACGTTGAGGTGGATTTGGTACGGGAGCGTAACGGTAAATGTCCCTCTCAAACCACCCGCCACGCATGGATAGATATGTGACCGAATTAATTTGTAGGACGAAATATACTACAATTGCGCTGATCTTGTGGTGAAATCGACTGCTGTCGAGGCCAAAGAGGTCTACCAAGGTCCAACCACTTCTACAGCACCGCCAACCAGCTGGCAGGAGTTACTCAAAGATTCGCCGTACTCCTCGGTTCTGCCGACAAGCACTGCTGCGGATGCAGATTCTTATGCTTCTTCATCGGCTGATGAAGAGTACGGATCCCGTGCAACTGCGGCAGAGTTCGAGAATGCACCTGCGAGCGAACCGACTTCGGCGTCAACTTCAAGCACACAGTCGAATTCGGCGGTAATGGTAGTTTCATCTTCATCGACTGTATCTACTTCGACCCCAGTCCACTCGTGTGGAGTTCCAACGCGAAGGTATAGAAGAAGTGAAGTGAAGTAAAGTGGAATAAGGTCTTCGTGAATAAACGAAAATTTGCACTTGTTACATATAAGCTAAAAGAACCAACTTCGGGGTTGGATGCCGGGGGTGACTCGCATTGCTCCTTCCAATTTGTTCTTGGTTATTCCGAAAACGCGAAAGATCCACAGAGTGGCAGTGTTTTTGCAGCTGGTGCATTGTTGATTCAAGACTGAACGCTACCCACAACATCGACATTCCGTTCCATGAAAGAATGTGTTACAAACTCTAGACCGAATTTATACCAAGTTCGCCACAATGATTCTCCAATTGCAGGTAAGGAGTAGAGCCCTAGTTGCCGAAACAACGATGGCAAATCCTGGTTGTTAGTATCCTTCATATACTCGACGAAATGCCCCCATAGGTGAAGATGGCTCTCCACATCAGGTTTGGCCGAGAACACCTCAAAAGATCCTTTCCCCCCAGCCAAGACCTTCTTCAACCATCGATCGAACGAGCTCGTCAGTGCTCTCGCCATCACGCGCGGGTCAGTTTGAGGAAGCCTATACAGGTAACTCCGAAAGGGCTCTATTGCGGTCGAGGCGCCCTCCTCAAAGGTGCAAAACGTATTCCAAATTGCATCAATTTCGCTCTTCGGCAGTTTGGCAAGAGGAAACGCATTGTGGAGTGAAACGTAGTCCCACAATATATCTTCGAATAAGCGATGACCGTTCCACAACATCCTTCCAATCTGCTCGGCAACTATTTGCGCGTATTCTTCTGACATGCTGTCCTGCAGAAGATTCCTTCTTTAAATCGGAGCAATATCCCCCCAGCACAGCCTTGCGACAGTAGGCAATCAGGGTTCCAATGCACATTTCTGCTGATCAAGCGGCAGAAGGCCACCGACTTCAAACATAAGATCAATCAAGAAGTCGGGGATAGTCTCGCCATGGTTCTCAAAAAATGATGAAGTGTGGAGAACTAGCAGATTGAATAATATTCGTGTCTCCTCCACACTACAATTATTTGCCAAAGTGGCGATTAGTTTCGCAAATCGCCGGTCGAGGTAGCATATCATTGTTCATAAAAGAGATTAATTTGAAATATATCGCTGCCACCTGCTGCGAAGATACAGAACTGCTGCCTAAGGCTCCCGTAAGCCACCGAATTTGATCGTCATCAAAATTCGTTCCAGCTCTGCATAAAGTCTTGACGGTTTGTGTGTAAATTGGTTCCACATTGTAAGCGTGGACTGCATCCCAAAGTCCTGGTATGGCACGATTCTCCCTCATTCGGGGCTCCTATTCTTGAAATACTTCGGACGGCGGTACCACTTCTGTTAACATTCGTATCGCCTCGCGAACACGCAAATTGGCGTACTCCTGCAAAGCTTTGCAATCCAAAATGGCTGTCATTGCTTTTTGCGGAGCTACTTGCAAATAGAGTGAATCATTTTCCATAGATTTGCTTTTCACTTTGATACCAAAAGAACAAGCTGCCGTAAATATAGAGCACGCGGAAGTGATGATTCCACTGCTTTGGTCGAATTCACCAGAGTCAGGTATGGCCTTCAAGAGTTTAATTGCTGCATTGACCATAGTTACAGCGGTGCACATTGAGAGAAGACCTTCTTTTATTGTGAAAACAAGAAGATTCAATTCGCCAATTATTGTAAGTTTCCACTCAGACGCGTTTTGAATGATAGATTTCGCATTCAAGTTCCAAATCTCAGCTGATATCGAAGATGAGCCAGCAATCAACAGATCCGCCCAGCGATACTTTCGCACTGGTTGAAAAATCGCTCGTGTCCCCCTCGTTAAGAAGCTTAAGTCGTCTTCGGTAATCGAGTGGTGTTGAGATTGAAGAGCTTTAAACCCAGCTCTGAAGATAGTACGTGTGAGCGAAGAGGGGACTTGGGTGCTGCACAGTGATCTAAATACATCAAAGACAGTGACAAAACCTAAGCCTTGACTGCCTCCGCAGGTCCAATGTTTGGTAACAGTCTCCCAAGGCATTTCCAGGTAATATTCTTTGTAAAATACGTTGATTGACAGAAGTAGAAAGTGATGCCATCCACTGTTTCGAAAAGCTCAGTGACGACAGGGTCTCCAAAAATTCCAATGCGCTGAACACTTCCGTACGAGGAATTTGATCTGTCAAATCGCTCAAATAGATCGGAACCCACGCTAACATCGTCCCAGTGTCACAGGCAGTCGAGGTACTTCGAATAGAATGTTAACGCCTGCTTCCAGGTCTCTAAAACAGGAACAGTATCCAGAAGAGCTTCACTGCATTTCCTCCCACACAACGTTTGCGCCTCCAAAGTGTGCTGCCAAATGACAAAGAATCCGTAGTTATTTGAGAATCGACGAGGCGCAGAGATTCAAAGAACTTTTTAATGGACTCTTCCGGAACGTCGAAATGAATCATCATCCCAGATCCAGCGGAAACGGACATTGTCGCAACGGCCAAGAACGTGCGGTCCCTTTCAAGGCGAGGTGCCTTTGTGTCTTCCTACTGTGCCACACGCGACCGAAGAACGTCACAAATCTTGCGCCAACCTTGCGCAAGAACTGCGGACCACCAGAACCCGAAGTGTCTATTGCGCGGAAATGGCACCTAGTGTTTGCTGTGAGGCCTGTGTTTTCACCACAACTTTGAATAAATATATACATTTGATGCAACGGCAGTCCATACGAGTGAATGTGCGGCGACTCGGTGTTTCTGCCTGAAAACAGGCCATTTTGTTGAAACGGCCGCGAGCTGATCGAGGATTGGAGCCGACACACAGAACGCATCAACCAGCCTTCCGACAGTGCGTCCGTCTGTAGCTGGAGAATAAGAAATGAAAAAACTGGATGCGTTTTGGCATACTCTAGTCGTCAAACATCAATCCCTGTACCACACGCTCGTCTGGGCCGCAGCTCCGTTACAATTTCGCTGCTCAGGCATCCTCTTTACGATAGCGAGAAAGCTATGAAAACCTTCTGTGACACTATTGAGGCTGCTCGTGGCCCCCATCCACGATGCGCATGCAACCTTGCCATCCGGGACCCCTTTTCAGTTGATCACAGGTGGAACGCAGGCCGGCGTGCTTGGCGTTGGCGGGGCGTACGGAGTGGTAGCGCATCCAGGGTAGTCACACTTTCCTTTGCCCGAACAGCACACGAGACCAGAAGGGCAAGTTTGCGAAGGAGGGGTTTCATCTCGAGCGTGACGACAGCATCAGCTAGAATTCCGATTCCCGTGTGCTCAGGAGGACCGGAAGAGTGGCCACCAGCCGTCTCAACGTTGACCATGACATTCATGTACCCTTTTTCTGTGACAGACAGGTAGGCAAAAGTCGCACCATGCGCGCAGCCCAACGCCGAGAGCCCGCTGCTGCACCTGTCGCTGCGCGCGCGGCTGTCGCCCGGCGGCGCCGCGGCGACTGGCCGCGAGGAGGAGGAGCGCGTGCTGCTGGACGCCGACGCCGCGCAGAAGGATGGCGTGCTGGTCGCGAGGGCAAAGTACGTGCTGGCGCAGGAGCGCGGCGCGCCCCAACCCGCTGATCACAGAATAGTAAGCAGGCCTTTTCGATACAAATTCCCCAGTGTATTAAAGAGATCATCAGAGGTCCTCGTCCGCATCAGTGTTCCATTCGGGTGCTATTTTTGCAATAATCTTCCATGCCTCAATTGCTCTCAAAGAGAAAATCCCACGGTGCCTTATGAGCGATGGAAAGTCCGTGTCGTGTTTGGCCACTATGTGTATGAAAAAGTGCCTCCACACGAAAAGGAGGCTATCGACGTCTGTTATGGACGGGAGAATCGCAAAAGGTTCCTCCCACCAGCCAACAAAGCCTCCAAGCATCGAATCGAACGAGCTTGCAAGAGCTTCTGCCATCACACTTGGGTCAGATGGAGGAAGTTTGTCCAGATGATACCGCAGGCTTTTGACTCCACCGGTTGGCTTTTCTTCAGAATCGCCGAGCAACTTCCAAATGGCGTCAATGTCGCTCTTTGGCAGCTTGGCAAGAGGGAAGTCGTGGTGGAGCGAAACATCCTCCCAATCATAAAGCGAATTGGTCCGAATGAGCCTTCCAACCTGGTCTAAGATCATTCGCGCGTCCTCTCGTGGGGACTGTTCCAGCACAAAATTCCACGCATCCAACGTCAAATCTAGATACTCGCCCGAAGCCACAACATTCCGACAGTATTCGGCAATGGGCTTCAATGCGGTGCTTTGTTCATCGGGGGGCAATCGGAGGCCCAGTTCAAAAAGCAACTCGATAAAGAATTCTGGAACTGTCTCGTCCACACTTTCGAACTTCGATGCACTGCAAAAACACGCGAGCCGAAACAACAGTCGAGTTTCAGCCGGATTACACTTTTTCGAGAGAGTGGAGATTAATCCCGTCATTTCCCTGTTGCCTGGCAGGTCATTGTCCATCATCGAAATACACTTGAGATAAATTTCGGCCACATGCTCCGATGAAGCGAGACTGTTTTGTAAGGCGCATTGAAGCCAAAAAACCTGGTTCGCACCAAGAACACTTTCGGCCTTGCACAAGGTTCTCACAGTGTGAGTAAAAAATGGTTCCACCTTAGCAGGATGGAGATTCCTCCAAGGCCAAAGTCCTGGAGCAGCACACTCCTTCGTCATTCGAAGCTCCCACTCTCGAAAGACTTCAGAGGTCGGAACCAGCGAAGTCAACAATCTCAAAGTCTCGCTAACATTCTCATCGCTTGAATGGCGAAGGTATTTGCAATCCAAACTGGCCGCCAATGCATTTCGGAGGGCTACTTGCAGAGTCAGGGTGTTATGTTCCAAGGAGGCGTCTTTCATCTTAATGCAGAAATCAGAAGCAGCCGCCAATATAGAGAATCCACTGGTAAGAATGCCTTGGCGTTTCGTGAAATTGACAGGGTCAGGTACTGTTCTCAAAACTTCAATAGCAGCATGGACGAAAGTTTCGGTTGTGCGCACTGGAAGAAGACCTTCTCTCAAAGCGTACAAGACAACATCAAGTTCGCCAGTTGGCTCGAGCTTCCACCGGGATACGTTTTGAATGATGGCTTTCGCATTGACGTCCCACATTCGAAGGGATATCAAAGGCGAGCAGGCTATTAAAAGCTCCGCCCAACGACTTTTTTTGACTTCTTGAAAATTCGCTGGTGTACCGTCGATGCGAGTTAAAAAGCTTAGGTCATCTTCTGTAATAGAACGGCCTTTTGACCGAACAGCATCAAAAGCTGCTCTGATGATTGTACTTGTGAGTGAAGATGACACTCGACTGCAGAGGGCCTGGAAGGTGCTATAGTGGGATTTTTCGTGCCCACATCTTCCAGAACCAAAGAGTATTAAAGAAAGTGCCAAAATCCACGCCTTGACTGCCTCTTGAGGTCTTAAGTGTGGCAGAAGAGCTTCCAGGCACAACCAGGCAGCATTCTTCACGTAATATGCGGCTCCAATCCCAAACGGCGGTGTCCCATCCGAGGAGCGGCAGTAAAATGTAATTCGATCCTCGGATTCCCCAAAATGCAGCGAAAACACATCCTGAAAAAGCTCCAAAGCAGTGGATATTTCCGCAGGGGGGATTGTTGACGTCAAATCGCTCAAATAGATGGGAACCCACGTTGGTGTTTTCATGAAGCTGTAAATGCACATGTTGCATTTCAAATAGCTTGTTACAGTCTGCTTCCAGAGCTCCAAAACGGGAACTTCAGCAGTATCCACAACCGCATCACAGCATTTCCTCCCGCACTGTATTTTCGCCTCCCAAATCGCGCCGGCAAAAGACCAGGAATCGGTCCTGATTCGAGAGTCGACGAGGCAAAGAGATGCAAAGAACTTTTTGATGGACGCTTCCGGAACGTCAAAATGAATCAGCATCGCAGATCCAGCGGACATAGCCATCGTGGCAACAGCCACAAACGTGGGGTCTGCTTCCAGGTGCGGAGCATTCTCGACCGATCGAATAATGGCGGACAGTCTTTCCAAGTATTTCTGCGCAACTTTACTCGACGCTCGACGAAGAGCTCGGCATGATTGAGAGGCGTTGAATAGTTCAGCGGCTGAAATGAGATTTTCGAGAACTTGTGTGAGCACCTCCGGTGGTAAATCCTTTGAAACGAACGAAGTTGTCAGTAAACATTATCACAACACGATTGTGCCGGTGCATTTGGGTGAGATCCACCATTTCGCGATCTGCGCAGTCATTTGATCATCTCTTGAAATCGAGGTGGCGACAAACACCCTTCTCGAGCGAGAGCAGCATTTTACCGACCGTTGTTCGTCAACTCAACCGTAGCGCGTCTGCTCACCTGAAAGGACGTCATGGCTGTGTCCGATGCGATGGAAAAGGCTCGTTGATCGGAGGGGAAACACTTCTTGCCTATTGGAATCCCGCTTTCGAAAGGCAAGTTGTCGCACGACGGTGGATCGACGCTGTTGTTGTCGATCGATGGAAAAGGCTCGTTGGTCGGTGGGAAAGGCTTCTTACCTATTGGAATGGCGGTTTCGAATGGCAAGTTGTCGCAAGGATCAGGATGACAAGGCACACAGACGGACGAAGTCCTTAAATCTGCTTCCCTCACCCGAACGCGTTGTCCGTGAGAGGATTGGTAATACCAACGATTAGAAGACCAGACATCGTTGCGAAAAAAAGGACGGAAAAATTGAAGTGAAAAGAGGGAAGAAAGGTTGCCCCTCTGAGACGGCCAAAAGTAAGTATAGGAAACAGACGGGGGCAGAAGAACGAATGGACATGAAAAAGAAACCGACTATTGGACTAAAGGGGGCCGCAGTCACCCATCAAACTGGTAAAAGAGCAGTTGCGTGAAGCTATTGAATTGTTTGGCCCGCGAAAGAAAATTTTGTGATCAAAAAGGTATGAAAAGTACGGTTGAGGACAGAAACGGGGAGTTTCAAAGAATGCTTGAGCATCCGGGAAGTCGTGAAGGAAATAAATAATCAGGAAGCGAAATACCCCGCGAAAGAGAGAGAAAAGCGAGGCTCTGCTCCGGATATCGATGCCTAAGAGGAGGGCGCGAAAGGCAGGAAATGAAACGGTAGAAAAGAATGGTCGGTGAACCTTCAAAAGAAACGCCCAGGCAGCTCAGCCAAAAAGATTGGCCTGCCAAGCCACACTGAACAAAGAACTCTTTTCGGCCGGCCGACCGACACACTTGGGGCTTGCAGCCAAAGCAGCGCCTTCCAGAAAGCTGATCCTTCTATAAACCTCACATCCCCTTCTCTCCTCCGCGGAAGAAGATCGGCGGGGAGGTTCCGCGGTCACCCGTCTCTGCAGCCACTGCAGCCGTTCCTTCGTGTCCTCCACCTCGCCCAGCGGGGACCATATCTACCCGCCCAAGTCCTGTCGCAGCTTTACGTCCACGAGACACTGTTCTGCTACCCGAAGGAGTGGGACTCGATACAGAAACAGGTGTCTTCTCTTCTGTGGTGCGAGTCGGCCCCCGGGCTTTCGGGCTCCTACCCGATTTCGTGTTCCCTGTTGCGGTCGTCGGCTCAGTATGGCTGCTTGCAGCGCTAATGGCGCTCGTTAGACGCGCATTTGTTAACGTGTCTGACTGCCTCTGTGGAAGAGTGCCAAGGGTCGAGGTCGATGAAAGCTTTGCCATGTTTTGCTCCACGGCAGTCGAAACTATTTCGTCTACAGCGCCCGACGGAGGCTGCAGCAATGGCGGAGCTGGAGTTGAGAAGAGCACAGATGGGGTGACGACCTGTGGTGCGAGAACAGGGCCTTCCGATTGGCTAAACGCCGGCAGTGCGCAGGCCAACTGTGGCGCCATCGGTGTCAAGGGACATTCAGTCGATGGTACAGTTAAAGCCCTTGACCGCCTTTTCACGCTGGCAATCTTTCGGTCTGAAGGCGAGGCGGTCGTATCAGCCGACGCAGGCGTGTTCAATGACTGTTGCGCCGGTATTCGCGGAGGCGGAGGCGACATAAGCATTGGTGCAGATTGCACCTGTGGTGGTTGCAGAACCCAGTTACTTCCCGGACCATGCGTTACCGCAAAAGGTTGTTGGCTGAAATGCTGTTGCCGCCAACGCGCTGCACCGGCGGCTCCATTCGCTGTATGCAGGGGCCAGAAAGGCGGAACGCCTTGTCCATTGCTCCCAGGCCATGCCACACCTGTAGTATCCGCCAAATTCAATGCGGATAACGCAATCGAGAGGGATCCCATGGCGTCCGCGTCACGGCTCATTCCTACTGGCCCACCGTCCACGATTCCACCCAACCCCCGTGACTGGGGAAGGCCCGACGGAAACGGCCGCTGAGGTCTGCCCAGCAAAGAAGCCGACGCAGCAGTCGCTGTGGAAGCGTCCGATCCAACCGGCGAGGCCATAGCAGTTCCGACATTGCTATTACCTCCATCGTTCGTACCAAACATGCCGTTTGCAGGAAAGGGAAACGGGTCTAAGTGGTAAGAGTCGATGCTGCCTGGAAGGCTTAAGCTTCCGGAGGGGTAGATCGGAAGAGTTGAAGCTCCGATTGGTACCGGAGAAGTTGTCATTCGAAACAGATACTGTCTTTGCGCGTGCCCCAACGTGCCAAAAGTTGTCGAGCTTAGCAATGAATCCTGCATCGAAATCTCGGAGGCAGCAGAGGAGGTAGGTGTTGGGCTGGCGGCGCGAATAATGGCTGGTACAGCTGAGTGGAATGGCTGGGGAGCGGAAGTGTACTGTAGATTGATGTCTTTAAGTACTCTGCTTTGCAAGGTTTGTTGGGAGTCTGAAATGATGGGAGACGATTTTCGGTTCTTCGGACTTGAACAGGTTTTGTTCCACCCAGTCGCGCTCCAGCGTCCTTTCATTCTCTGGCGATGAGAACCGCCAGCATTGGAAGCGCGACTTCTTCTATGAGCTTTCCCAGCGGGATACTGGTTCGTACCTTGACGCTGTGCCATTGTCATTGCGGTAAACGCCAGCCATAAGGACATTGGCGGTGAGCCCCAGGCACCAAAGATTCCACCAAAGGGGATTCCAAGGCCGTTGGGAGTAGGGTGAATGCCGTTCCACATGTTGGAGTTCGCGTAAGTGCTTGGTAGAGCTGGCGGTGGTGACAAGGAGCGGCCAGGTACAATGCCGGCGACTCTGCGCAAATCAGCCACTCCTTCAACTGACAGCTGTGGTTGTGAGTACCTTCGGGATGGCGAGTACGCGATTGGTCCACCATCCGTTGAGAAGGCGTCACTATTGCGCACGCGAGCTTCACTCGAAACAGGCAGCGGCTGTGAGGGGTGCTGCGGAGGCAATGACTGCCGATGCTGCTGTTCACGTTGCTGCTGTGGGGGTTTCCGCGAGGCCACCAGTGGTGCGTCGGGAGGTCCGTTCCGGAGAAATGGGGTTGTCGAAGAGGACGACGATGATGAGCGGCCTCGGCGTATAACCGGGCGTTGCTTGCTTGGAGCAGGAGGTGGTGGAATGAACCGGGGAGGCGGAGGCGGCGCTTTGCCTGTGAGAAATGTCGGCAAGGCCTCTGCATTCTTCCCAACAACGATTTCTATCGATTCTTCAGACGCCGTTGATTCTTCATCACTGTCAGAGTCTGAAAGGAATTGGTTCAAAAGGGCCAAGAAAAGGAGACACTTATTGCTACGAACCACTGTAGGTGTGGGAGCAGCTTCGAAATGGAAAGCCGCCTGGCAACGTCTCAACCCCGAAAAATTTGCTCGGTCTTGAACGAAAAACCTCTGCGTTGTTCCCAAAAGCTGGTACTCTCGACGGATAATTTTGTGGCGGCATGAAGTTCAACAGACGAGATCCGATGGGTGCAGTCCCGAACGATGGAGGATGGGGAAGTGGGATTGACGGTGACGGGTTCAAGGCAACATTAAGCGAAGACACCGTCTGGTGCGGTCGGTGCTGAAGCGGGACGATTGGTTTACAATCTTCTGCCAGCGAAATAGCAATGGTCAAATCTGATGCACCCTGAGCAGCATCAGCGGGGATTGTGTTGGAGTCTGGAAGAACGGCCCGCACCGGAGCCGCTCTGGATCCGGCCAGAACCAGGTCCTCCGCCCTCGCTCATCGAAACCTCTCCGCGGGGAAAAGGAGGAGCCCATCGTGCCGCACCGCCTTGGAATCTGGGAGACTCGAGCACACTTGGATCAACAGTGGACTGAAGATCTAAATATTGAATTTTTTGGGCTAGAGGCACCGCCCACGGCCGAACGACCAGTTCGCTTGGAATCGCGCGAGGCAGCTGCTGAGATCTTGGTCGAGACAGCGTTCTCGACTTTTGGTGTGCTGATACAGACGAATCAGTTGGTTTGGAGGAGCCCGACAGTTCGCGGCCTCGGGTATGAATGTTCGTGCGGGACGGCTGGGAGAGACATTGCTGGAGCTGCTGCGGTTGTACCGGTTGTTGTTGGATTTGCTGTACAGAAAGAGTGAACGGTGTCGCGGGTGGTGGTATTGGAAGCCGCGTTAGGGGCATAGGCGGTGTGGCTGCCACCACAGTGGGAGCTGCCAGCACTGTTTCCGGGATGCTGCTCCAAACGGCCCCCGAAGGACTATGGCTCGAGATTGCTGGTTGCAAAATCTGAACAGCCAAAGCTGGTGCTTCTGCCAAGACGTCTTGCGTTAACGATTCAGGCAATGAAGCGGCGAGTAGGGGCGGAGGAAGATTATTCGCAACAACAGGTATGGAAGGAACTGATGGGACCGATATCCGGGAGCTCAAGATGGAAGGCGCCAGAGGCTGTGTAGCGGCAGCTGGCGCCCCGCCTTGTGCAGTTGCTTGCAAAGCGCCCCAAGATGGCACCTGGGGATGGGATCGGACGACGACGTTGGCCCACGACGTCGGGGGGCCACCCGTACCACCCGGCCCGCGGCTTTGAAGGGGTGGAAAGTCATCGTTCCTATAGGCAAAAGCCGGCTGGCGGCGATCGCGCTCATCGGTCTCTAAATCGCTATGTCGATGGCTGGTACGCCCTGATTGCGTTCCTTCTCGGCGCCTGCCTCCGTTTCGGCGACTCGATGCCGGCACGCTGGAGGCCCCAGGGTTTGCCGAATTGGCTGAGGACGCGACCAACGAGGGCTGAGAGGATAAGCCACCCGGCCCCAGTCCCGCGTTCGAAGGGCGCGATGTTCCCCCAGAGCTCCCCATTCCCCCACGATCGCGCGGACGCAATCCAGCGCTGGTCGAGTTTGACGTGCTTTGGAGAGTTCCGGTCGTTCTTGTGGCAGTACGGTCCTCCAAGCGACCTCGTCTCGATTCATCCGCAGCATCCACAGATCTTGATCTCTCCCAGCCGCGAGGAGGTTTTCGCGCTGCCATTACCGCTTGCAGCAAATGTGCCGTTTGCAAGTGGCGGGATGAAAGAGTAAGGTGATACGGCCTGGCGGTAGAAACCGTTAACGATTCCAAGGGTCTTCGAGGCGAGTCTGGGGAATCTGACTGCAGCGATGGAGCCACAGATCGAGTGCCGGCTGCGGCTGCCCCGAAATCGACTAGAAATTGCGAAAGGCTCCCAGTTCTTCTTCCTAAGGTTTTGCGGTTTAGATCGAAAGGCCGGCTGTGTTGCGATGGGGCGGTGGGCGAGGGCGATGGATCGGAGATTTGAGGCGGGGCCAGGAGGGAGAGGTGGTTTGGTGGATCTGTTGGCTGGCGCAAACAAGAAAAGATCCACAAACTTGACAATTGCCGGGTGCCGCGCCTAACGACGAAACGATGATAGCAGATGTCCTCTCGCCGGCCAAACTTGAATCTCTGAGCTCAGCCGGCTTTGCCGTCGTTGACAATGAAGACCGAAAGTCACTGGCTGGCTCTGCGACTGTGGTGAAGGAAGTAAGTAAGGGATGAGGATCGGGGACGATGACGGGACTGCCTGATCCGTTGTCTCTTTCGAGCTCGTGACCAACAGGCTACTTACACAGATTAACACCCCCAGGTCGACACATTCACTTCCGGAATGATTCGAGTGTACCAACTGAAAGATGATCAAACCAAGTTTTATGTGGAAGAAGAGAACCAGGAGGAGAGTATGTTTGTTCTGCGAGAGTTTGATAACCAGGTAATGCCTTTCTTGCGGCCCTGCGTCGAGCCTGACGCTTGCCCCTTCTCCATACTTTCAGCTTACAGTTGATGCGTTCATTAAGGTAGCAGTTAAAATCTGCATCTGTAACCGCTCGAATCGCTGACTTTGCGCCGTTTCACCCTTCCTTTCGGACAGGACCGCGAAGTGTCTTACGCATTGATGTGGGGTTCCTGCTGTGCCGGAAAAGTCAAATACTGTGCCCGTTTCCAGGCTGACCAGTAGTGAATGCAGCCGTCTGGGAGGAGCAAAATTCTATGTAGACGAATGCCATTTGATTAAATACTGTGACGGTGAGGAGCAGCATCATTCGTAATCTGGCTTGATGGCGTGCACTGGGGCAAATACGTAGAATACGACAACACACACCAAGCCGCCAAGAGCCCCCAGAGTTAAGAGAATGACAAACGTGAGTCGCACATGCCACGTTGCGTCCACCTGGGCATCATCCACTGGTCAGAAGATAAAAAGGGTTTTGTCCTGGTCCAAAGCCTCACCTCAGAAACAAGTGGGGGGATAGAACCAACCGCCACCTTTGGTGCGTAGCAAAGGCCCGTGACAAGTAGCGCGAATACAGCGGAGCAGATTGTGTTGACCAGGCTGTGTGATAAATCAACGCGTTAGCGTTGACTCTTTCAGGTCTCAAATATACAGGAAGATACACTACGGTGACCAATCGCTCTGGCTCATCACCAAACAGATGAGGAGGAAAGCAGCTCCCACAGACAAGCAGAGAAACAGTCCCCAACCGACTCCCATGATCTTCGACGAGGGGCCCTGGACCGTCTGAGCCAAGGTTGCGTTGCTGACGTTGAAAGACCACTGCGTAGGAGTTGGAGACATCGAGTAGGACGCCGATGCGCTGGCTGAGGGAGACACTGTTGAAGATGGCATCTCGGGTACCATAATCAGTGACGGTAGTGAGGTTTCGACGTCTGCTCGTCTGTCGAGCGCCACACGAATGACCAAGGTCGTATTGTGGGTTATGGTGTCTGAGTTGACGATGCCGAAACTGGGTGACCCTCCGTCATGATCGGGCAGAACCGCGATCGCGCTGGATATCTCATCAGAGGGCTTCTCATGGCTCTCAGCACGGCTCGTTGAGTGAGTGGGCAGGAGGTATTCTGTCGCGGATGAGTTTGACGAAGTTGATTCTCGCCACAACTTCATCTGGAATCGGAGCGCTGCGGATACTTGTGTGGGCTGCCACATCCAGAGAAGAACTGCGAGCAGCCCCATCTCTGCCAATGCTGCGGCTTTGAAGCGGCGTCTACTGCAGCTCAGGGATCGGGCGCCGAGGGATGCATGGCGATTGCAAATCCTAGTCACTCCCATCGGAGCCAGATTTGGGTTGGGTGCGGTCGGAGTTTTGGGTTGACAAAATTGTCTGAAAAGCCTTTTGAGGTCGTTGGACCACTGGGAGGGAAGAAAGGGCGGTGGGAAGGGGGCGCGGGTGAATGGGTATTCGCTCATCGGCTGTGTAAATGCGAGACTAGTAGCTCCTTCTCCTGATTGGGAGAATTCGTGCAGAATGGGAATAGGTATCATCACCAGATCACAAAATATAGCGCTCGTCTCAGCGTGCATACGTTGCAAACTACACAAATTTTTTGTCGACATGTTGAAGTTTCTGCCAGCTCGCGTTCAGAGAATTTGCCGCAAAGATGCTCCTCCCGTCAAACTGCCGTACGTGGAAACCGACGCTGCTGGAATAGCCGCTGTTATCGACATATCAGGTATTTCGCGTCAACAGACGTTTGATCAAAAGCCTACGCGGGAAAAAGAAAAACGCGATTGTGACACGAGTTCTCTTGGTCTCAGGATTCTCTGCGTTATCGGCACGGCTTCAAGAAGTGCACGGTTTGGACGGAGGTGCCCTACTCCGAGACGCGATTAACAGTCCTTTCGACAAGATAATACGCGCTGTGCACTCTCGCTCAGGCGAGATCGTAAAGTTCGCTGGCGATGCGGCTGTGGTTTGCTGGTATAAAATCGCCTCTTCAAGCTCGCGTGTACTTCAGCTCATCGCGTTTTGATTTCCACTCGAAAGGTCAGAGCCACAGGCGACCTCGTTGCGGCGGCAGCATCTTCTGCTGGAATCCTTCTTTTGTTGCCTGGAGCTTCTGCGGGAATTTAAGGAAAAAATGGTGCAGCCCTCCGAGTCTGACTCTATCGGAATTCACATTGGAGTGGGCTACGGCACGGTCAATCACATTCACCTGGGTGAAAACTCTGGCGGTCCAAGCGCTGCCGCAGCGCGTCGAGAGTACCTGATCGGGGGCAGTGCCGTGTTCGTTGCTGGCAACCTACTCAGTTGCGGAAATCGAGGGCAGGTTGTTTTTCACGACAGCTACTGGAATAATCTGGGCCTCGCAATTTCGGATGTAACGCTTAAGCAGGCCTTGAAACAAGTAATTGTCGATAGCTTGGGTGATACGATGCAGAATTATGTCGTTATTGAAGGTGGCGATTTGGTGAGCAAGGGGTTTCTGCAGGAAGCGAACAGGATCCAGCCTATCGAAAAGGACGAAAGCACGAGCCAAAGCGTGGACGGCGATTTAAATCAGTTGGCTGCTCTGCAGTATGTAGAGACTTCGGTGGTACATTACTTGATGGCAGAAAGTTCTTCGAAGCAAGCATCGGAGAAAGATGGGAACGTTCAAGACTATCAATCGGGGCGGGCAGATCGATACAGTGATCTCCGCAACGTAGCTGTTCTATTTATTCGGTTTCCCAACGTTCACCTCGAATTGCCACTGGGGAATGTCGATCATGAAGATCACAACCAAGCTGATGGTGTCTTATCGCCTCTCAGCGCGGCCCAGTTTCTGACGGAGGCGGTCCTCCGAAGCGCTCACCACCACGGCGGCAGTCTCCGCCAGATAAGCTTCGACGACAAGGGCTTTACCGCGCTGGCCGTGTGGGGGCTTCGCGGATTCGCCCACCACCGTGCCGAGTCGCGGTACGCTCTGAAAGCCAGCATGCAGGTTGCGCAGGTTATAGAGCGGAAGCGGCGGTCCGTGAGGAATGCTTCTGCCACGGCTCTGGATGGTGTGAGCATCGGCGTCGCGTCGGGTGTCGTTTACGCGGGGCTAATAGGAAACGAGCTAAGGATGGACGGCACGGTTCTGGGAACTGCGGTCAACCTCGCGGCGAGGCTGATGTGCCTCGCTCGGCAGTTTGACGCGGTTGAAGTGTTACCTACTCGAGTCTTCATTTGTTGTGATGAGGCCTCGTTCGAAGAGTCTAGACATTGGTTCAAGTTCGATACGTCATTGCCGAGCGCCAAGCTGAAAGGTAATATCTTTTCGAAGCTTCACTTTTGTGAAGGGGTTTCAAGGTGAATGGATTTGTTGCATTTAGGTTGGAACGAACCGATTCCGGTATTCATGCCCCTGAGTGAGATGGACAATTGGCAAAAATCTACCATCAACAAAAGCAGTAGCAGGTTAGTCGGCAGAACTGGCGAAGTGGAGATGATCGAACAGTCCATAAACAAATGGGCGCTTGGGGAGCCCAACCAAATCGCTTTCTTCGTTGGAAAGTCCGGTATGGGAAAATCGGCCCTTGTCGAGCACATGTTCCGTCTTGTGTCGACGTCGGCAGAGTGGGTCTGTTGGTGAGTGCCTCAACTACTCAATGCCGGTGTATCTTGTTTGACCGTGCGAACCCTCCACCGTTCCAGCTACGCCATTGGGGATGAAATGACACATAATAGCTCCTATGCTTTCCTTGGCTCGTTGCTTCGTAACTTTGCGGCAGAACTTCGCGAAAAGGGGGTTCAGCCCCAGGAACTGGCCGCCTTTGCAGAAGCAAGCAACAGAAGCACGAATGAGTCTGAGCTGTCCGTTGCCACCACGGAACCGGCCGCTTTGACGACGTCCACGTCTTTTACAGACAGTGACGCGTCGTACCTACAAGAGCTTCTGACCGCGTTGCAGTGTTCCAGTCGCACTTTGGCAGCGATCAGTACAATTCCGGGCCTCTGGAAATCAAAGTCCAGCGACCGTAGAGCCTCTATCGCATCTCTTAGAACTATCCTGGCACCTCTAATGGTGCAAATGTTTCGAGCTATTGAAAATCTTGGGTTTAAAATATCGCTGTTCTGTGATGACGCCCAGGTAATTAAATCATTGTGTAACTGAGAGCCTCTGACGGTTCTCAGTGGATTGACCAAGAATCTGAATGTGTATTACGTTTGGTGGTGAAAGCATGTCCCTCTGTTCTCTTCGCGATCAGCGGAAGAACAAGAGACGTAAGTTGCTCATCGTGTAACGATGCCGCCTTGACAATGTGATAGGAATGGGACCGAGCGGAACTCTTTGACAGGATAGAGTGCCTCGCTACTCAGCATATAGTTCTGAAACCCCTCGCACCAGATGGAATCCGAAGCATAGTTGAGTTGACATCTGAGAGAGCCATCGAAGAAGAACTACTCGAGGAGATTGTGCAGCAAACGAATGGAATTCCAATAGCAGTTCACATTATAGCGTCGATGATTAAATCATACGTCTCAACTCAATCAGCAGGAGATTCATCTGTTGGGAGGCGAAGAAGTAGCACGGAGGCGAAACCTGCTCTATCACGGAAAAGGACGTCCTTGCGAGCTAGTTCCTTGCGAGCGAATGAAAACTCCGTTTTGCAACTGCTGAGGCAGCAAGGATGGTCGATCGCGTCGGCCGTCACCGTTCAGTTGAGTATGATTCAAAAGGGAAAATGATACCAAAACCAAAATTCATACTGCTTAACAAAGATTAGATGCGGTCGCACCTGCATTTCGAGATCTGCTTTATGCCGCTGCCGTCATCGGCCAGAGGTTCTCGCTTTCTACACTCGCTTCCGTTTTGCAAAAGGTTGATAGTGAGGGCAGCATGAATCAGGATCACACTTTTGAATCCATCAAAAACCTAGTAAGAAATAGTGATCGATTTGGATTCCTCCAACTAGAAACAAGAAATGGGGAAGATGGCTATGCATTCAGCCACTATGTGATACATCGCTCAATTCTTGCCGCAGTGCTTCCGCAGCGAAGAGAGATCATAAGACGTGAAATAGTCATTCATCTTATTCGGCAATACCAAGGAGACGAAGATGATGGGACCATTCTGCCTGCGATAATCGAGCACCTTCTCCAGCTACAAGGAGAAGAAGATCTTAAACGCAAATATATTTACAAAGGCTTTTGCGCAGCAGCACACGCCCGGAAGCTCTCCGAAGCATTGCACTGGAGGAGCACCTTAGATTCTCTCGACAGCAGCTTCTGCGATAGCCTTCCATTGACAGAGCATATCAAAGATTGCAGGCTCCACGCGATGACTTTGTTTAACACCGGGTAAGGATTCTTCTTGTGGCCTCGGCTCATTTTCGCCTTTTGCTGATTTCTCTCTTGAACGGAAACTCCCCCCTTCCCCAGCGAAATAGGCGGGGCCGTGTCTGTTGCCATCAAACTTTTCAAAATTACTGGTGCGCCGTTCCGACTATCGTCCGAAAGCTCTTCCAAAGCAGTCTCGGGGATTATCCGTCACGTCTCCACCCTGCGTTCGATCCAAAAAGCCACTCCTGACCGAGTGCGCGACATTTGCATCGGGTACATCACTCGGACGTTTCCTGGTGCGTTTCCAGGACGAATCGAAACGCGGCGGAAGCTTCCAGCCACAGAGCCCGGCGAGCTGCTCGACGCTCTCACCTGTGCGGCGTCGCCCGGAGAAGGCATATCGCGTCTGGACGACATTGCGTTTGTCCTCGATTTGCTCCACGAGACTTTTTTGCACGACAAGATATCGCCGTTGGATATGCTGCACTTCCAGATGTCGACACTCTATTTGACCATCCTTGCGAGCGGCCAGTTCGGCAGCGATCGCCTCTGGAACGCTCGGCTGCGGCTCGCGTTCCTGAGAATGGGGTTCCTCCTATTTTGCGTCGGCGCAAAGAACATGTCTCGAAAGTGCATGGCGCTGGTCAACAGCTCCACAAACTGTCTTTTGTCGAGCCATGAGATGGAGTGTCGGGCTCTCCACTGCATCGAGCAGACCGCTTACAACTTTCTGTCGACGGAGCGACTGGGTTTTGACGACGTTCTTCTCACCCTTGAAAGCTTGCATCACTTTCGATCAATTGGAGCCGAGTACTTTGTTATCTCGCAGCAATTGTGGCTGGGCTTACATATAATGCTTCAAATGCAAGTCTATCGTTTGCACCGCGCTTGGTTGGCTATCGCAATGTAATGTTTCTTTGACAGGTTTGGAATATTTAGCCCCCAAACATTTCAAGACGGAGTATTGGACATGAAAGCGATCGCTGCGAGGGCGACGTTGTTTTGCGAAGACAGTCACTTTATATTCTGCTTGAAGAGTTGCGTTGCGGTGGAGCTCCTCCTTCGCAATGATTACTTGGACGCCGACAACGTTTTCAAAGAGTGCAAACACGATCTTCTCAAAGACGGCGTGGGTAAAACAACCCATTCCGTTCGTTAAAGACTTACCTTTCTGTCCAGTTGACAGACTTGAAGCTGTCTATGGGTGGAACTGCTCTTTATGGGGCAGCGAATTGGCTGGCCGCCTCTGCTATGATGGTTGAAAGCGGCGAAAACAACGAGGAGTGGATCGAGCTTTTATCTCGCTGCTGTTTCGGAGTGATTGAATGCCTGAAAGGTGTCCCCATGCATCTGGTATGGTCAGTTGTAGAGGGGAAAGAACCGCTTCTCCCCAAACGCTTTGCGTTCAAAGTATCAACTAATCGTCCATGCATCGTGACCAGATATATTTCGCATCGCTATCTTGCGTGGGCGCAACCTGCTTGCTTTCTAGCCTCGCGCTTTCATTAATCGAACCAAATAGCTTCACGGCAGTGCAGCGTTCCCAAATCGCTCAACTCTTGACCAGCGTCCTGATGGCAATACGACTCCTAACGCGTCGCTCCAACTTCTTCTACTCGAAGTTGGGTTTTAAAGTCGCAGAGCTCGCCCTCGTCATCGTGTCGGGTAATGTGCTGAAGTTTGAGAAGGGCATGGAGAAGTTCATTTTGAAGTTCGGTTCCGGAATGACCACCCACACACAGCTGAGGCTCCGCGCGCTCATTCTTCGATGCAGAGGCTTGAGGATGGGAAAGGAGGAGGTTGCTGTGGAGGCACGGGCGCTTATTGAAACGTTTAGTGTTTTCGACAATCGAAGAGATCCGGCAAGATTGGAGCTACTATGCTGCTAAAGTCTATCTGATTTAAATTGGTTAAACTAATCTGCTCAGTAATAAACAAATATTTGTTTTGAGTCACATGCGTCTATTGCTGTAACTCTTCAAAGCTTATGGGAGCCGTCCGTCATTTCTTCATTCTTTTTTTGTTAATTTCCAAAAAAAAAAAAAAAAAAAAAAAAAACAAACTATCAGCTTGTGCGATGATGCGCATGTGCGGTACTCCAGCCCTGTCTCCGACAACACAAGTGACGCAATTGTAACATCGGGGTTCCTGTGTCGCGACTGGGAGCGACTTGGCGGTCACGCTGCTTAGTATGGATAGTTCCTTAGGCGTGTGATTTTGACGAATCGGGTTCGTGTCCCGACGAAGACATCTGGAAAACATCTTGAAACCTTATTTTCTGTCTGTTTCATAAACGAACGCGACATGGTTTTGGAAAACCACGTTCCAGAAATGGAAAGCTCTATCTCGCAATTTGCATTAATTTGACAAAAGGTTTTTCATTGGTTCCTTCCCCAATTTTGCCTTTTTCAGACAAAGACAGACAGGCTTCAGTGAAAAGCAAGCATCTCCAGTTGCGAAACTCACTCGTCGGTCTCTCGCCCCTTGCGCACTGTTTCACGCGTTGCGTGTGCGTGGGGTGATGGTGACGCACCGCAAAATTCGCAGGGAGAGAGATCAGAGATGGCGGCACGCGGGGAGTTCAGCAGTGAAAACAAATTCCCACACAGGCGGAGAGACAGACTGGCAGACAGACAGACAGACAGACAGACCATTTCTGCCTTGAATTTGAGTGCAGTCTTCTTCGAAAGACGCGCGCAACACAGAAAGAACAAAAAAAAAAAAAAAAAAATCTGGCCGCTTCACGTGCGACTGACCGACTGCGACGATCATTGCCAACAGAAACAGAAAAAGTGGAGATAGCAAGCGGGGATGCGGCAGCGGACAGGACAGGGGGCAGTCTGCAAGAAAATCGCTCTCGCGTCCTATCGAAAGAGGAAAGAAACAAAGAAGAGAGAGAGAGAGAGAGAGAGAGAGAGAGAGAGAGAGAGAGAGAGAGAGAGAGAAAGAGGCAGACGGAGCGAGCCAGCGAGCGAGTGATCAAGTGCAATCTCCTCGTGTGCGCCTCTGCACCCGTTTCCCCAACGCCCAAAATACGTATTTAACCCACCCATTCCCGATAGCCAAAAGAACACCCCCCGCCTGGACTTCCCCAACTTGACGGATACTTGACTCACGCACGCATCTCCTTACGACCCTTATAACCACACACTCACACACCACAATGAAACGTACGCTCTCCGACACCCCGACCGCCGCCGGCTCCTCGGGCCGCCTCCACCTCCTCCTCCGCACCGCAATGACCCCGCTCGTCACGCAATCCCTCGCCGAGTTCTACGGCATGTTCCTCTTCATCTTCCTCTCCCTCGCCGGCGTCCAATCCGCCGTTTTCCAGGGCACCGCCACCACCACCGCCCTCCTCCAGATATCCCTCGTCTTTGGCCTCGCCCTGACCACCGCCGTCTGGCTCACCTACCGCATCTCGGGCGGCGCCCTCAACCCGGCGGTCAACCTCGGCCTGCTGGTCGCGGGCAAAATGGACCCCGTCAAGGCCCTCGCGTACTCCGTCGCGCAGTGCGCCGGCAGCGTGGCCGCGTGCGCTGTGGTCGCCGCCGTGTTCCCCGGGTCCCATGGGAAGGCGTTTTTCGGTGCGAATGCGGTCCAGGCGGCCGCGGACGGGTCCGCGGTGTGCTCGGCGGGACAGGCGTTTGCGATGGAGGCGCTTCTGACGATGGGGCTGGTCCTCGTCGTGCTGTTTATCGCTGTCGACAAGCACCGCGCGACGTTTATCGCGCCGCTCGTGATCGGACTGTACGGTGAGTCACGGCGTCTTTCTCGTGTGGAAGTTCTCGGCTAATTCGGTTGTTGTGTCTTATTGCGCAGTCTTTATCGCCCACCTGATTTCCATCCCGTACACAAACACGTCGATCAACCCCGCGCGCAGCTTTGGCGCGTCGGTCGTGTCGGGCACCTGGAACGACCACTGGATCTTTTGGGTCGCGCCCATGACGGGCGCTGCGGTTGCCGGGTTGATACACAGGTTCTTCAAGGCCCTCGACTACGACTCGCTCAACCCGGGTCAGGACGCCGACTCGGAGTTTCTCACTGTCTGAAACAGGGGGTTGGTTTGACTGACGCATGGATTTGTGATTCCTATTTTTCTCTTTGTTTTTGGGGGAGTGTTTCCTACTAGACCTTGTTCTTTCTTAATTTCATACTTTCTTCCTAGACGCAACCGATATCCGTTCACCCAGACTTTTTTTCGCAGTGCCGTTTCCTTCTATTTACCTACTCGCATTCGAGCTCTTGCAGTTTTGGAGTTGCTTTCTCTCTCTCGTTTCAGTCTGGGGAAGTATACTTTTATCATATCCGAGTGGAAATAATGATATAATTAAAACTGGACGCTGTTCGAAACAAGAAACGGCAATGCACTTGCCTGTCTGTCTGTCTGCCAGTCTGTCTGCCAGTCTCTCGGCACCTCTCCCAACCAACAACACCGCGACTGCGCGCAGCTGGTGAATGAGCGAGTGAACGAGACAGACAGACAGACAGACAGACAGACAGACAGAAAGACAGGAAGACAGACAGACAGACAGAGCGAGAGAGAGGGAGGCCAGCAAAGAACAACGCAAAGAGTCATCACCAAAACAAAAACAACCAGCGGGAGGCAAAAATGCATCCGAGTCGCGCGGCATGCGCGCTTTGCCATTCACACACTCACACTCGCACACACACACACACACACACACTCTCTCTCTCGCTCTCTGTCTCAAGCACTATCTCACTCTCGCTTGCTCTTTCCTCATTCGTCACATGGCTTTCGACAGCCCATATAAAGAACACTCTTTCCCCTCCCCTCCTTTCTTTCGTCCCTTCGAAACACGCACACTCCCTCATTCACAGGTCGCAGCTCGGAGAAAGCAGAGTCGACAACACAACAGCCTCACAGCCTCACAGCCTCACAGCCTCACTGTAACACACAATGACCCGCACGGTCGCAACCTCCCTCCTCCTGCAATCCCTCGCCGAGTTCTACGGCACCTTCCTCTTCCTCTTCCTCTCCCTCGCCGGCGTCCAGTCCGCCATCTTCCAAGGCCCCGCCCCGACCTTTGTCCTCCAGATCGCCCTCGTCTTTGGCCTCGCCCTCGCCACCGCCGTCTTCCTCACTTTCCGCATCTCCGGCGGCGCCCTCAACCCCGCCGTCAACCTCGGCCTCCTGGTCGCGGGCAAAATGGACCCCGTGAAAGCGGCCGCGTACACCGTCGCGCAGTCCGCGGGGGCGGTTGCCGCGTGCGCGGCGGTAGCGGCGGCGTTCCCGGGGTCCCATGGGAAGGCTTTCTTTGGCGCGAATGCGGTGCAGATCGACCCGGCGACGGGCGCGCCCGTGTGCACCGTGGCGCAGGCGTTTGCGATCGAGGCGGTGCTGACGGCGGGGTTGGTGCTGGTCGTGCTGTTTTTGGCCGTCGACAAGCAGCGCGTGACGTTTTTGGCGCCGCTTCTGATCGGGCTTTATGGTAAGGGATTGAGGTTGTGTGTGTGTGTGTGTGTGTGCGTGCGTGCGTGTGTGCGTGCGTGTGTGTGCGTGCGCCTGTTGTGTGTGCTGGACGAGCCTGTCGCGTGGTTGCTGTTGCAAAGCAGAGTGTGGGGAGAAGGGCGTCTCTTTGCTTGCATAATGTCTCCCAGCATGTCACTCACCCCACCTTCCACGTGCCCACACCCCGTAGTCTTCATCGCCCACCTGATCGCGATCCCGTACACAAACACGTCCATCAACCCCGCCCGCAGCCTCGGTGCGTCGGTCGTCGCGGGCGTTTGGAGCGACCACTGGATCTTTTGGGCCGCGCCGCTCGCCGGCGGCGCCGTCGCAGGCCTCGTCCACCGCTTCTTCAAGGCCGTCGACTACGAGAAGCTCAACCAGGGTCAGGACGCGGACTCGGACGGGCCCTCCTTGGCTTAACAGCGGGGGCGGGAGTGTTCTCTCGTTTTCTTTTTGCGAAGGACGTGTTTTGAGTCATTAATTAATGCCCGTGCGCTCGTTGTCGACCGCCCCACCCACCAACTACCCATACACCCCCCCCCTCCCACTCAGGAAGTAGTTCTGCCTTTGAATACTTTCCCCCTGTTTTGTTCAATCCCCCCCCCCCCCCTATCCCCAGGTGCCTCTTATATTTGACGTATTCTCCCCACCTGGGCTCATCGCTGAAATACCTCTTTCGTGCTTCCATACCCCTCCTTATCACCGCCTCATTTTCCCCCGTTGTGTGCTTCCCTTCCTTTCACGCCACAGGGCCTCAATATTTCTGCCCCTGTTACTTAAGATGTGATTTCGTGGCCTCTCTCTCTCTCCTCTGTATTCACCTCTTGCCCTTCTCTCCATCTCCCTTTCCCTTCCCTGCTCTTTGTGCCCATTCTCCCCAAACAGTCACACCGTTTCAATCCATACCCCAAAGAACCGAAGACAGTCAACACGTGACGGGATAATTGCATTTGTGCTGACGTGGTGGTCCGAAACCCGCTTAGTCCGAAACCGTACCCACCCATCGCGCTGAGTCACTGACCGCAAGACTGGGAAAGCGACTGACTGACGGCGGAGCAATGTGGAAAGACAAAGAAAAGAAACTCTCCAATGGATTCAGCGTTGTCATATTTCCACCAAAAAGGGCAAAGAATCCAGGACGCAAGGAAAATTAATTTTTTTTGGAAGGAGGGCGACGCGAAGGGCTCTCATTGGTCCCTTGCTTCTCTTGAAGAACCGTGTTTCACATCGTCTCTCTCTCCCTCTCGTCGAGTGACAGAGAGAGAGCGAGCGACAGAGAGAGAGAGAGAGAGAGAGAGACAGAGAAAGAGCTGTGGTGTGCGGACAGACACTGTCACTCGACTTTGCAGTTGCTAGCATTTCTGTTTTCTCCTCAGTCTGCTTCGGTTCGGAAAAGAAGAACTTACCACCCATACCAATTCGTTCCCACAGAAGGTCCCGACTTCAGAGGTACATTCAACGCACTGAGAACCAAAAATGATGCCCGCCCCAGTCGGAGACGTCAAGACCTCTGGATCCATGCCGCGCTCCACCACCCCCACGAAGCAGCAGCACCACCAGCCGCAGCGCCAACAGCGGCCGCTGGCCGTGACCTTGGCGCTGCAGTCCCTCGCCGAGTTCTACGGCATGTTCGTCTTCATCTTCCTCTCCCTCGCCGGCGTCCAATCCGCCGTCTTCCAAGGCCCCGCCCCGACCGCCCTCCTCCAGATATCCTTGGTCTTTGGCCTCGCCCTGACCACCGCCGTCTGGCTCACCTTCCGCATCTCCGGCGGCGCCCTCAACCCCGCTGTCAACCTCGGCCTGCTGGTCGCGGGCGCTATGGACCCCGTCAAGGCGGTAGCGTATACCTTCGCGCAGTGCGCGGGAGCCGTGGCGGCGTGCGCCGCAGTCGCCGCTGTTATTCCCGGGTCGCATGGCAAGGCGTTCTTTGGCGCCAATGCGGTGCAGGCGGCGTCGGATGGGTCCGCCGCGTGCAGCCCGGCGCAGGCGTTTGTGCTGGAGGCGGTGCTGACGATGGGGTTGGTGCTTGTTGTGCTGTTTATGGCCGTCGACAAGCACCGGGCGACGTTTATGGCGCCGCTTATGATCGGGCTTTACGGTGAGAAACCTGCGCGATTCAATCGAACACCCCCACTCGCGCTCTTCGTCTTTCTCACACTAAACACTTTTTTTTTTTTTTTTTTTTTTTTGGTGACTTTCTTCACAGTCTTTATCGCCCACCTGATTTCCATCCCGTACACAAACACGTCGATCAACCCCGCGCGCAGCCTGGGCGCGTCGGTCGTGTCGGGCACTTGGAACGACCACTGGATCTTTTGGGCCGGCCCGTTCACGGGCGCGGTCGTTGCCGGGCTGATCCACCGCTTTTACAAGGCGGTGGACTACGAGAGCCTCAACCCGGGGCAAGACGCCGACGAGGCGGAAATGGTTTGAAAGGAATGTAAATGCTGAGGAGGGTTGGCCTTGGTTTGTGATTTTTCACAAAAATGAGCTTGCTTGGAACAAGATGTTTGTTTCATTGTGTAGATTTGTTGCGGCGTTTTTTTCGTTTTTTTTTTTTTTTCTCAGTTCTTTTGGTGCAAGTTGTTCCTTTCCTCTTTTCTCTTTCTCGCTGGCTGAGTTTTCTCCCGTCTGTGGATTGTGACGAAGAAGAAAAAGAAGAAAAAGAAAAAAAACGTGGATTGTAAAGCACGTGCTCGACGAGAGAGAGCAAGCTGTGGGGGGGTTTGTCAGGTTTGTTGTTGTTGGTTGATTGGTTCAACCCTGAACCTTTTGTTGTAAGACAAACGAACGAACATCGCGCCTGCAACTCCGTCCCTCTCGCCCCGTCCCGCCCGCATTCACCCGGCATCGATCGATCCCAGCTCTCACGTTCACACAGTGGTCACGGCGACGGCGACGACAACGACGACAACGACGACGACGACGACGACGACGACGATGCGGAAGGCGACAGCGGCCACGGCGATCGCAGATCGCTCTTCCACCCAGCACCACCAGAGGCCGCAGCGACCTCTCTCAAAGCCTGCCGCCGCCGCCGATGGCATGTCGGGTCTGTCTCGAGTGGTTCCGTTTGTGTCGATGCTGACCCCCACCCCCCGCGAAACCTACGACAGGCTCGACTGCTTTGTCGTCTCCTTCGCAGTCTGCAGGCGCTTTGGCCCGCCCTGTGACCCCTCACCGAACCCTCTTCGATCCGTCTGCCTCGTCCTCGTCCCTCTCCTCTGCAGCATTCACCTCCATCCGTGGGGGTGGCGGTCGCGGAGCCGGTGTCGGCGGTGGCGTCAGCCGGCGCAGAGCTCAGGCCGCTACCGACCCAGACTACGACCGGTCCATTCCCGCCGTCATCCTTCCCTCCTCCGCCTCCTCTTCGTCCACCTCGGCATCCGCAGCAACCCCCGTCATCGAAATCAAACAGCGTCGCGACCGTGCGCCCTCCGTCAGCGGCGAGCCCAGCGGCCCTGTCCCGCCGTCGCTGCACCAGCAGCAGAACCACCAGCACTACCAGCAGCAGTCCCCCGAAATGCAGGACGACAACAACCCCGACGACTCGTCCTCGGACGACGAGAGCGCTGCCGGCGCCCCGCGCGGTGCGTCCGGAAAGCTTGCAAACGGCGGCGGCGGCGGCGGTCCTGCCGGGCCGGGCCGAAGCTCGCGATCCGCTCGAAGGCAGCAGCGCGCTGCAGCCCGCAAAGCTGGGGCGCCGGCACCGATCGTCGCGAGACCGATTATCCTGGAACGCCGCGACTCGACCGCGTCCATCAACAGCCAGACTTCCACCTCCAGAACCATCTGGGAGCCCACGCCGGCGTCCACAAACTCGCCGTCGCTGCTGGCGAGCTCGCTCGCCGCGCGTGGCGGGGCGGGCGCGAACCCCGCGTCGCCCTCCACCGCGTCCGCGGTGCCAAACATTATGGCGAGGATGACCGCCAGGGGTTCCGTCTCCGCCGGGCCGTCGGGGCCTCGGCTTCCATGTTCGGCGTCGCCGCTTTTGGCCTCACCCGCGCTCGCGGCAGCGGCCTTTTCGGCGCTGCCATCCGCCTCCGGCGGGCTCGCTGCAGCGACAGGAGGCCACCACAAGGCCACGATTAAGCTCATTGACGAGAATCTCCACATCCACAGGGACCAGGTGTGGCGGCTCCTCAGCGACCAGCCAGGCTGCTTCATCGTTGGTGTTTTGGGCCGCAGAGGCGTCGGGAAAAGCACAGTGCTCAACATGCTTGCGGACTCGCCAGACACTTTCAAGGTCGGAAGCGCACCGCCCCCACCCTCGGCTCTCTCGTCCGGCCAGCAGGCCCCTCCCGCACTGACGACACTGGGCATCGATCTCCACGTCACCCGGGACGGGCTCATCCTCCTGGACAGCCAGGCCATCGTTCCCACGCGACGACCGGCCAACGCCGCGACTACTGCGAACCAGATTGTCACGCCGTCAGAGCAGATTACAATGTTCCTCTTCTCGGTGTGCCACATCGTCATTGTCGTCTCGGACGCGGACGGGACTTCCAGCCCCGCCAGCCTCGGTTCCGCGGGCAAGGACGACGAGCTGTGGACGTTTTTGAAGCGCATCGAAATCATAAAGTACCGCGCCGACGGCGGCACGGGCGAGGTGGCCACCATTCCTGGCGCGAGGCGGCGCACGCGCCGACGCGACCGCGGGAAAACTGCGAGCGGGGGGACCGTCGGCGCGAGCGGCGCGGGCGGCGAGTCGGCGGACGGGAGAAAGGGGTCGGACTCGGATGGCGGCGATTCGGACGCCGGCACGGCAGTCCACGAGCGCGCTGGGACGCCCCTGCCTCAGCCCGCCGGCAGCGAGGGTGGCAATGGCCCCGCCGGCGCCGCCACGTCTGTGCCGGACGCCGCAGACGAGGACATATACTTCCCCACGGTGCTGTTTGTCGTGAACCGCAGCGGCCCTGACGAGTTTGCTCCGGAGATGCACGCTCGCGTTCGCGACGCGCTGGCCCGCACTTTCCGCGGGTCGAGATTGAAGATTTCGGGGCTGACGCGCATGGGCGCGTCGTTCCCGCGGTACGAGAGGCTTGCGTCGGCCGTTCCTCCCACGATGGGGGCCGACGCCACCGCGAACAAGACGGCGACTGCGGGAGATGGCGGGGCACCGTCATCGTCGTCTTCCCCGCTTCCGTACTCTCCGGACGAACCAAACCTTTGGTTCTTGCCATTCTCGCAAGAAGCAAAGCCGGCGCCTCCGCAGAAGCCGACGGGCAACGCGCAGACCGCGGCGCAGACTCTCATGCGAGGGCGCTTTCCCGGCGGGAACGGCAAGGAGCCGCGCGGCCGCACCCCCTCGGGCCTCGTCCCGCCCCTTGTCGCGCCGTCCGGCGCCACGTCTCCTACCTCTCCGCCCCCCGGCTTCATCTTTGACCAAGGCGCCCCGCTGCTGGACGTCACCGCCTCGCCGTCGCCGACGAGCCCCACCTCTCCCGTGCCCCCTCGCGAGCCCGCCGGTGCCACCGGCCGCTGGCTCGCTTCGCGCCAAAGCAGGTTCCCGTGGCTCTCGTCCCCACTCGCCCTGCGCCAGCACCTGGACGCCACCCGCGGCGCGCCGGCCCGCTACTCGGTCATGACCAACCTCCTCCGCCGCGATCTTCTCCGGCTCCCCGCTGCCGCCGCCGCCGCCTCGCTGACATCCCCCGCAGCCAAATCCGCCCCGCCCTCGTCCACCTCGTCGTCCTCGTCGAACGCGGCCGCCGCGGCTGCCGTCTCCGCCGCGTCGTCCGTCGTCGCTGCCACCGCCGCCGCCACCGCGCCAGGCCAAACCAACTCCGTCCTGACCTTCCTCGACCCGTCGACCCTAGGCATCGAATCCGCCGCCTGGGTCGACGAGCAGCTCAAGGCCGCCGCCGCCTGCCTCCACGACAGCCCGCACCCGCCCGACACCGCCGCCTTCGCTGCCGCCTCCGCCGCCGCCGCCGCAGCCGCCGCCGCCGCGCATGCCTATTCGGCCGCCTTTGCCCGCCGCGCCGTCAACCCCGCCGCCGCCGCCGGCCGCGCGCGGTGGTTCGGCCCGTCCGAGCACGAGTGGTTCCGGTCCGCCTTGAGCATCTGGGAGTCGGTGCATCGCGGGTCGCGGTCGTAGGGGAAATACTCCATGTGTGTGTGTGCAAAAAACTTAGTTGCGGGAGAATGCGCGTCGTCTTCCCCCCCTTTAACCGGTCACCGCCCCTCGTGCCGGGGTTGCGAAGGGGGGTAGAGAAAGCTCAAGAGGGTGAAGAAATAGCAGTTGATGCAAATGGGTGAGAGAGGGATGCGGGGCGAAGGCGGTGAAGGAGGATGGAAGAAGCAGGCGAGGGAGGATGTGGTGGGCGGGGGGGCCATGCTGTCGGCAGAACGTTGGAACCCTGTTTCCCTCTCCCACCGCCCCTTCGCCCGTTTCTGCGAACCCGCCGCCTTCCCCTCGTCTCCCATCATTTTCGCCTCTTTCTCTCCTCCCTTCGTTCCGGTTGCTCTTGTCCCCCACCCCCTGCCACCCCCAACCCTTGTTCGTTTCCTTTTGTTTGATTGTCTCGGGGGGCGCGCGGTGCTTCGACGCTGCAAAAGCTCAACACCATCCCCCCAAAAAAGGCAAGAAGAACGAAAACGGGCAGCTAACCTTTCCTTCGAAGCCCGTAAAACCAGTCCCGTTTTTTTTTTTTTTAACTTTCTTCTTTTTTTTTTTTGTGCCTTTTTTTTTCTCTTGTTTCTGGCCCCCAATCACCTCCCCATATTTTGTTTGCTGGAAGGAAAGAAGTGTAGTGTGTGTGTGTGTGTGTGTGTGTGTGTGTTGCGTGCTGCGCACACGTACTCACGCGCACACACGCACACGCACACGCGCGCAAGGGCTAGTCCTTTTCTCGCTTTTGTTTTTTTTCCTCCCCTTCCTCCGGCTGTTGGGACCGGGAGGAGGGGGGCCCTTTGGTCACCCTTTTTTCCCCCCCTGTTGCAGCGGGCTCCTTTTTTTTTGTGTGTTTCCTAGGTGTGTGGTTTTTTTTTTTTTTTTTTTTGCCTTCTTCTTTTCCTTACGACCGTCACCGCCCATTTCCTCCTCGCGTGGAAACCCCACCGGCACAACCAACCAGGGATGGTGGGAAGAGGAACAAGGAAGGCTTAATAAAGAAAAAAATGTTGTCTTTATTTTGAAGGGTCTGTTGCGCACCCGTGGTTTTCTCGTGTTGCCCAGAAAGTGTCTTCGTGGTGGAATGCAACTATTTTGATTTGCTTGTTTCCCTGATTCTTGGTTGAATCGCCGCGACCTGGCCTTTTAGTTTCCGAGCCGATTGAAACTCAAACATGACATCCAAGCAAAGCAAAGCGATTAAGGTACCAAAACAGAAAAAAAAAAAAAAAAGCAAAAAAAAAACAACGTAACAACAGGAGTAGCGGAATAGAAACACACGATCACGGCTCGCTCCGCACCTGCCCCCATCGCGCTAGGGTACCCGTAAAAAAGGGAGTCGCATATGTGAGTGCGTGTGTGTGTAGCGAGGCTGTTCACCGCGGCAAGAAAAACCGCAGAGAAAAAACGGCTGAGAGAAACTGCTGAAATAATAAAAAAAACCTCCTGAGCAAGAAACCAAGAGAATAAATGCGAAACAGAAACAAGCAAAATGACTCGAACAGAAGAAGCAGGGGAAATCGACGCAAAAGTTCTTGAGGGACTAAAAAAAGGAAATGCCGAAACATACATCGAAAGAAGTTTCGGACAGAACGAAGGACAGAAAAGAGACTCAAAACGTCACAGTAACTCGTTCTGCATGGGTGTCTTCTTGCGTATGCTGGACATTCGGGAACCAACAACAACCACGAGGCGAAAAAGAAGAAAACAGTAAAAATCAAGCCGCTGTGTGTTTGTGAACCCGTCAGACTGGTTCTGTCTTGCAGAACTGACTGAATGTGATTCGGGTAGCGTTGGCCTTCCAACGATCTCCAAAGTGTTCAATATCAAGTCTCAGTGTGCTGGGAAGCCGCATTTCCAACTATGCCATCGGGGGCTTATGTTTGCAACAACACTTCACATCATTTTGCGAGGGCATCCGTGTGCGACTAGGATAAACACCCGATTTACATACACACACGCACACAACGAAGAACAAAACCGCACGCTCGTTCACGGCTCGCTCCGCAGCCTCCCCATTGCGATCGGGTACCAGCGCGGCGTCGAGTCCTGCCGGAACTGGAACGCTCGCGGCGCGCCGTCCGCCCCCGCCGCCAGCACGATCCGCCCGCGCCCGACGCCCATCCGGCACTCGAACCTGGCCCCACCACGACGGCTGTGACGACGGCGTAAGGCCCCAGAGTCGTCTTCCGCGTCGGCCGGGTCCTCCGCTTCAAAGTCGTCCTCTTCCACCGCTGTGCACCGCGTGTCCGCCTCGTGCCGCGTCGAGCTGGCGTCGATCACGGAGACCAGGTACGCGCTCTCGTTCAGCCGCGTCAGCGGGCCGTGAACGCCCCCGCCGCCGCCCACGACTAGCACGTGGCCCGTGTCCCACCCGGGGTCCTCGCCGCCGCCGCCGTCTCCGCTCCCGTCGCCGCCGCCGGGTCGGGGGATCGCCCAGCTGACCAGATCGCCGTCCCGCAGCTCCGCGACCGTCGCAACGGCCTCCCACCTGCTGCTCCGCACCCCGTCGTCGTCGCCGTCACGCGGCTGCTTGGCCAGCCCAGCCAGGAAGCGGTGGTAGTTCCCAGCGCGCGGGGACGGCGGCACGACGCCCCGCGCGCTGTCCTTCGGTAGCTCGGCCCACGCGGCGAGAAGACTCGGGTCGCGGGTGGCGCCGGCGAGGAGGTAGGAGAGGTAGCAGGAGCAGTCGGTATGGAATGCACCCGCGGCGCCGTCGATGCGCGAGAGGTGGGTGTAGGAGGTGGAGGAAAGGCCGGGCGGCGCGGAGGAGAGGCGGGCGAGGTCGGCGAGGAGGGTTGAGGGGGAAGGCCAGGGGAGGGACGAGGAGGAAGGAGAGGCTTCGCGCCCGTCGGCGGGTTGGTGGGGGAAGGTGCCCTGGAGAGGGAGAGGAATCGGGAGAGGGGCGAAGGCGGTGGTGTTGCAGCTGTAGATGATTGTTGGATCGGCGGCTGCTACTGCAGTGGAGAGGACGACGACGAGGAGGAGGACGAGGAGGAGTGGATCGAGGTTGCCCATCGCGCCAACGAGCAAAATGTTTGGCGGCGGCGGCGGTGACAAGGGTGGCGGCGGCGCCGGCAACGGCGGCAACAACCAGCAGCAGCAGCAGCAGCAGGGGGGCGGGGGACCGCTCGGCCCGTCGGACCCGTTCGGCCCCGTCGACTTCAACCAGATGGGCCTGGGCGGCGGCGGCGGGGATCCGTCGTCGCTCGACTGGATGTTTGACCCTTCGTTCATCGGGGACTTTAATTCGGTAACTTTGCTGCTTGTGCTCTCCTGCCCTGGCTCGTTTGGCTGATCTCGCGTGCTAACCCACCCCTCCCGCCGTTGGCATTAGATGAGCGCTATGGATGCTCAGTTCCCATCGCTGTTCGACCCGCAAGGGCTGCAGTTTGCGGGCCTCAACCCGCAACAGCCCATGTCGCGTGGATCGCCCACCTTTAGCAACTTTCCGTCGCCCCAACAGCAGCAGCAGCTCGGTGGCCCGCCGCAGGTACGACCCCAAGGCCAGATGATGCCGTCCCAGCAAACGTCGCCGCGCCTGCAGAATATGCCGCCCAGACAGTTCAATCAACAGCAGTTGTTGCAACAGCAGCAGCTGGTGCAGCAACAGCAACAACATCAGCAACAGCAGCAACAGAAGCAGGCGCAGCAGCAGCAGCAGCAGCGGTCCGGGCCGTCCGCGAACGCCCAGAAGTCTGGGGCGAAACGCCGGTCGGTCGACCAGTCGGTCCCTCCGTCGCCGTCCGATTTTGGCGACAAGCGCGTGAAAATGTCGAATTTCTCCGGCGGAGCGGGAGGCCCCGGCGCGTTGGCCGGCGCCCTCGGCGTCCCGGCAGGTGGGCCCGCCGCCGACATGGGTTTCGCCATGCCTGGCCTTGGAATGTTTGACGATCCGTTCGGGGCTGGGAACTTGCCCATGCAAATGTTGCAAAGCTTCCAACGACAGCAGCAGCAGCAGCAGCAGCAGCAGCAGCAACAGCAGGGCCTCCAGCAGCAGGGCCTCTCGCAAGGCCTCCAACAGCAACAGGGTCTCCAGCAGCAACAGAGCTTTCCGCAACCGAACGTGCGACCGAACACCCCAAACATGAACCGCAGTAATCCCCCCGGATTCCGACCAGGATCGATGAGGCCGCCTTCCCAGCCGTCGAGCGCTCAAAAAGCGTTGCTCCAGCAACCAGGGCACATCACCGAGTTGATCAACAAGCTTCAGGGAGCTTTGTCCTCCCAGACTTCGCTTGTACAGGCCCTCGAAGCGCGCCAAGGCTCCAAGGAATCGGCGGCTGCGGATGTTGAACTTGCTGAAGCACGGTCGAAGCTTAATCAGATACGTGCCATGGTACAGGAGAAGAGGGACTTGATTGAGCAGGCCCGCCGAATAGCCCTGCAGTCTGATCCATCGCTGGGACCAAATATACCGTCGCTGGGACCAAATATGCCGCCTCCTCAGCTCCAGCCGCCGCCGAGTGGCCAGCCAATGAGTTCCCCAGGACCATCTGCATCAGGATATTTTGCGCCACCTCCCGCTTCCGGAAAACCCCAGGGTCGACCCCCTTTGCTTGCTAATAAGAAAGCCGCTGGGGGAGCTGCGCCGGTTCCCAACGGCCCTTCGATTCGCCCGGCGTCGTTCCCGCCCGTGAATATCAACGAATTCAACATTCTTCCGCAGGAAGAATGGAAGCAACTCTTGTTGGACTTCCACAATGCAAACGGCAACCCAATTAACCGGTTCCCGAATCTTGCTGGTCGACCGCTGGACATGTATTCGCTGTTTTACATTGTCGTAGACCTCGGTGGCTACGACGCGATCAGTGGAGAACGCATGTGGAAGCAAATTACCTCTCGAATGGGAATTACTACACCCGTTTCAGCGCCGTTGACACTACGGAAGCATTACGCATCCTACCTTTTTCGATTTGAAAAGGAATTGGTGCCGCATGCTGCGACGGACGTTGTCAAAGGGAAAAATCCTGACTTCAAAGCCCCCGTTCCTGAAGGGCCGCCTCCAGGTAAAGTAGCCTCTCGCTTTCGAAAAACGCAGCTGGCTTCTTTTATGTTAAATTTTTTTATTTGTATTTATGATTCCCATTCTTTTGGACTTGAAAGCTCCAAAAACGCCAAAGGCGATTGAGAGCAGCCCGAAAGCCACAGCAGCTGCATCGGGTTCGGGCCAAACGGTTCCTACGCCTCACAAAGGACCTGGTAGACCTCCCAAGAACCCGAATGCCCCACCGCGTCAGGGGACACCGCAAAAGCAGCAACAAAACTCTCCGTCGCGCACCGCACCCTCCCCTGCCGCACCGATTTCGTTTCAGGTGCCGACGCCCATTCCCGGGGGGCCTCCCCCGATGAGTGGACCTCCATTGACAGTTCCATCAACAATGCAGGCCCCTGGACCCTCACCAATGGCACCAACGTCTGTTCCGATGCCGAGCCTGCCAGGTCCCGCCGGTCACCTCGGTCGGCCTCGCCCGCCAAACGTGCCAGGAGGAGTCCCGCCGGCTTCATTGCCAGTCGCCAAAGCGTCCCCTGCCCGCCCACCCCCTCAATCGCACGGCCGGCCCCAAGGGATGCAGAACCCGAGACCGCCCGCTCCGCCGAGGCGAGGACCCGGCGGTACACCTCAGGCACCCGTCCAGCCGTTGCAGTCGGCGGGGAAACCTCTGCAGCCCCCCTTGACCCGGCCCGTCGCCGCGCCAAGACAGCAGCCGCTTGTTCCTCCTCCAAAAAAGTACGGTGGTCTGGAACTTTCGGAACTGCAAGCAAGGCTTCCCAAAATCCGGCGGGTCACCAAGCATATGCTGGGTGAGTTCAGAAGGAATTCTCAATTTGGCTTATCGACTTACAAAAGAACTCGTTTGGAACTTTTGGAAAAAGGGCCGGTCGACATGGGATCGGTTATCATGTCGTTAAAGTCGGGTCAGGCCATCCACGAAACCACGGCTCTGAACACTTTGACAGTGTTGTGCTGCGATCGGACAACTCCTATCATTCTGCGAGAGTTTCCGGAACTGGTCAAGTCGTTGGTGGAAGTTTTGGATCGAAGCTTGGACGTGTTGTGTGGCCTCGACTGCTCGGTATGTTGGTTTTTCCTTTCCCTCTTTTTTTTTGTTTCTCAGTGCAAGAACCTTGTAATCGACAAACTTCATACTGAATTTTTCTCGTGCTCATCAAGCAGACGAAACCCGAATCGCCGATGGTGGTCCCTTCGACTCCAACAACTCCTAACCCGTCTCCGTGTCGACGGCTCTTTGTCCCGATGGAAGAGCTTCTTCAGATCGAGTCGTACGAAAACGTGTCACTGCCCATCTCTGCGCCATTCGACGACATTGCATCCACTTTCGAAAGCCCCAGGCGTCAAGCCGCCGAGCGCGCGATCTGCGCGATGCAGATTCTCCGAAACTGCGGCCTAGCGGACGCAGGGAACCAAAAGTGGCTGGGCGAAAACGCGGAATTCCAACGAATCTTGCTCGACTGCCTCGCGCTGTCGCCGTTTCGGCCAGCTACCTCTCACGAAGACGAGGAGGCTGACGACGACCAGCCCGAAAAGCACGAGAGCGACTGTGACGACGAAGACGACACCTTGGACCGATTCGTGAACGGAGACGAGAGTTTCGTGGACTATGACTTTGAGTGCCTTCGCGGCGATGACGGCGTGGACGCGCCGCTGCCGTCGTCGTCGACAGCAAAGGGACCACACCGCTCTCGCCCCACACTCTTCCCTGGCAGCGCGTCTGCGGCGCTCGAGCTGCGGCGATCGGCGCTCATCGCGCTGAACGGGGCGGCGGCGAGCCTGCGGCTGCAGTCGCCCGCCGACGCGCTCCTGGTTGTGACGGTCGCGACCGACGTGGTGTCGTTCAACCTCGCGTCGCCGGGCGTCCTCCCGCCATTGGACGACCTCTCGGTGCCTGCCGCGCTCGAGTCGCTCGCGCGGCTGTTTGCCAACTGGCAAAACACGGGCGTCCTGGCCAACGCCGACGGTGCCGTCGACCTGCTGGTGCGCTGCTGCGGTGACGTGCTCCCGCGCGCTCCGCTCGAAGGGACGTGGTTGTCGGTAGGGACCGGTGGCCCGAAGAGCGGCAGCACCCCTGCCGTTCCCATTGCGGCAAAGACCGTGTCGTCGCCGTCGCTGCTGACCATGGCGGCTGCAGCCCCTGAGGACGCAGTGTGCTGGGAGTACGCGCTGGTCACCCTACTGAACCTCACCATGATGCTAGAGCAGGGCGTCGCCGCCGTCGTAGGGCGCAGCAACAGCGTCAAAGTCAATGGACGCGGCAGGCGCGGCGGGGCCGAGCGGTGGCGCCGGGTCGCGGACGACGGCGACGGCGACGGCGCCTGCCGAGTAGGAAGCGGACCAAGCGGCCGGGCGGCGGAGACGGCGGCGACGGGGCTGGTTCCCGTGCTCCTGGCCATGTCTCGACCTGGGCGGGCGGCGGAGGTGCTCGCGGCGGCGCGCAGCAGCACCAGCGGCGGCAGCACGCAAGCCCAAACAGCGCAGCAGCAACAGCAGCTGCTGCAGCTCCAGCTCCAGCAGCAGCGGGCGGCGGTGGCGACGGCCGAGGTGATCCGAGCGCGCGCGCTCAAGGTGGTGCGCGAGTGCGCGGCGGGGCGCGCGGTCGAGGACGAGGCGCTGCTGGGCGACGTGCGCGACGGCCTGCGGCTGTGGGAGCCCGAGCTGCTCGCCATCGCCGCCGGCGCCGACCGCGAGCTGCGCCCCGCCGACTTGAGCGGGGAGGCCGTCGAGCGGTTGGCGGCCGAGTGCTTGTATTTGTTGAACGCCGAGGCGTGACGAGGGAAAAAAAAAAGTAATGGTGGTGTGCGAGCGAGCGTGTGTATCCGTTCGTCTGTTGGGTCTGGAGGGAAGGGAGTCTGTCGCAACCAAAAGTACTACTACTGCAACTGTAATAAGTCGAATGAACAGAAAGGAGCAACAATCTCTCTCTGGTAGACAAAAAGAAATGGTTTCCCACACAAACGCCTTGTGCAATGCGCCACGCGCGACTCTCTCAAACGCGATGGATCGTGTCCGGGTCGGCGGCCGCCTTGAGTCCGCCGTCGTCCAGCCGGTCCCACCACTTGTACAGGAACCGCTCGACGATCATCTGGAACCATGGCGTGAGCGAGATGCCCTCGGATTCTGAGCGTTCCGATCGGGGGGCGGGGGATTTTTTCGTGCGTCGAGTCGGGGCTCAGTTGCGAATGTTAGAAAAAGAAGAAAAAAAGGATCGTAACTGGCTGTCGCAAACAGGTGCTTCAGCTCGTCCTTGGTCACGTACTTGACCGACTTGACCTCGTTCGGGCTCGGGTCGACCGTCACGGCGGCTTTGATGATGAAGATGTAGTCCACTGTTTTTTTTTTTTGAATTGTGTGAGTGTGGAACTCTCTCTCTCTCTCCCTCTCTCTCTCTCCCCTGATATATATTTGACTTACTCTCGTGCTCGCCCCAGATGCCGTCGGACGCCGCCAGGTAGTGCAGTCGCGTCATGAACTGGAACTTTTCTAGCGGAACCTGTTTTTTTTTTTTTTAATCTTATCAGCACGGAAAACCTCCCACACGAACACGCGCGCACTGACGCGCGCGCACACAAACACACACGCACACTCCCCTCTCTATCTCTCTCCACCACCAATTCTCATCCCCCCCACTTCACCTGCTCCGCCGGGATGCCCAACTCGTGCTCGAGCTTCCTCTGCGCGGCCCTCCTCGCGCCGTCGACGCCGTCCATCTCGCTCGCGACCCACAGCGGGTGCGAGCAGCACGTGTTTGTAAAGAACCCGGGGAACGTGATTTTTTCGTCGGCGCGCTGCTGCAGGAGGAGCCGGCCGTCCGGGCTGAAGAGGAAGACGCTGAAGGCGCGGTGGAGGAGGAGGCCCGGCGGGGTTTGCGTTTTGAGGTGGCCTTGTTTGAGGGGTTGCCACGGTTAGGTAAGAAAGCAAGAAGAGAAAAAAAAAAGTGGGAGCGAAACAACAGAGCAAACAACGTACAGTTCTTTTTCGTTTCGGGGCGCAGCGGCGTGTCGTTTTCGTCGACGACGATGCACATCTCGCCCATGAGCCGGATCTGAGGGGAGGGGGGGTTGGTGTTGGAGCCAGGTGTGTGCGGTGTGAGGGAGAGGGTGATTGGGGGGGTTGGGTGAGGTCGGGAGATTGAGGAATACGGTTCGAACCTGCTCGTCGTCGTAGACTTGCATGTTGACGTCGACGGTCATTGTTGGCGGCGGTGGTGGCGGGGTTGTAGGGTTCTTGGTGCGCGCAGGGAGGAGGAGGGATGTGCTGTTGTTGCTGGTGCTTGTGGTAAAGGGGCGTGGAAGCTGGGCGGCGGCGGCGGCGGTGGCGGCTGTGGTAGTGGTGGAGAGGCGCGCGGATGAAAACGACGAGAACGGCGATGCGACGGTGGTGGTACTTGAGGCCGGGGCTCGGCAACAAGCAGAAAAAACGGAAAAGGAAGGAGACGACGACGACGACGACGAAGAGAAGCGACGCGCGATCGCGATCGCGGCGGGCGGCGGCGGGGGCGGGGGTTTGAGTGGTGATGGTGCGGCGGCGGCGGCGGTAAAGAAGAAGAAGAAGGTGGTGGTGGTGGTGGTTGTGATGGTGTTTCTAACGACAGTGGCCTGACGGAGTCTGAAATGCCCTGTTATTCGCGTCATGGCGCCACCACGCCCGATCGATGGCCTGATGAAATTGTTTATATTCTCTGACAAGTCCCATTTTGAGAGAATCCTGTCCTGTCCTGTTCTCTCTCTCTGTCTCTCTCTCTCGCTCTGTCTCTCCTGTCTCTCTCCTTCTCCCTCTCTCTCTCCTCTCTCTCTCTCCTCTCCCTGTCTCTCTGTCTCTGTCTCTCACGTTTGTTCCCATCTTTTTGTTACGTACGTGTTTCGAGGGCGCCGCATTGAGTGGATGGATGGATGGATGGATGGATGGATGGATGATGACTGCTATGTACCCCGCACAGACTGCGCAAAAAGAGCCTAACGAACGAACGAAGGAAGGTCAAGCTCGAGGGGGTGGAACGAGGACAAAAGAGGAATAAGAGTTAGACGCGGAGGGAAGGAGAGAGAGAGAGAGAGAGAGAGAGAGAGAGAGAGAGAGAGAGAGAGAGAGAGAGAGAGAGAGAGAGAGATCGGAAGAACAGGAACAAGAGCAAGAAGAAAAAGAAAGAGAAATAAACAATTCTGTGTAACGCGCAGAAGGCACACTCAATAAAGGCCCGCTTCCGGTTGGTGGTTGGTTCACACAACGCGGACGGACGGACGGGGGCCAAGCCCGAACCACACATTCCCAACAAAAAAAAAAAAAAAAAAAAAAAAAAAAAAAAAAAAAAAAAAAAACAACATCTCTCCTTCGAGTGAAACTTGGAAGAACTGCAACATATTAATCAGAAAAGAAATGCCACCCGCGCTCATGGCCCTTTCCGCGTGTTTTACAAATACAAAGTGCGGGGAGTGCGGCCGGCGGAAGCTGGGTAAGCTGGCGCCGTGGGGGACCTGCCTTGACATAAATAGCGCAGCTACTATGGATGGGAGAGCCGAGAGAAAGAAAGAAAAAAATAAACCTTCCCTGCCGTCACAGCGGAAACGCCGAGGGCATAACTCCCACACTCCCACACCCCACCATCCAACGGCCAACCAACCCCCCTCCCGTGATGAGCTCCCAGACTCCAGAGCCGACTGCAAGCGTCCACACGGTGTTTGACCACCAGGCCGATCACTTTGCCGTCGCAACAACCGACAACGAGCTCGGCGGCGGCGGCATCCACAAGGAAAGCGAAGTCCGGTCCAACCATGGAAAACGCATCGCTCCCTCCATGACCAATTTGCAGTTTGGCTTGCTCTTCCTTGGTCTCAACATTGCTGTTTTCCTTGCTTCGTTGGACCAAGTAAGTCAATCATTTCGATTGTCTTCCTGCTTTTACTTGGAGACGGTGTTCATGCGCAGCAACCCTGGCGACCAGCTTTCGACCCAACCCTTATAACCGACATTCATTCAGACCATCGTCGCAGTCGCCTTGCAAGCAATTTCGACAGAGTTCGCTGCCCAGGACCAAGTCGCTTGGGTCGCAACCGCCTACTTCTTGACCGCCACGGCTTTCATCCCGTCGTACGGCCAGCTGGCCGACATCTTTGGCCGCAAGCCAACTTTTCTGTTTGCCATTTTGATTTTCGAGCTCGGAAGCGCCCTCTGCGGAGCGGCGAATAGCATGCCTGTAAGGCCTCTCGTTCGTGCCATGTGCACCTTTTGACGCATCTTTTTTTTCCTTACCCCGACTAGATGCTGATAATTGCGAGGGCTGTCGCCGGAATCGGTGGCGGTGGAATCTTCTCGCTGGTTCTCATTATCATTGCGGACGTCGTTCTCCCGTCGGAGCGCGCAAAATGGAGCGGCATGATCGGCGCATCTTTTGGCATTGCCTCCGTAGCCGGTAAGCGTATTCATCTAATCCAAACAGGGGCCTGTCACTCACACTTTCGCGCGTCACAACTTGCATTCAGGCCCACTCCTCGGCGGCGTCTTTGTCGACCACGTCTCCTGGCGCTGGGTGTTCTACATCAACCTACCCCTCGGCGCCATCACCATCGTCGCGGCCCTGTTCCTGCTCAACGTGCCCTCCTCGACTACCGAAAACCGCATGTCCGCCCTCGCCTCGCTCGACTGGCTCGGCACCGCACTGCTCGTTGGCGCCGTTATCTGCATCCTCGTCCCGCTCCAGGGCGGCGGCACGCAGTACGCGTGGAACTCGGCCGTCGTCATCGCGCTCTTTATCGTTGGCGCGCTGCTCGCCGCCGCGTTCGTGCTCGTCGAGGCAAAGCTCGCCGCGAACCCGATCATCCCGCTGGAGCTTGTGCGCCGCCCGCAAGTCGTCGCCACGCTTGTGACCATGTTTTTCTTTTCCGTGCCGTTCTTTGGGTTCATCTTTTACGTCCCGCAGTGGTACCAGGTTGTTCTGGGAGGTACGCAGCGGGGGTGGCATTCCTTTTCGCTGTTTTTGATGGCGCCAACCAATGTAATGACTCTCTTGCCTCCCTAATGTTTGTCCAGAGTCCGCAACATCCGCCGGCGTCCGCAGTCTCCCGCTCATCCTCGGCCTCGTGATCCTCGCGATCGGAACCGGCCTCGCGTCCAGCGCGACCGGCCACGCCTGGCCCTTCATCCCCGCCAGCGCCGTCCTCCTGGCCCTCACAGGCGCGCTCTGCGCGCTCCTCGACGAGTCTGCGCAAACCTGGAAACAGGTCCTCGTCCTCCTCGTCGGCGGCGTCGGCGCCGGCCTCGGCGTGCAGATGATCACCCTCGTCGCCCAGTTCTCCGTCCCCGAGCCGCTCCTCGCCGCCGCCACCGCCGTCACGACCTTCTTCCAGACCCTCGGCGCAGCAGTCGGCCTCGCCGTGCTGTCGGTGACGTTCAACTCGGTGCTGCCGCAGAAAGTCGCGGCGAACATTGAGCGGGCGAACGCCACGCTGCATTTTACGGTGCCCGGGGTCGACCTCCCGGCCCTTTACAAGTCGCCGTCGTTGATACGGTCCGCGCTGCCCGAGGCGGAGTGGGGGCCGATCGTCCACGGGTACGTCGAGACGCTGCAGCTCGTGTTTCATGTGATGATTCCGTTCGCGGGGGTTATGCTGGTCGCGTCCATGTTTATGCGCAAGGACAGGCTGCCATCGGGGAGGGAGGCCACTGTGGCTTTTTGATTGAAAATGCGTTTCCTACTTGGGTTTTATTTTTTTATTTTTTTCACGAGCTAAGTTTATGTTTGGAAATGCATGTAGATTTTGCTCGTTTCTGTTCATTTGTCGATTGGCAAAAGTGCGAGAAAGAAAGGTCCCCACTCTCCACAGCCTGCCAAAGCGTCACACGCAAGCGTCCTTCACCGATGCCGCCCTAAACTGCCTAAAGTATATTCATCTACTCGTATCATCACGGACAGCAGTCGCCATGTAAGGAAATTGCAGGACAATGCACGGCAAGCCCCACGGCGCCTGAGGGAGTGCTCGACGATGCGGAGGAAGAAGGAGGCCCAAGGGATTGTGCTTCAAAATGGTCGGCCGACAGCAACTGCGTTCAACTCGTCGGTAAAGACTACTTTCAGTTATATCTTAATACGAAGCACCGAAGCCTCAACCGCAGCCCTACTGCACTGTTTACAGAATACAGAGTGTTCAGATCATCAAGGAGCAATTTTCAGATTCTAGTTAGCCCCGGTGGTCGAGCGGTGAGAGATTAAATGACAATACTTGTCGGTGAGGCACCCACGGTGCAAATGCTCGATACCCGCCCTACCGGTCACTGCGCGAGTCAGTCTCGGGGGCCGTTCTGCGGAGCGAACAGTCTGGTTCTGCTAACTAGTCGCTGGCCAGTCCGGCTACACTAGTAGGACGATTGGCGATGAAGCACACCTGTTGCATTGGAGTGGTCCTTTGTTCCTCCAACGTGGATAAAGGTTTCCTCTTGGTACGTAACGTGACTGTGCTTCATTGCCGCTTTCTGCGTTCGAAATCAGTCCTGCCGGAAACACGGCACGGTCAACTCCGGGGACCCTTCGCTTTACGGAATACGGAAAGCAAGGGAGTTCCACTGCGGAAATCAAGTTCGGTTACGTGTGGCGGTGATACTTGTTGATGCAGAAAATTCCGGCTTTTCCAAGTTACCTTTTATTTTCATCGCTTTTTTTTTCGCAAATTGATGGTTCACTCGTCGTGAGGATGCACGACAAACTTGAAATTCGACACCCTGCCCTCCATCTGCTCCCGCTGCGCCGCCTCGACGCCGCCCAGCCCGCCCGCCACCACCCGCACCGCCTGCGCCCTGTACTCGCCCGCCGCCACCGCCTGAACAAACGCCGGCCAAAACTCGGCCGCCAGCTCCGCGTTCCCCGGCCCCCACGAAGACCCATACGCCCGCACCACGCTGCGCAAGGGAAACCCGCGCCGCTGTGGCAGCGCCTCGATCGCGGCGACGTCGCCTGCGACGAGTACCAGCGTCGCGGGAGACCGCGTCGCGAGCAGGTCGAAAACGACCGCCGACGCGGCGCCCACCGTGTCGATCGCGGCGCGGAGCAACTCGCCGCCGCCACCGGTGAGCGCGCGGATGTCGGCGGCGACCGTCGGCGAGCGGTAGTCGAGGGTGTACGCGGCGCCGAGGGCGCGCAGGGACACGTGGTTGGCCGGGCTCGCGGTTGTGATGACGGTGTAGCCGGCGCGGTGGGCGAGCTGGATGGCTGTTGTTGTTATTGTGGTTGTTGTTGTTGTTGTTGTTGTTGTTGTTGTTTTTTTTTTTTTTGTTTGTGTTTTTTTTTTTTTGTTGGAGGGTGGTAAGGAGAGGATGATAAAAAGGGCCCTTTTTATTACCGGCTTGCCCGACGGCCGTCGCGCCGCCCCAGATCAGGAGGAAGTGCCCTGCGGCGACGGGCGGCTCGCCCTTCCACCACTGCGGCGCCTTGAGGTCCGAGTAGAGCGAGGCGGCGGCCGTGAAGGCGGCAACGCCGAACGTGGCGCCCTGTTTCGGGTTTGGTTTTGGTTTTGTTAGTTGTTGTTGTTGTTGTTGTTGTTGTGTGTGTGTGTGTGTGTGTGTGCACTTCCCTCCAATTCAAAAGAAAGGAAAAAGGGCCACAAGGTTCAATTAATTCACCTCGTCGAAAGACGCATTTTCCGGCAGCCCGTACACGAACCGGTGGTCGACCACCGCGTACTGCTGGAACGCCGACGTCCGCCGGTCGCCGATCTTGGCCTGGTAAAACACTCGGTCGCCCACCTTGTGCGTCACTGCGGCGGCGGCACCGACGGCGACGATCGTGCCGGCGCCGTCACAGCCAAAGACATGGGGGTAGCTCTCGGCCGGCACCAACAAGCCACTCTTGAGGACTTTCCAGTCGACCGGGTTGACTGGAAGGGGAAGCAGGGGTGAGACGAGGACTGGTGACAAAAAAGAAGACGAAGAAGAAGAAGGATGGTGATAGAGAGCTCACTCACGGCCAGCGCTGTGGATCTTGACGACCACCTCGTGGTCGGCGAGCGCGGCGGGGTCGTGCGGGAAGTTGCGCACGACCTGGGCGGACTTGATGAATTCTGCGACGAGGGCGCGGTTGACGGCGGGGATGGCGGACATTTGGTCTTAATTGGAGCTTGCGTGCGTGAACCGCCTTTTACAAAGTCCGTGTTCGTTCGCTTGGATTTCAAATCGGATTTGGTACATGTATGTATTATAATTATAATAATATTGTTAATACAACGAGGAGAAGGAGGAAGGGGAACGCACCCAAACTGGTTATTTTGGATGGAAGGTCCCAATTTTTGTGTCTGAAGACTTTTTGTTGGTTCACACAAAGCGGACGGAGAGGGAACAAGCCCCGAACCACCAACGCTCGACATCGGAAGAGAAAAAAAGACGCAGCGCGTTTTGCTTTGCAAATGCAATGTGCGGGTAAGTGCTTGGCGGCGGGCGGGGCCCCTATTACCGCGTAAAAGCAGAGCCTGACTCCCACCAACAAACACCCAACCGCACCCCCTCCATCGCACAATTCCTCGATCCTCTAAGAGGCAGCCAGATTTGGCTGTTTCCTGACACTGGTGTTGTCTCATGTGACTGGAGGTGTCTGGTAAAACTGCACCACAGTTATTTTGTTTATGTGGAGCCCTTAAAAAGGTGTTTGCCTTGGGGATCCCATTTCTCTTGGAGTCGTCATTCAGGAGTCTTCTTGTTGACAGTTCCCAACTCTCCATACACTCTTGCCGCATGGCCATTAACGCCTTTGGCAACATTAAAAACAGGAGATATTGGCGAGGCGTTAAGCTGGGCGGGTGGAGGGCAGGTTGGTTTGGAGATGGGTGACGCCAAAGCCACCGGGAGAAAGAGGGGGGGGGGGGGGGGGGGAAGGGGATGGGAACGACGAGGGAAGGGGTCTGTGCTCGTGTGTGGGCCTGCCAACGAGAGGTTGTGCTTCAATGGTAAGAATGAATGGACGAACCAAGGTGCCTCCAGTCTGCTACAAACGTCTGTGTAAACAGTCTACTCTGAGTGAGTGAGTGGAAGGAGTGAATGAAGTGGAGATGTGTGTTTGTGGGTGGTCCTTCTTCCCAACTTGGAGAGAAAGAGAAAAACTCTGTTATGAATAATTGATATATAATGATGATATGAACGCTATAATAGTTGCTGGGGAAGTGTGACCAGCACAGGGTAAAAACCTCTCCTATATTACCAGCTTGAGCAGAGGAGGAGGAAAACTGTTAACACCGGGTTTCTGTTCCACTTTATACTCAGAGCATTTGTCAACAGCACAAGCCAGCGCCCAGGTCTGCATTGGTGGTGGCTTGCTCTCCCATGGGCATCATGAGAACAATAACTGACAGTCACAATAGGTTTGGGTCCGTCTTGTGCCTCTTGCAGCTAACCAGTCAGTTCTGCCTAAGAACCTGGAGACGCACAAAGATGCAGATGGAAACTTGTTGGGAAGGAAGGCGAGGCTTGGGCAAGGATTCAGCCAGATTTATGTACTTGATTACACGGAAACATAATTGCCGACAGCACAAGCGCAGACCTTTTGGCTGATGCTCAAACTTGCTCTGGAGTTTGATATGGAAATTCACCAGAGCAATGTTCGTGTGGCTTACTTGAACAGACTCATGGATGAAGAAGTCTATATGAAACAGCTGGATGGATACGAGGTATTTGGACCAAATGGGGAGAACTCTATTGCCTATTACAGAGGCCCTGAATGGGACAAAACAGGCCAGGCAGATCTGGTACAAGACCACTTGCAAGTGGTTGAGGAGTGTTAGGCAGAACTGACTGGTTAGCAGCAAGAGGCACAAGACGGACCTGAACCTATTGTGACTGTCAGTTATTGTTCTCATGATGCCCATGGGAGAGCAAGCCATGCACACCTGGGCGCTGGCTTGCTCTGATGACAAATACTCCAAGTATTAAGTGGAACGGAAACCCGGTGTTAACAGTTTTCCTCCTCCTCTGCTCAAGCAGATAATATAGGAGAGGTTTTTACCCTGTGCTGGTCACGCTTGCCTAGCAACTATTACAGCGTGCATATCATCATTATGTATCAATAATTCATAACAGAGTTTTTTCTCTTTCTCTCCAAGTTGGGGAGAAGGACCACTCACAAACACAGATATCCACTTCATTCACTTCTTCCACTCACTCAGAGTAGACTGTTTACAAGGAGAATGGATTCCGGCTTCGAAGCATGACCTTAGCCTTCTTTGATCTACCTCCAGCACTTTCCACCTTGATCTACCAAGCATGGTCGTAGAGCTTGCTCTCAACCTTGCAGCTTGTCAACTTTGTTGCCTCAAGTGCATGTAGTGTCCCTACTACATTCTGCCATCCAGGAGTATTGGGCATCGCCATCAGGAGAATACAGACATATATCTGGTCCCAGGCAAGCTTGCCAGCGTCCTTGAGGCGCTGGACAAGTGTTGAGACTGAACCAATGAAGTCTTCAATGTTGCCGCTGTTGCCATACTCTGTCGTCAACCTACGTTCCAACGTATTCATCGTCGTCGAGGCAGCTGTCGTTGCATAGACTTCCTTCAAGTGCGTGTACATTTCATGTACAGTTGTGCACCCACTCAACAGGTCACTAGATGCCCTTGATAGCTTGCCAAGTAGCCAGCTTCGAGCTTGTGAGTTGTGCTTTTTTGTTGTCAGTGCATTCGCTGCATATGCGGCCTTAATGGTATCGTCAGAACCTGTGTATGTGTCATTTTCACACTCTACAATGTAGAGCATTTCCTTGACTTCCAAATAGGTCATGAATAAACGGTTGAAGTCAGTCCAGTTGTTGGTTGACACCTCAAACTCTGGAATATTTTCGTGCTCCTTGTCTGTCATCGTTATCTAGTAGCTGACTGCTCAGCGACCTCTCGCTGTCCTCACCAGGTAGGGATTGTACCAGTTTCTTGTGTTGGTGTCGCACAACTCGTGACCACAATTGACTTTGCCTTTTCAGATGAAACCAATCACAATCGTCACCAGTTGCTGGCGCGGTTGTGGGATTTGTTGTTCAACTTTAGTCGTTCTTTCTGAACGACAGAAGTGCAGCGTCAAAATGGTCGGCCGACAACAACCGCGTTCAACTCGTCAGTAAAGACTACTTTCAGTTATATATATTGATACGAAGCACCGAAGCCTCAACCGCAGCCCTACTGCACTGATTACAGTAGGGATCCTCAATTTTGTCTCTGGCCTCCGGCAGGGCGTTGCCAGAAAGTTCCGGAATTTATAATTGAAATTGAGAACCCCACCGACACCCGACTAGCCTTGACAAGGTATGCTGCGATTGAGCAACTGCCAGAAGCTGCTGCTCCAGTTGCAGACCGCCGCATACAATCGCGCACGACTGCGAATTTGCCGATCACTGGAGCTCATTGACGACGAGAGCGAGGACGACATCGACGCTGCGCTCTTAAAAAGCCTTCAACAATTGGAGTCAACACGGTACATCAGCTCAAGAGGGCCATACAATCAGTTGGATGCAACAGAGTTTGTTTCGAATCTGCTGGAGAATCAAGACGACCGCACCTTTCAAGAGGAATTTCGAATGGCAAAACCAACCTTCCAGCACCTCTTGCAGCTTATTGGGAACGATGAGTGTTTCATTTCAAAAGGGCATCGACCGCAGCACCCAGCAGTACTTCAAGTTCTTGTGGTTTTGAACAGGCTAGGTCACAATGGGAACGGTGCATCATACGGACGGCTTGCACGAATAATGCAAGTTTCTGCTGGTTCAATTGCGAATTTCACAGATCGTGTTTGTGGTGTCATCAAGCGACGATTGAAAGGGGATTACCTCAAGTGGCCTGATGCTGAAGAGCGCAGACTGGTGAAGCAGCGAATTCAGCAGCGATTTCACTTCCCAAATTGTCTTGGCTTCGTTGACGGAACGCTTTTTCCCTTAGAATTCAAGCCAAGGTATTGTGGTGAGGACTTTTACAGCCGAAAGGGCTGTTACGCAGTGTCAGGCATCGTAGTTTGCGACGATACACGGAGAATTACCTATATTTACGTGGGCTGGCCTGGGTCAACGCACGACCAGCGAATTCTAGCCAACTCGCGAATGTACCAGCGGAAGGAAGAGCACTTTGCTCCAAACGAATACGTTCTTGGAGATTCTGCTTTCACTGTGGATTTGCATTGTATCCCCGCTTTCAAGAAGCCCCCTCGTGGTGGCTTGTCTCGGGATGAGGAATTCTTCAACACTCGACTTGGAGAAGCAAGAATAACCATTGAGCACGCCATCGGGATCATGAAGGGTCGGTGGCAAATCCTCAAATGTGTGAGAATTCGGGTCGAAACTGTTGAAGACCTTTTGGAGGTCAACACTACTGTCGAAGTATGCGCTATTCTTCACAACTTTTGCCTCCCAGAAAGTAGCGATGATTTTTTTCAGGAGGAGAGTGAGCTTCAAGAGGAAAACAACAACAACGAGGGCGTTTTATTTGGCCAACATGTGAATGTTCGAAGGGTTCGAACGCCAGGGGAGATTCGCCGACAAAGGCTGATGAATACTCTCCTTGAGGAGTTTGTGTAGTGGTACTGTTATCTGAAATAAAGGAATGATGGAAGAATACGCTGTGCAATGGAGCGCATCACTCAAAAATGGGGAAGTCAGTTTGAAGCAGGTGGAGGAAAGGAAGAAACGCAAAGACGAAAGAGGAGGCAAAGAAACAAAAAACGCTAAACTAATCAGTGTTCAACATTCGGAGAGCCTCCTCCGCGTCCAGATGAAATTCCTCTTGAAGCTGTTTCAAAGCCCGCATTCGATGAAGCGCATTTTCAATCCGCAGGCGATTTGTCTCGTACTCTTTTAGCTTTCTCTCTGCTTCCAAGACTTGCAGTTCCCTCTGGTGCCTAGCCTCTTCCCGCTCAAATCGCTTTGAGTCCAAGAGCACTCGCTGAAGTTCGCATTCCATTCGACGCTTTTCCATCTCGAGGCGATCCTGGTCAAGACAGAGCCTCTTCTCTCCACGCTCCTCGGAACCCCGCGTCAGCGAGTCCAGTACATCAGCACCACTGAGCCCTCGACGGCGTGACATCCGTGTATGACGGTCTTGATCCAAGGAGCGACGACGAGAAGGCTGCAGTGACTCAGGTTCAGAGTCTCCCATCTCGGAACAGCTAGAAGCTGCAGCTGACGAAACTGCTGCTGACAAAGCTGCAGATGACGAAGCTTCCTGCAAAACTGAAGACATCGAACCCTCTGATGTCAAACTTGCAGACAACTCTTGGCTTTGTTCGTCAGTGCGAATACGCCCAACAGAGTTGGCAGATCCAGGAGTGCTTGAGCGGTTGTCACGAGAAGAGGTAGGCAGGGATTGACCAGCTGGGTGTCTGTGAGTTTGGACTGTGTGCGGCGTTGGTGGAGTGCGGGTTCGAGATACAACTTGGTCGCTCTCGTTGGTGACAGGTGGACGACTGCTCAATCGCTCGCCCATCACAGGACTGAGGGTGTCCCAAAAAGGGCAGCGGCGCAAGATTTCTTTTCGGATGAGATCCTCAGAACCTGCTCCTCCAGCGTCCAGGATGCCTTGGCCGGTGTTGTTTTTCCAGTCCACCGCCGTTCGGTACGACTTTTCCAAGTCTTGAATCTTGTGGCGTACATGCTTGTTGGTCCTGCATGGAAAACCCTTCTCGCGAAGAAGGTTGTTCACTTCAGTGCAAATGACCTCCTTGGTTTCGCCCGCTGCACCTCCTCCTTTCCAGCGTTGGTAGTTGCCAAGTTTCTCAATCCAGTCGAGAACAACGCTGATGGCTGAAACGCCCTGTGGACCATTTTCCACCCATTTAAAGTTTTTTCTTTGGTCTGAGGTCGTATCGTCGCTCTCCGGGGTTGTCGAAGACGATGGGGTGGGGGGCGGTGGCGGCGGTGTGGAGGAAGATTGTGGGTTTGACATGGCTCCGGCAACCGGCAACCGGCAAACCGCAGGTTTTTTTTGCCGGAGCTTGCCGGTCGTGCGCAATTATTGGGGACGGACCGGCAAGGACCGGTGCCGGAACTTTCTGGAAAATTCCGGTCAAAATTGAGCATCCCTAGTATACAGAGTGTTCAGATCATCAAGGAGCAATTTTCTGTTTTTAGTCAGCCCCGGTGGTCGAGCGGTGAGAGCTTAAATGACAACACTTGTCGGTGAGGCACCCATGGTGCACATGTTCGATACCCGCCCTTACCGGTCACTGCGCGGGTCAGTCACGGGGGCCGTTCTGCGGAGCGAACAGGTTGGTCCTGCTCTATGATCACTGAGGACGCTTGGCGACGGAGCACACCTGTTGTGTTGGAGCGGCTTCCCACCCTCCTCCCATTCCTTGTTTCATTCAACATACTCTCTTACTTGTAGATTGATACCATTTTCAGATGCTTTTTCCCTTCTTGCCTGGACAGTGTAGCTCCCCCGGCTTTCTTTGCGCGGGATCGCGGATTCCAGTGTTCTTCTCTGGCACCTTCGCCCTCCCCGCTTCATGCAATGCGGGATACAGGGTTTCCTGGTGGACCAGTGGTATGTAACGTAACTGTGCTTTACTGCTGCTTTCTCAGTTCGAAAACAGTCCTGCCGGAAACTGGCATGGTCACTCCAGGGACATTTCGCTTTACGGAAAGCAAAGGGAGTCCCACTGCAGAAATGTTGCAAATGGCGGTGATGGGGCCGGGAGGTTCGCGCGCAGTGGACTCGGGACTCGGGCTTCTCTCACTGATGGAAAAATACGACGTCGATCTTTCCATGTTTCATTGAACGAACGATCTTTTTTTTTTTTCTACAGCTTTTTTCAGCATCTGAGAAACATTCTAAATGCACTCGTATTCACTCGTAGTAAGAGTCATTCGAGGTTAAGTCCTAGGCCCGGTGGTCGAGTAGTGAGTGATGAGGTGGTCTAAACACCCTACCGGCAAATTTTGGTAGGACCCGCCCGGCACGCGATCGAAACCCGCCCTGCCGGTAGACTGGGCGGGTCAGTCGGGGGTCGCTCTGCGGAGCGTTCAGGCCGGTCCTCCTGAGGATTTCGAGGTGCTACACCATCGCGCTCAGCACGCCTGCCGAGGTGGAGCGACCCCCCCGACCCTCCGCATTTTTCGGACCCTCGCTTGTTCGTTCTTGCGAGCTTCTTTCTTGCGAGCAAACGCGCTGGTCTTCCTTGTCGATTATTTCTTGGCTGAGAGAACTCATCCCCGATGGTCGCGTGGTGAGGCTGACAGGCCCGGGCAGGCCCTGCTGGGACTGCTGCGCTCTGAGATCGAAACCAGCTCCGTCAGCAGCTGCGCGGGTCAGCGAGGGGTCACTCCGAGGGAGCCTTGTTCAGAGCGCCGGATGCTATGGGGGTAGCCATACGGACACTGTCTCCGCTTCTTCCACCACTATCGTTCTCACGACGATGTTGCATGTACAACAAACATCCTTCCACTTACCACCATCCCGCACACCAAAAGCCTGAGGCCATAGCAGATTCCAGGCCTCGCAGGCTCTTCAGCGTAAGTGACCCTTCCCCACTCCCCCATTTTCTCTTTGTCCGAAGCAAGTCGGGGCACAGCAACTTCGTTTGAAGGAGGGGCCAAGCCACCCTCCCAAAACCCACTGCAAAAAAAAAGGGCAACACGTCTGTTGCGCGTTACTTTAAACACCCTTACACCAGCGATCAGCCAGACCCAACAACCACTCCAATGGGAGGATCGTCCAAAGCCAGCACCGCAACGGCCACCGCAGTCGTCGCCCCAGCCCCGGGCGGCGTCACCAAAGAGCTCGCCGAGCGCGCGATCGCTGAAGTCCTCATTTCCTCCTTTGCCGGCTTCGAAGCCGACGACGACGACGACGCAGACATCGGCGCCGCCGACGAAACTGCGATCGACGCAGACGCCGCAGACCTGATCGCCTTCCTCGCGGGCGAGCTCTTAGGCGACCTGCCGCGCTGCCTCGACTCGCCGCGGTCGCTGGCGGCCGCGCTGTCGACGCACATCCAGGACCTCGCCGGGCTGGACGCGCAAGACGCGCAGTACGCGTGCGAGCAGATCTACGACGCCCTGCGGCCCCCCGCTCCTATTCCCGAGGACGCCGATGACACCTTCGACGAGGACGACGCCGCCGCCAACGACGACGGCGACGACTCCGGAACCGCCGTTGGGCCCCTCCTCCGCCGCGCGCCGCCGCCGCCGTCGTGCGAGCTCTGCGACCGCGAAATGGTGCTGACGTTCCACCACCTGATCCCGCGGGCCGTGCACCGCAAGCTGCGGCGGCAGTTTGCGCAGGCCGAGATGGACCACCGCGGCGCGTGGCTGTGCCGGCCTTGCCACTCGGCCGTGCACCGCCTGTTCAACCACGAGCGGCTGGGCCGCGAGCTGAACACGGTCGAGCGGCTGATGGAGGAGGAGGCGGTCCAGCGGTGGGTCCGGTACGCGGAGAAGCAGCGGTACACGCCGAGGGTTGCGGGGATGCCGACGAATTTGGCCATGAGGAATAGGAGGTGATGGAGGGGACCCGCTGCTTAATGAGCGAATGGCGTTTGGACGACTGAGGCGGTAGAATATGTATCAGAACACTGTATAAATAAAGCTAAGCGGTGATACTGACAATGGCCACGCAGAAAGTAGACTTTTTCGGGCAGTGCGTGAGGTTGTTGGTGAGACCATTTGAAGCAAACACCCCCCCCAACAATTTATCGGCAACGTCGAAAGCCGATCTCCCCGACAGTGCTCGTTCAATCGTCCAGGAGCACAACATGTGTTTTTTTTGGCAGCGTTTCCGTCACGACCGCCATGGTTAGATTGGGGGTGTGACGAGGATAATTGCTTGAAGTGACAGTGCACGAGGTTGGTCGGAGATGCTTCACTTCTCAACTCAATGAACTCTTGGGTGCAAGGAATATGCTTAACGAAGTCACACGAAACTACATAACCAGTTTCCTTTATTCACAACGACCCCGATCACCGTGGACCTTCGATGTGGGACGCTTGGACGAGGAAACTCCTTGGGTTCTAGAGCGCGTTTCGCGTCTTGAGTGTGCTGTGGATGCGTGTCCCTCATTTGGGCGGCTAAATCCTTTTGCGTGGTGGGAGGCGACGCTAATGGATTGGGCTCTTTCCGTCGGCTCTGTATTGCCAACGCCAGGCTGAATCGCGACAAGGTGTGCACTTTGCTTGCCGCAGTGTTTCCCAGTGAGGCTTCGCACGAAGGTTTTCCTCCCCCCAGCTCTCGGATAAATTGATTATGCCCACAAGCGAGTGCGCTGTTCAAAAAACCTTGGGTTCCCTAACGATTTCGGGGGCAAAGTCGAAAGAAACGAAACAACACCAACTATGGCACCGGCTCCAACGACTCCACCATCACTCGCCGATCTCCCCGACGACGTGCTCGTCCAACTCGCCGCCCGCCTCCGCACCCTCGAAGACCTGCTCCTCCTCTCCTCCTCCTGCCGCCGGCTGAACGCCGCGCTCACCTCGATCCCGCCCCAACCCCTCCTCCGCCTCGCCGTCCGCACCGCGCCAACCTTCTTCTCGCCGCACCCGCACATCCTCGCCCTCGCCGTCGCCCGGCCCCTCTGCGAGTGGGTCGCCGCCGACCCCGACGCCCGCGCCCCGCGCCTGATCGCCGCCATGCAGCACGGTGGCGTCGGCGGTATCGTCGACCTCGCCATCGCCGCGCGACTCGGAATCACCTTCGCCACCCTCCGGCGCGTGCTCGCCGCGCGCTTCACCGTGCTGAACCCGCTGTCGGCGGTCATCGACGGCATGGTCGCTTCCTGGCGGTGCGTCGACGGGTCTTGGGAGCGGCTCGAGGACGCGGCGACTCTCGAGTGCAACGCGGATACCGCGGCCGTGCAGCTGGTGCTGTATGGCGAGCTGTTTGGGGGCGCGATGGACGGGTGGTTGAGGCCGCGCGGTGACGGCGGCGACGGCGGCGAGGAGGCGGCGCGGCGGCGGCTCGCGGGGGACGTTGCGGCGCGCATCGAGTTTGTGAAGTACTGCATTCCGACCCCGAACATTCGGGGCAATGCGCGGCGAACGGCGGCGGCGGAAGGCCGGGGAGGAGAAGTAGGAGGAGGAGGAGGAGGAAGGGAACAAGGACTTCGCTTCACGGTGCTCCCTGTCGGGCCGTACGCGCCCGAGGTTGCGGAGCCGCATGTGGACGAGGAGCGGTGGAACCATTCCTCGCTTTGCCACCTGCTGGGCGGCGGGTGGTTCCGCGGCGCGATGTGGAAGCGGGCGTGGCGGCGGCTGCTGGTTGCGGCGGGAGCGGAGGACGACGCGGACGGCGGGTGGCCGGCACAGTGGCGGGCTCGGATCGCTGCGATGGCGTTCGCACGCGGGGGTCGATGATGACGCTGTGGCAGCGCCAAACTACTTTGCGGGTCGCGGGCGGGGACGAGGCCGCGGGCGTGAGCGAGGGCCAGGGCAAGGCCGATGGCGCGGGGGAGGAGGTTGGGAAGGGTCGCAGCGGGTCGACGCGAGCGTGGAGGAGGAGGACTGGCGGTTTGGGCTGTTTTGGAACGCGCTGACGCAGCTGGGCGGGATCGACGGGATGGAGATGGTTGCGCAATTCAAGGGGCGGGAGGACGGGGTGAGGGAGGTTGTGATGCGGGAGGAGTGGAAGCAGAGGATACTGCAGTTACGCAACCAGGCGCTGGCGCTGGGAGACGACGACAAGCCGGGGGCCAGGCTTGTCCCGAGGAATTATCATCGTTTCTCTGAAGGCATTTTGATCTCGGAGGCGCCTTGCTTGGCTGCGGAGCTATATGTTTGCAACGGTGATTCCTGTCCTTGATGATTTGGCTGGGTGAATATAACCAGGCGAAAGGTCAATGATCCAATTGCAACCAACTGGTCCTATCTTTGGCGGGTGTGATCGAATTCATGATGAAAACGCGAGCTTCACGTCAAAAGCCAAGTTGACGTCCTCACTTAAGCACAAGCAGTGACATAACCGGCATCATCCGCAAATGGACTCGTCATGCAAAATAACAAGACTCCGCCTCCGCCAATTCGGGCGACCGCCCTCGACATTGTCCACGAAAGATAGTGTGAAAGGAAACAGTAGTTTAAAGGGGCGGAAATGGCACGAACGAGCACAGAAAAAGCAGCTTCGCAGAGATTGCTTTCGGTCGGCCAGTTGGCTGAATGACCGAATGAACGCGGTTGTGGAAAAAAAAATAAAATAAAATAAAAAATAAGGCAATTCCTTCCAAAGCAACTCGGTCCTGGGCAGCGAATGCTACGTCGAAATTCCTTGGAGCCCCCGCTCGGTTCTTTGGAAGATGCAAAACAACAGGAACCCCAACAAATCAAGGAAAACCGCAATGTTGGGGTAAGAAGCAAATTGGTCATGGAGCGAACCATTCGTTTTTTTCATGGGGTCGGACAGGGCTTCTCTTTCCTTTAGGTCGCCGCTGCCGCTGCCGCCGCCTCCGCTACCACCAACCATGCTCGTTGTGACGACAAAGTGATCTTCAGGCTGCTCGGACATCGTGTTGACGCTTCCGATCGGCTCTGCGGTCGGAGAGCTCATCACATCACGGGAATTTGAGCCCACTAGCGGAGTAGTGGGGTGTCCTCGTACTAGGAAAAGGAAGGATGAGAGAAGTTTTGGGTAGATGGAGTTTATTCAATGAGGTCCTGACGTGCTGCTTCCGTCTCACCACCAGTGCTTTTTTTTTTTTTTTTCTCGTTTCTTTTTTTGTTTTTTTTTGTTTTTTTTTTCTGTTTTGCTGAGAAAGTCACTGGCTCAAATTGTACACAACCCCAAAATTCTGCTGCTGTGCTCAAATTCCAAACATGCTTGAAAGTGCGTTGTTGGTTCTCTCTGGTTCATTGGGCAGCAGCAGGAAAGCTTCTGTCGGTAGGGAAATTGTCTTTGAATGTAAAGTCCAACACGGGGAGAAGCAGAAGCGAGAAAGAAGTACATGCATGAAAAAAGGTGCAACTCGAAAGCGTCAATAATGATCCCAATTGCAACCAAGTATTCCGTCATTTACTTCCTTTTTTTTCAGTAAAACCATATGAGAGATCAAACTCATGAAAACGGGTGCTTCCTTTAAAAAGCCACGGTGGCCTCCCTCCCCGACGGCAGCCTCTCCTTGCGCATAAACAGCGACGCAACTAGCATCAATCCCGCAAACGGAATCATCATGTGAAACACCAGCTGCAGCGTCTCGACGTACCCGTGGACGACAAGACCCCACTCGGCCTCGGGCAGCGAGGTGCGGATCAGAGACGGCGACTTGTACAGCGCCGCGAGGTCGACCCCGGGGACGGTGAAATGCAGCGTCGCGTTCGCCCTCGCAATGCTCGCGGTGACCTTTTCGGGGAGGACCGAGTTGAACACGACGGAGAGGACGGCGAGGCCGACGGCGGCGCCGAGGGTCTGGAAGAAGGCGACGACCGACGTGACGGCGGCGAGGAGCGACTCGGGGACGGAGAACTGCGCGACGAGCGTGACCATCTGCAGCCCGAGGCCCGAACCGACGCCGCCGACGAAGATTATGAGCACCTGTTTCCAGGTTTGCGCGGACTCGTCGAGGAGCGCGCAGAGCGCGCCTGTGAGGGCTAGTAGGACGGCGCTGGCTGGGATGAAGGGCCATGCGTGGCCGGTCGCGCTGGACACGACGCCTGTTCCGATCGCGAGGAACACGAGGCCTAGGATGAGCGGGAGGCTGCGGACGCCGGCAGACGTTGCGGACTCTGGCCAAGCGTTAGGGAGGGGAGGGGTGTGTGTAAAAACGTCAGGGCTGTGCGAAATGCGATACAGGTTCGAACAGAGAAAGTAAACGACGCCGTACCTCCCAGAACAACCTGGTACCACTGCGGGATGTAAAAGATGAATCCAAACATTGGTACGGCGAGGAAGAACATGGCCGCAAGGGCCGCGACGATCTGCGGGCGGCGCACAAGCTCCTGTGGGATGATGGGCTTGGTTACGTACTTTGCCTCGACGACCACGAACGAGGCGGCGAACAGCGCCCCGGTTATAAAGAGCGCGATGACGACTGCCGAGTTCCACGCATACTGCGTACCACCGCCCTGGAGCGGGACGAGGATGCAGACGACTGCGCCTACGAGCAGGGAAGTGCCAAGCCAGTCGATCGAAGTGACCGCGGCCATGCGGTTTTCGATTTTCACCGCTTGCTCCTTGAGGAGGATCAGTGTAGCGACGATGGAGATGGCGCCGAGAGGCAGGTTGATGTAGAACACCCAGCGCCAAGAGACGTGGTCGACAAACACGCCGCCGAGGAGTGGGCCTTGGGGTCATCGCGTAAGTGCGATGAGTGGCAGGCTTTTTGAAGTGGCACTAACCTGCAACCGAGGCAAGGCCAAACGAGGCGCCAATCATGCCAGTCCACTTTGCGCGCTCTGACGGGAGAACAGCATCCGCGATGATAATGAGAACCAGCGAGAAGATTCCACCGCCACCGATTCCGGCGACAGCCCTCGCAATGATCAGCATCTAGTCGTTGAGAAAAAGGGTATACGTCAAAAAGGAGCGGCATCACATGAATCTGAGCCTTACCGGCATGCTATTCGCAGCTCCGCAAAGAGCGCTTCCAAGCTCGAAAATCAAAATGGCAAACAGAAAGGTGGGCTTGCGGCCAAAGATGTCGGCCAGCTGGCCATACGACGGAATGAACGCGGTTGCGGTCAAGAAGTATGCGGTGGCGACCCAAGCAACTTGGTCCTGGGCGGCAAACTCTGTCGAAATTGCTTGAAGGGCGACTGCCACGATGGTCTGAATGAATGTGGGTTTCTAAATTAGATGGGCCAGGTCGACCGTGGTCGAGTGTTTCGCAGCGCAAAATTCGCACCCTCTCACTTACTAACTCACTCCTACTCTCGACTCTCACCCTGACTTTCTCAGTCACTCGTGCCCACAAACACACATACACGCACGCTCGCACGCTGGCACGCTTGCACGCACGCACAACACACACACACACACACACACACACACACACACGCATACACATACACACACACACATAGAGGCAAAGAGAGAAGGAAACACGACGACTCACTTGGTCCAACGAAGCAAGGAAAACACCAATATTGAGGCCAAAAAAGAGCAACCCAAACTGCAAGTTGGTCATGGAGGGAGAGATGCGTTTTCCACGGCCGGGCGTCACTTCTGTTTCCTTTTGGCTAGCGCCAACGACGACGCCGCCGCCGCCGTCGCCGCCCCCGCCCAGTTCGATGTTGGTGTTCGCAACGGCCAAGTGGCCAGGCGTGTCAAACACCGTGTGTATGCTTGCGGTCGGCTCTTGAGTAAGGGGAGAGCTCATCACGGTGGTGGTGTGTGTGGTTGGGACGTTTAGAGTGTCGTTTGCGTTTGAGGTTGGAGCGAGCAGGAGGGGAGGAGGTTTGTTGCCTTTCTGGTTACACTGCGGAAAAGGTTTAAGCACTTTAAGATAAATATGCATATAAGTACATGGAATAAAATTCCGAATGCCAAACAGTTTGGGGGCGGACGAGCAGCGCGCGGCGACGGACGTCGCATTTGTAATTGCTTGGGGATGAAAGGGGAAACAGACTGGGGGCAGCCAGCAGACAGAGCCCAATTCTTTGTTTGCGTGCTTGGCGGTGGTTCGGAGACTGGCCTCCGTCCGATTCCTGAACCATTGGAATGAATATTTGGTTCCTTCCTTTCGTTTGTTCCTGTACTCAAACGCGAACACCAGTTTCATTCGAACTTTATTTCGTTTTTTGTGCGGGATTCGAACTGCAAAAAGGCCCCTCCGGCAGCAAAATTACTACTGCAACAAGCCAGAGGACAAACAAGAACGCGCAGCGGGGAAAGGGTACGATGAAAGAAAAAGAAACCACAAAAGAAAACAAAATCGAGACCAAGTTTCAACCCACCAACAGACACACAACCCCCCCACTCACGCCATCATGCGGTCCTCCTCCCTGGCCACCGCACCAACGAAGTACACCCCGGCGCTCTCCCGAAGTTCCTGCCCGCCGCCCGGACCGCCGCCCTCGCCGCCCCAAACACTGCTCCCGCCCTCCTCTTCCTCCCCCTCCTCCCCATCCTCCAAGTAAAACCTTCCCTCCTCGTCTTCCTCGTCCACGGCCCCCTCCGCGCCCTCGCCGTCCAAGTCCTCGTCCCCGTCCTCCTCGTCGTCGTCGTCCTCGTCCTCAAACTCGTCATACTCGTCGCCTTCGTCGTCTCTGACCCCGCCGCGCCCGCCGCGCCCGCCACCGCCGCCGCGCCCGCCTCCGATCGCGCCGTCGTCGTCATCAAAGTCGTACTCGTACTCGTACTCGTACTCGTCGTCGTCGTACTCGTCGTCGTCCAACTCGTCGTCAAACAACTCGTCCTCGTCGACGCCGGCGCCGCCCTCGCCAAAGTCCAGCACCTCGAACCACGTCTGGTGCTCGGCCCGCTGCAGCGCCGTCACCAGCCGCCGCCGGTCCATCTGCACGCGCCACACCCCTTGCGCGTTCGTGATGATGTCGCGCACGTAGCGCCCGTGGCGCGGCAGGTTCGCCACCGAGGTCGTGGCCGTGCCGTGCTGCGGGACGGGCGGGGGGAGAAGCGACGCCGGGGGCGGAGGAGGCTGCAACGCGCCGCCCCCGCCGTCGCCGTCAGCGCGGGCCGCTCCGGCGTCACCGCCGCCCCCTTCCGCGCCGCCGCCGCCGCTCCCGGCGTCTCGTCGCGAAGGAGAGAGCGAGGCGGCGGCGGAGGAGGCTGCGGCGGCGCCGGCCTCCGTCGACCGGAGCTCCCACAGTCGGATGCCGCCCTCCGAGCCAGACACGATCCGGTTCAGGCTCGGGTCGTGCTGAAAGCACGTGATGGCGGCCGTATGGCCCGTAAGCGTCGCGAGGCACTTGCCTGTCATGGGGCACCACACGCGTAGCGTAGAGTCTGCTGCGGCCGACACCAGGTACTTTGGCGATATTTCCAAGAGGCCGACAAGAGATGAGTGGCCTTAAAAGAAAAAACCGGTGGCAAATGGGCGCTAAGTAAGTAAGAGAAAAGCAGAACCAAAAAGAAAAAAAAGAAAGAAAAAAAAAGGAAGATGAAAAAAAGCAAAGAAGCAGGCAACACCCTCACCTTCCAGCACAAACAACGCAGTCCCTAACCTCGTGTCCCACACGCGCACGGTCGAATCCAAGCTGCCGCTGACCGCCCTCCGAATCTCGTGGCAGTAACCGACGCTGTACACTTTTTCGCGGTGGCCCATCAGACAGTGATCCAGCTGTCCCGTCACAACGTTCCACACCCGCACGGTGCTGTCGTAGCTGCCGGAAACCAGCACGCGGCCGTGACCGGCGATCGCGCGGACGCTGAGCCCGTGGCCGGTGAGAACGTGGAGGAACAGGTGCGACCCGTCGTTTGGCGCGGATGCCCGCGGAGCGGGCGGCGCTGCCGCCGTAGTGACGCCGCCAGGGGCAGGCGCGGCGGCAGCCGCTGCGCCGGCCGCGGGATCATGAGCGGCTGCGGCGTCAGCCGCGGTGGGAATGTGCGGTCCTCCTCCCGCTGGTGCATCCCCTTGCAAAGTGGTGTTCATTCCCTTGCCCCCGTCCAGGGCGGCGGTGCGGCTGGAGCCTCGTCCGGTCTGAGGGAGTCTCCACACGCGGAGCGTCGAGTCGCGAGATCCGGTGACGATGATCGGGAACGGATAGTCTGCCGCGGCGCCGCCAAACGAGCTGCGTTTCCGCCGTTCCGACGGAGACAGCGGGGGTATAATGAGCAGGCAGCGCACGGTGGAGGTATGGCCTTCAAACACGTGAGTGCATTCGCCAGTCTCCATGTCCTGGAACCGCAAACAAAAAAAACAAAAAAACAGAGAATCAACAAAAAACCGAAATCTTGAGAGGAAGCAGCAAAGGAAAGATTACGGTACCCAGACTCGTACTGTCCGGTCGGTGGATCCAGACACCAACGTATTTTCATAGTACTGCAGCGCCCAGACGCCACCTTCGTGTCCCGTCAATCGACGGATCAGCTGCCCGGTTCGCGTGTCGTAAATATGGATAGTTGTATCGTCAGAACTAAGTTCAAGGCCCCAAAGTAAAAGTAAGAATTCCATTTATACCCAAAAAAGCTACGACGGGTGGCCCCCCTCCTCTCACCCTGACACGATCCTATCATCGTCAAACTGCAGGCAAGTGACGACGTGGGTGTCATGCCCCGGGAACGAAATGGACGAGTATCGTCCGTGCAACCAATTCATCCTCAGATTATACTGCTTCTTGTACAAGCTGCGGTACAGGCCCACGGGTTCGCCGGTGGCGGCACTGTGCGCGCGTTGCCGGCTTTTCGGCGGCGACGCCTCGTTCCCGCTCATCGACGTGTCTGCGGCAGAGACGCCGCTGCCGCTGCTGATTCGCGACGCCGGTTCGTGCGGGGCGATCGGATCCGCCGCCGCCGACGCGGGGTTCTTTCCTTTTCGTGATTGAAGAGGGGCACCCGGCGGCGGTCCAAAAAGGGAGCCGGACTGTCCGGAGCCGGTGGTATTGATTGAATCTTCGTCCAGCAGCACAGAGCCTTGCGCGTTCAACGTTGAGACGGACGAGAAGGACGCCTGTGGACGCAGGAGCGGAGGAGGGGCCGGCACGGTTGGGTCGGTGAAGGAACTGTCCTGTCCCTGCAAACTACGGCGAGACGGCGTGGAGCGAATGGAAGCAGAGGAGGGGGCCGTGGTGCCGTACATTGGTTGCGACTCTGGAGCCGGCGGTTGAGCTAGAGGCCTGCCGTCTGTTCCGCTGGCACCCACATCTGAATGCCTCCTGCGCCAATCGCCGTAAAAAGTCGGATTGTCGTCGCGGCATTCTTCCATCCAGTCGGTCCGCGATTCGCGGCCCCCTTGTGACGTGGTTTCGCTGCCGACACGGCCGGCTCGGGTGTCAAACTGCTTCCACTCGCCCATGGGAGCGTCGCTTCGAGCGGGGCCGGTCCTGCGCTGCTTCGTCTTGCGACGGTCCTCATCCATTTCATCAACATCGCGCAAGCGTCCATCGCCCAGCTCTCTCCGCCTCCGACGGGCGATGGCCTCCGCCCGACGAATATCCTCTTCGTTGTACCAGCCTTCTTCAAGGAGGCGGAGCTTCCAAACGGTTCTGTCCGCTCCGGGCGAGTCCACAATGGATTTCCATTTTTTTGACACTTGTGCGCAGCGGCCAAGCGTTCGAATGTCGAACCAAGCGATGATTTGAAAGGCTGTTTCGAGGGGCAGATCTCCAAGCACGTCGCGTTTTAGCGTTGGCATGATCAAGGTGGACATGAAATGCAAAGTGTCTGACGGGCACCTCCTCAGCAAATGCAAAAGAAGATACGACTTCAGAGGCGTTGGAAGTGCTTCAAAGGTATTGACGATGGCTGGTACAGCTGCTGCTGATGCATGAGAAAGGTTCGAAATCTGCGATGAGGACGGAACGCCGGATGAGGACGAAGCGTTGCCAAGAAAGCCTGGGCTTGCTAGGTGGGAGTACGCAGGGCCGTGTTCGATGGCCATCGCAGACTCCATGGGTGACTGAGACCGCGCCGAAGGTGCGGACGAATGAGCACCCTCGTCTGGCCCAACCATCAAATAATCACGATCTCGCTGAGGCGACTGATTTGGGCTTGGCAAATTGGCGCCGCGCGGAGACGTGAGCTCGTCGTCCTCGGGCCGCGATGGGTTTTCGCTCAATCGGCTGCTTCCTGAAGCGGGTTGCGCAATTGGGCGATGCTGGGGAAACGTCGAAATGGAGCTGGACTGGCCAATTTCCGCGAGTCGCGCCCGGTGCTGCTGCAGGTGCTCGCTGTCGTCCACCGATCCCGCGACCAGCGCTTCTAGTCTCTCCTGCTGTGCGCCAAGCACTTTGCGCACGTTCTCGGAAGGGGTTTCACCCAGCTAGAAGGGTGTGCAGTGCGGTGAGCAAAAGAGCAACGAACTTTGCGCAGCAGAGGCCAAAATGCTTACCTGGTCCAGGTCATCCGGCAGCTCAATCTCAGAAAATCGCGTTGGAATCCCACCAATCTCAAAAGTAAACTTCTTCATCGACGGCGGGGTCGGAAGGTTCAGCAGCGGGTAGTGGCTCGCAGGCTGTAGAGTTGCCGGGGGCGGTGGAATAAGGATCGGAGGGAACTCTGTCACCTGCGTTGTTGTCGTCGTCACCACGGTCTGGAGATTTGTCTCGTTTGGTTAGTGCCAAGCAAACGAAACCATGGAGCAGAAACACTTACCGTGGTCACGGCGGCGTGCCGAGACGGATCCAGGAAAGGCGAGCGGGCGAAATGCTGCCGGCTGGCTTTCCCTCCGCGCGTAGAGCTCTTCGAGTGGTTGCCGGCGCGGGCGTACGGCTGAGCAAACGTGTGCTCTGATGACGAGGCGTGGGGAGTTCCCTTTCCTGAACCGAATGGCGCTCGGCCCTTTGCGCCGGTGCTTCCACTGGTGGTTCTTGCTCGCGCACCGGCAAGCGTGGCGCTGCTGCTAATGCTGCTGCTGCTGCTTCCGGCGACGGCACTGTGCGCGGTCGCAAGGGGGCTCGGGTTGGAGATTGTCGCGCCTCCAAAGCGGTGGTGGGGGTGGTGTTGCTGCGCGGGAGCAGCGGCACTCTGATGATGCTCGTCGGCGGGCCGGCCATCGCCGCCCTGGCCGCCCGGGTCCCGCATCGATCCAAGAGGTGCTGCAAAGAAAGTGAGCGGCAAGGCAGACGGGGGTGGGTTGGTCGATGCCGCCGATCGTGCGGATCCAGCAGCAGCCGAGGATGAGGACGAGGAGGGAGGGAGAAGGGACGCAGTGCCGCCCTCAAACCCAATAATCCGCTCGCTCAAGTTGTTTTGATTTAACTGATTGGGTTGGTCTTCTCTATCAATTATCTCCCGCCGTGCTGACAAGTCACCCCCAGAAGTTCCTCCCTTTCACAGCGCCGCCGACGGAGCTGGCGCAGCTCCACCGCCCTCGGCCAAGGTCCGGATCAGCTTGGGCTGCAGCAGCTTGCGCGACTCCTTCAGGTTGCCCTGCACAAACCACACCACAAGCCGCTCGCCGTCCGCGCCGCCTCCACTTCCACCGCCGTCCTCGACGCGCTCTCCCAGCTGCAACCCGTACGCCTCGCTCTCGACAGCCCGAACGAGAGCCTCCCCCGCCGCCGCCGCAAACCCCGCCCGCGTAAACACCGCCAACTCCCTCCGGAACGCCCCGTCCGCGACGTCCGTCCGCGCCGTCATCACCACCACAACGTCCAGCCCGCGCGCGGCCGCAAACCCGCTCACCGTCGCCCGCACCGCGCCCAACGCGCCACCCTCGCGCGATATCCACCTGCCCGTGCCGCCGCCGAGCCGCCACGGCACACTGCTGATCCCGAGACGTACGGTGCCGCCGCTGGATACCTCGACGACGGTCTCCTTGTAGTCCTTGCGCAGCAGGTCCTCGCTGCTCATCCCCGCGCAGTCGCCCTTGGCCCGTCCCAGCGCCTCAAACAGCGCGTCCCGCCGCGCGCGAATTGACGACGCCAAAGCCACCGTGCTCTGCCCGTCAACCTCCTCCGCAGCCGACTCCTCGGCCTCCGCGGCCGCGATCTGCCGCTCCAGGAACTCCACCGCCGCCACGTCCACGTCCGTCACGCGCCCCGCTGCGACACCGACCTCGCCGAGGTTGACCGTGTCGACTGCGATCGCGCCCAGCATCATCCAGCACAGCGACGCCGGCGGCGGCGGCAACGACGAAGCCGCGGTTGCGGCGCGCTCCCACTCGCGCGCGACCAGCGACGTCGCGGACCCGACGGCCTCGACGACGCGTGGCGCCGCGGTCCCGCGGTGCGCGCCCTCGTCCGCGTGGTGGTCCAGAACCGCGACGACCCGCGCGCCGAGGGTCGTGAGGCGCGCGTGCGTCAGGCGGTTGTGGTCCGTCAGCGCCACGGACGGCGTCTTGCTGCTGCGTGTGTCCTTTTCGGCGGCGTCGAGGAGCAGGTCCAGGTCGTCTGCGAATACGAGCGACGGCAGCACCGGGCTTGGGCTTGGCGGAAATGCGTGGGAAAGCAGGTGCAGGCAGTCGGGCCGCAGGGCGAAGTCGCGCCGTGGGATGTTGATCACGGGGATGTGGAGCGTCGGCGGCGGCGTCGGGGCCCGCGAGTGGCAGAGGAAGGCGTAGGAGATGGCGCTGACGATCGAGTCGAGGTCTTTTTGGGTGTCAGGGACCGCGGAAGTTGGGAAGGGGGCGAATGAACCGAGGGTTTGGAAATCGCTGGTGCCAACAAACAATCTCCACTCACCAGCAGACTGGTTTCCCATCACGAAGGTGGCATGCTTGTACGGCGCAGGGAGCACTGTTTGGACAAAGTTCAATCGGTCGATCGATCGCGAGGGGGCGGGTTAGAGACCGGGGAAATGGCAGCAAGCCTGAGAAAGAGCAAACCGCCGGAGGACGCCGCCGCCTTGGCGAGCGCAAGAAACGCAGACACCGACTTGGAGGACGCCAACGGAGACATGTCAAAACCGTTTTTGATTTTGCGTTTTTTCCACGGTCGCCAAATTCAATGTGAAGGCGGGTTTTTTTCACGATTTTCCAGACACATTTTTCGCCTGTTCAGTCGTAGTTTCTTTTTGGAGGCATGACCTCACAAGTGACGAGTCACGTGGTTCGCGCAAGAAATGCCCTAATTTTCATTCGTTCCTGCCTGGAGGCGCAATCCGTGTGACCTCACCAGCGTCAATTTCGAGGGCGCAACCGTGGGGGTGCAACGCTCTTGATTGGTGTTGCTTGCCTGTGACGGGGAAGCAAGGCGGAAATTGGCCATAGGGGCTTGTTTGGGGCTGTGTGTGCGCCTTTGCTTCATTTCGGGAGGAATGGCTCCGTGGCACGTTTGCCACCGTATGACATCAGAGGAAGGAGGGAAAAGGGATACCAGCGACAGGTCGGATGGTAAATTGGTATCCAGGTCCCGGAGAGCGGTGCAGTGGGATGAGCTGAAGCAATCGGCCATGACAATTCTTGGCCGAAGAAAACAGAAGGTCGTAAATCGTCTATAGCATGCACATAATATTTTGTTTTTGAGGATTGCGCAGTGTATGAATTTCGGCGGGATTGCGGGAAAGGGGTTACACCACTTCCACATGAATACTATTCACGACGGAAACCTCCACTACGAAAGGGTCAAGTCTCTTTTTGGCAGTGGGCAGTATTGGTGAGAGGGGGTAGGCAGGGAAAGAAAAAAGACAACTGAAAGGGGATAGGGAAGCTAGCGGATGACTGTATTTCTCAAAAAATAAAAAACGTGATTTGGGTTTGGGGAAGACTCGGACGCATCACCTATAGAAAGCTAAAAAAGTCTTTGGCTCTACATAGCGATGGCACTTACACCAGAGAAAGGGGAAAGGGCAAAGGGAGCAGAAGAAGGTGAACAAAGGAAACACAGAAATGGACAAGACTTGTTTTTTTTTTACACAAAACAAAAAATCTCTTCTCATCTCTTATCTCCGCTCTAGATAAGGAGGGCCAGGCCCGCAACACCGGCGACAGCCGCAACAAGCGCCTGCACGCTGCACAGGGCGGACTTGGCCACACCGCTGTAGTAGACGTTGCCGGTGGTGTTCTTCGCGATGGTCTTGTTGACGGTGCTGTTGCCAGCGTTGACGACGGTGACATTGTAGGTGGTCTGAACGGGGGGCAGGGCGGACTGGTCGACGCTGCAGTCGTTGCCAGAGTACGGCGACGCGCACGTGCAACCCGAGGCGCCGCAAGTACCGTGGCCGCTGCAGTTGTTCAGGCAGCTGTAGTTGCCGTAGCCGGCGGTCTGCTGGACGTAGGTGCCCGTGGCGGCGGTCTGGTTGTTGTAGGACTCGGTCATGTAGCTGGCCTTGGTCGCGCAGAAGGCGTTGTACGAGTTTTTGTGGCCTTCGCAGAACAGGTACGACGAGGAAGTCAGGATGTCGGACACGCAGGCCGCGACGTAGTAAGCCTTCTTGGTGGGGCAAATGTCGTCGCAGCCGGGGACGCTCAGGAGCTGGTCGCAGTAGGTGGTCGCGTTGGCGACAACGTCAGTGGGCGGAGCGGGGTAGCCAGACGGGACGGTGTAGGTGCTGGTGGTCGTGGTCGACGGGGCGCTGTAGGTGGTGGACGGGGAGCCCTTCGACGAGGTGGTGATCGGGGTGGACGTAGTGGCGGGGGCCGAGGTGGTCGTGACGGGGGGGTTCTCGTACGTGCATGTGGCCGGGGTGTAGACAGGGATGGTGCACGAGGTGGTGGTGGAGGTGGTGGTTGTCGAGGTCGAGCTCGACGTGGTGCCTTGGTTCTGGCTGGACGTGGTGGCCACAGACGACGACGACGACGACGACGACGAGGACGAAGACGAGGACGACGAGGAGCTGGCCTTGGACGAGGAGGACGAGGACGAAGTAGAGCTAGAGGTGGACGATGGAGCCGACCTAGAGCTGGTGGAGGTCGAGGACGATGAGCTCGAAGTCGTGGTGATGACCCTGGACGAGCTGGTGCTGGGAGTCGGGGTGGGCTTGCAGGTGTTGTAGGTAGTGTGGGTGCAACCCGGCTGGGGCTTGTAGCCGCATCCCTTCTTGTCCCCAGGGCGGGCAAGAGGGTGGTCGTGGGAGGTGCTCGAGTACGCGCCGTGGAAGATGGACTCGGAGTTGGAGCACTTCCACGAGTTCACGAAGGTTTCGCAGTCGCTGGCTTTGCAGTTTCCATTGGGGCAGTTGATCACCTTGCCGCCGCCGCACTGCAGGGTGGGAGTGTCGTAGTGGTGGTTGCAGATACCGCCAACCTGGCCGTAGTACCCAGGAGCCAAGTGGATCGAGACGTCGAGGTAGTGGAACTTGTTCTGGTTGGTGCACGTGTCGCAGCCGGATGTGTGCGACCAGATGACCTTCACGGACGAACCGCAGTCAAGCTGGAAGTTGAACGAGTTGTCCGACTTGTCCTCGGTGTAGGTGATGCCGGCAATGTCGTCAGACAGACGTTCAAAGGTGGGGCGAGCCTGCGAGGTCCAGTCGGGCTGGGTGAACTTGGAGCCGGTCAAAGAAACGACACCAGCAGTCTTTCCGAACTGAATGGCAACAGCGCCAATGCAGGTCGCCTTGATGTTGTCCCAGACAGTGCAGGGGTACTGGTACGCCTGAACAGTCAAGTAGTCAGACTGGACGAGGTAGAAAACACCCGTGCCCATGTGAGTAAATTCCAAGCCGTTGAAAGTGTGGTAGTGCGGGTCACCGGAGGAAGTGCAGGTGCCGCCGGGGAAGAGGGTGCGGTGGCAGTTGTAGGTCTGCTTCTGCTTGTGGCATGGCTCGCAAGGAGCGTCGGCGTCGGCGGTGATGGTGACGGTGGCCGGGGTGTTTGCAACGTTGTCGAACTCGGGTGTGGTGATGCAGTGGACAGTTTGGGGCTGGATGTGAATGGTTCGAGGGAAGCGCGTGTGTCAGTTGTTTGGGAAGACAAACACGCTGGCCGGAAAGGAAATGAAGGAAAAGGGAAAGGCGAAGGCACTCACAATGTTCCAGTTGGACGAGTCGAAGTTGTAGACGGCGTTGTCGAACTTGAAGCCGTCGCCGCTCAGGGCAATCGAGACGGATCCTGACGGCTTCTGCTTCAGGCAGACAGTGAAGTTCTTCTGGAACAGCTTGTCGTCCAGGCTGAGCGTAGGCGGGTCGAAGACGAGGAAGTCGCCCGACGTGCCGCGCGGGGCAAGGGAGACGAGCGAGGAGGCATCCACCAGCGGGGAGGCAAAGGCGGCAGAGGTGAGGGCCGCGACGGCGCCGACAGCGGCGGCGAAAAAGTCGAAGAAGCGCATGGCTCGATGTGTGTGTGTGTGTGTTGTAGAAACGGGTGGGTTTATACACGGCTGTCTAAGGTGCCGGCTCTATAGAAGAAGGGGGGAAGCGATAAAGGGGAAGGGCCTCGTCAGTCCTCGTCAATGGATCGAAGGGACCAAGGGCTGGGAACTGTGTTTGTGTTTGGGTGGACGCAGGTTTTTTGGTTGGCTCCAAATATGGGGTTATATAGGCTGAGGAGGGGCGTGCGAAAAAAAGTTGACTTTCCAAAAAGAGACGAGGGAGGGCTCGAGACAGACAGACTGCAAAGACCGAAAAAGCTGCGTGTGACAATCAGGCAGTGAGGGACCGAGACAGAACCAGATGGACAGAGCGAGAGAGAGACGGATAGAGAGCGAGAGAGAGAGAGGGGAGAGAACGGATTGGAGAGCAGAGACGGCGACAGAGATCACCATGGCCAGACAGACAGACGTCATTCACACAGATGATGTGGATATGGAAGAGCAACCGAACAGCAAGGGCGAAAAATTTTCCAAGTAAACTTTTTTGGAGAATTTCTTTGATTTCTCCCTCTCCTCTTAATTTTTTATTTTATTTATCCTCCTGTTTGAAAATTTTCTTTTCTTTTTTGTTTCCGCACACAATTGGTGGGAAAGACAATGTAAATAACATGTGCCTGTGTCACTCTGCCGCTGTCTCTCTCAACACCAGAGGTCACTTGTTCTGGCATCGCCCAATCAGAGCGCATCAGGCTGTCGATTGATGCCGGTCTTCAAAGTAGAGCTATTTTGGTTGGGCTGAAAGAAAAATTCGGAAATTCAGAAATTTCTGAAATTCGTTCTTGTCATGCTCCTGTGTGGCTGCCTGTTCCCAGACTCTATTTTCTCTTTCCGTCTTTCTCCTCTCTCTCTCTCTCTCTCTCTCTCTCTCTCTCTGTCTCTCTCTCTCTCTCTGTCTTTCTCTCTCACCCTAAATCAAAAACGGCAAGCACAGCCCCAATCCGAAATCACCGCCAATTTCGTCCGTGCAGGAAGTTTTTTGTGGTTGACAGGGGGAAAAATTTGGTTTTGCAGTGAGGAGGAGCTGTCTGTCTCGCGACCTCCGCAGCAGCAGCCGGGGCGGGGACGGCGGAGAATAGGGACCGAATGCGGGCCTGTACAGCTCGATGTATGCGTTGGTTGAGAGCCAGAGAGACCGAGAGAGAGAGAGAGAGAGAGAGAGAGAGAGAGAGAGAGAGAGACGGTCTCGTCCAACATTTCTTTCATTCGGATCCTTCTTTCCCCTTTAAACCCTTCCAACTCTTGCTCTCCGAGGCACCTCACTTATGACCAACTGTACTCCCATCACCCAAATCAACATTGGTGTCTGCTTGAACGTTCGCCGTTGCTTTCGTTAACTTTTTTTGTCCTTTCCACGCAACCAACCAGGACCTTAATCGAAGGAAGTTGGGAGGCCCGCGTCCGTCCGCGTCGGCCCCATATCCGCTTCCCCTTCAAACCCCTACGCACATTGAGCCGTCTTGGCGCTGATACCGTACCTTCCCACCGCACACTCCCGGCCATGCCGAGCGGGAGTGGAGGTCTCCGCGTGCGCGTTGTGCACGCGTCTGTTGATTATCCAAAAAGGGAGGGAAAGGGAAAAAAAAAAATTTCTATTTTGTGGGTGAAGTGTGAAATAATCATTCTTTTTTTGTCAGTGACAGCAACAAACAAACAACACAAGTAAGTTCTTGCAAGTTTTCCGATAAAAACCTATGGTCGACGGAATTGGCTCTGCCGTCGTAACTCCACACACGAAAAAAAAAAAAAAAAAAAAAAAATGAAGCCAAACGGGCTGTGTCCCGTTTGCATAAGCTCTGCAAAAATGGCCGGGCTTCCGCAATGCCGGGTTGACTGTGCGAGGGTGGCTGGAATTCCGATCCTCTCTCGCTATCCCTCTCTCGCTTGCTCCCTACCGCAAACCGCAAAACACCAGCCCCTTCCAATCATGGATTTGGAGGAACGGGGCGGTTGAAGATACGATCTTTGCTCTTCCATCCTTTTGGTTCTTCCAATGCTCCAGTCCATTTTTATGTCACTCCCTTTTGGTGCTCGGTTCCCGCAATGGGACTGGCATGGGCGTGGGTAAAGCATTTGTGCGATGCGTTCGCCATATCTTGGGTTCGGTTGCGGCCCTGGGCAGCTGGAGTTTTATTTCTCTCGCGCTCTCTTTTTTTTTTTTTTTTCGCCCAAATCGTTTGGAGAAGTGGTGTCGGGGGGACGGATTCATATGACACGGGTGGCGTGGGAGCTCGGCTTATTATCACTGCCGCGTTGTCTTCTGTCTTTTGGTGATCATTTGGTTCCAAGCTGCCCCGCAACAGTCCACAGCGCGGCAATTTCAAAGACGACGAGCCAATTTGTCCTTTCGTCCCAACTCAAAAAAAAAACACGGCCCCACCAACAGCCGCTTGCAAGTACTGTACCCACGCCTGCTCCAGAGCGCGCCACGCTTCCAGCTGCCCAGCTCGCTACCACTCAACCTCCGACCGAGCCCTCGGAGGGAGCTGCAGCTCCCGAAGGCGCCTTTCTCACGTGCGAACGTTGGTGGACATTTACATCTTGCCATCCCGCTCGAGCATCGAGACAGAGGGGGTAAGCCGTTGGCCGAAGAGCGGTCCTTTCTTTTTTTTCTCTTTTATTTCTTTGGTTCTCGGAGTTCCTGTTAAAGACTGGACGGTGCAGATCCGCTGCAGTGTCCCATCTTGCTGTCGGTCCAATGGAAGGGACAGGCCTTGCCTTACGGGAGTCTGCTGTGACGCTTTCTGTTGCTTCTGCCATTTTCTCTCACCTTCGATATAGTTCGTGCGTGGTACCTACGCCCAAGAAAGCCTCTCCAGTTAGCTCTGACCGCCATTTCCTTCATGCGGCTGACGGGTAACAAGTCTTTATTTCTGGGGTCGTTAGTTGAGTAAACGAAAAATGATCTTGGTGTCCGTCGAATTCCACGCTTTATTTATTTCGATTTTCTGCAAACCAACAATTGCCAATTGGAGACCTAAAAAAGTACGAGCAAAGCGGCATGTTGCAATTCAGTGAGGGTCAAAAACCGGCCCGAGCGTTGCTTCGAAGAATGCACGGCTAGGACTTGTTTTCGACCTCATAGGGTGACTATTTTACGGAAGAAAATGGAAGGGCGAATTTGGCTATTCTGATATTGAATAAGTGGAACGAGATGACGCCGTCTGAAGTATTCATGTTCGCATCCAGTGAAGACGAAAACCCGTTCTAGCGGTACGACGCATATGACGCGTTACGGCTAGGACTTGTTTTCGACCTCATAGGTGAGGTCAAGGCAAAAAGCGAACGTTGGGTTAGGCCAGTAAGAATCGAAAGCAAATTCGAGCGGCTTGACTGGTTGGTCTGCGGCTAGGACTTGTTTTCGACCTCATAGGGAAGTAGAGAGAAATAGGTGCACGAAACTAGGTTGTGGAGCAGTGAGAATCAGAAGCAAATCCGAGCGGCTCGATAAGCTGCTTCGCGGCTAGGACTTGTTTTCGACCTCATAGATGAAGGGTGGCGTGTGGGTGGTTTGGGCTCGAGGCGGTGCCAAGTGAAGCTGAAAACCAAGCTCGAGTGGCGTGCTCGGTGACCGTGCAGCTAAGACTTGTTTTCGACCTCATGACTGAGATCAAAGTGGGAGGGTAGTGCCAATGAGCGAAGACCAGCAAGCCCGAGCGGTAGTGAAATCAAATTCGCCACGGCTAGGACTTGTTTTCGACCTCATAGGACTACCTGGAGTAGTAAGATTTGAGTGGACGAAAGACCTTACACCAGTGAGAGAAGAAGGCAAGCCCGAGCAGTCTCGTCTGGCGACATGGCAAGACGACTAGGATTTGTTTTCGACCTCATAGATGCACTGCTATCAGCTGAAGTCGGGAGAAACGAAACAAGCGCGCTCAGTGAGGGCCAAAACAAACCCCAACAGCGAAACTATCAGTTACGCAGCTAGGACTTGTTTTCGACCTCATAGAATCGTTCTTGAGTGGGGGAACCAATCGCGCCAATTGAGAGGCAAAACAAGTCCGAACGGCAGATCAACCGCGATTGCGGCTAGGACTTGTTTTCGACCTCATATGGCTGAAGATCAACGTGGGTTGGGTTGGGTTGGAACAATTTCGCAACGACAAGGACTTGTTTCGACCTCCCGGTGAGGGAAGAAGGCAAGCCGGAGCGGTCTCGTCTGAAGACAAGACGACTAGGACTTGTTTTCGACCACGGGTTACCAACTCAAGTCGGGTGCAACAAAAAATACGCTCAGTGAGGGCCAAAACAAAACCCAACAGCGACAACTACCAGTTACGCGGCTAGGACTTGTTTTCGACCTCATAGAAAAACGTTGGTTAAGTAAAAGGGGTTATTTCGGGGGGCAAACAAGTCGCGCCAAGTGAGGAGAAGCAAACAAGCCCGAACGGCAGATCCACCGCGATCGCGGCTTGGACTTGTTTTCGACCTCATATGGCTGAATGTAGGCGTGGGTTGAGTTGGACGAGTCATTGTACTGAGCGAAGATCAGTAAGCCCGAGCGGCAGTGGAGAGATGGTCCCAACGACTGGGACTTGTTTACGACCACATCGGACAATTTAGAGTAAATGGATTCCATGGGGGCAGGCCTAAACACCAGTGAGAGAAGAAGGCAGGCCCGAACAGTATCGTCTGGAGACAAGACGGCTAGGACTTGTTTTCGACCTCATAGATGCAAGGCCAACTAAAACTCGGAGAGGAGAAACGTGAAGTGCTTTCAGTGAGGGCCAAAACAAACCCCAGCAGCGGAGCTACCAGCTCCACGGCTAGGACTTGTTTTCGACCTCATAGAACCCATCTTGAAGTGCCTGAGTGTATCCAGACGGTAACACTTCGCGCCAAGTGAGAGAAGTAAAACAAGCCCAAGCAGCATAACAATCACGATCACGGCTAGGACTTGTTTTCGACCTCATATTGCTGAAACATCAGCGTGGATTGGTAACTTGGTTAGAACGAGTCGCTCCAACGAGCGAAGATCAGCAAGCCCGAGTGGTAGTCGAATAAATTCGCCACGACTAGGACTTGTTTTTGACCTCATACATGCAATGCCAACCAAAATCAGGTGAGATGAGACGTGAAGCACCCAGTGAGGGTCAAAACAAACCCCAACAGTAGAATCAACTCGCTCCACGGCTAGGACTTGTTTTCGACCTCTTAGAATTCATTTTCAGAAGCGGTGGTAATCAAACGTTCCAAGTGAGAGAAGCAAAACAAGCCCGAGCGGCACATCAACCAGGATGGCGGCTAGGACTTGTTTTCGACCTCATATGGCGAAACACAGCAACGTCGGATGGTTAGAACGAGCCGTTACAATGAGCGAAGAGCAGCAAGCCCGAGCGGTAGTGGAAATAAAATTCGCCACGGCTAGGACTTGTTTTCGACCTCATAGAAATCATCTTCAAGTGGGGGGGGTATTATTGTCACGGGTAATCATCACACCAAATGAGAGAAGCAAACAAGCCCGAGCGGCAGATCAACGAGGATCGCGGCTAGGACTTGTTTTCGACCTCATATGGCGGACGCGTGAGGAAGATTTGTATCGTGGGGAATGGTGGGAGGAGGGGCAGAAGAGCAATGCCCAGTGACATCGAAGAACCAATGCCTGTCAACGGCGACGATGACGCGTGACAGTGCGCCGTGGATAGAACTTGTTTTCGACCTCATAGGAGAAGCTACTGGCAGTCGCGAGAGGGGATGATCGGGTGGGGGGGAGTCATGATCGCCAAGGAGAGGCGCCATGTTGGAGCAGGGGTGTTGCATTCGAGCAGAAAGGGTTGGGTCGACCCGACACCTCGCTTGACGGCGGGTGGTGGTCAGTTGCGCGATCGCATTCGTTAATGAGAAGCAGGCTCCGGGTGGGTGCGGGTTGGAAGGGTAAGGCGAGGGTTGGCGTGGGGGGTTCCAAGGGAAGGAGGCGGGGAGAGATGATTGTTATTGTTTGGTGTGTACGAAGGAGCTGCGGGGCCGTTGGGTATTTATAGTCGGTCAGCGTCCATGACTTGTCGCGGCGGCGTCTGCCCTGAAATCGCCAAATTCGACGAGCAGTGGCGAGACAGCTATTCGCGCTTGCCCCAAAAAGGCAAGTTTTAAGAGGCCATCAACCATGAAGTGTGGAAAATTCGCGTCGGACGCACTTGCAGTGATGACGAAACTGCAAAAAAGAAGGGATGGAGGAGACTAGCAACTACACTGCCCTCTATTTTTTTGTGCTCGCTGGTCTTCATGTTACACTGTTTACCGTAATACGATACCAGCAATTCAAATTTATTCACACGACCTACGCCACTTCCCACTTCTCCCTTCCGCTTCATGATCACCTCATCGAAAAACCCCTCCACCTCCCGCTCCTCCGGAATCGTTTGCAACTGCAACACCCTTTCCTCCTCGACCTGCCGCTGCGTCATTGTTTTTCGAGCCGTCCACTCCTTTAGTTGCAGCGAAAAGAACCCCGCCCCGTCCACCCCGCGTCCAGACACGGCGAACAGCCACCGAAGCTGGGAGCTCGCCGGCTGCGCCTGCGGCGTCGAGCGTCCGTTCGGATGCTGCGTAATCGATTGGTTGCGTTTGTGGCGACTGTGTGGCGGTGGCGGTGGGGTGGGTGGGGAGGTGGGGGGAGTGGCAGCGGTTTGTAGGTGGAGGAAGGTTAGTTGATGCTCTTACTCGCGAGAGAGCGTCGGGTGGGAACTACACCGACGATTTCGACATGGGCAGGCGTGCTTGCGAGGTGTACGAGAAAAGCGGTCGCGGGGGAAGGCTCAGGGTGGTTAAGAGCGCATTGAATCTTGATCGCTATCCCCTTGTTTTCTCCTTATCATTTGACGTTGAGGGAGGTGTCTCTTTCGAGATCCACCTTCCCAAGACATAGACACGATCATGTTTGCCACAAGGTTGTTTGCACCTTGAACAACGAAATTGCTTCCGGCAGGCGAAGCACTTTCGGGGACCGCCAACAAGATGCAACCCTCCCTCTGCCCACACCTTTTCTGACTAATTTCCTTCCATTTTAACCCAGATATTTGGATTGGAGGACTGAGTCTGAAAAAGGTTCATTGAGGTCCAAATGGATTCCTTCGTTGACAGCAGAACACAATACCTTCCCCCCACTTACCCAACGCACGTCACAACCACATTCAGTCGTCGACTTCATCCTTATCAAAGGCCTCTACGTCCTCCATACCCGCGGCCTGTTGGCCGGTGGCGGCTCCGTCCTCGAACTCGTCATCGACGCTCAAAAGTCATCAGCGTGAGGTATTCCATCTCCAAAGTCCCACATGAGAAGTGTTGCCCGCTGGTTGAACTTTAGTTATAACCTTTGGCTGAGCTAACAAATGAAACACACTGACCAAAGTACACGAAACAAATCCCCTTGGGTCCATGTGAATGTTCGACAACTGATCCCCTTCAGACTCCAAGTGTTGCACTTTCAATCCAGACTTCAAGTCCCATACTTCAACCTCTGACGCCTCGTTTTCTCTTCTAGAGAGTGTCGCGAGAAGGCCGCAAGAAATGCTAAAGGTAAGGAAGGTGCTCATGCCTACTTGTAGCTCAAAAATGAGAGCACCAGTCTCTGAGTCCCAAACATGAATCGCTCGCGCCCCTGGAGCGTACACAGCAATATAAACTCCATCATATTGCAGCGCACCGACTAGCGTTTCCACCAGATCCATCGACTGCACAACAAGCTGGCGTCGCTGATCTGTCTCAACGTTCCACAACTGAATAGTACCGTCCAATCCGATCTCAGCTACACAGTCCCCGTGAGCGCTGATGATATTGAAATCCACTTCCCCGCCTTCGTACTCCCGGATCAAGTCCCCCGTCGCGCGGTCCCACAATTTGACAGCATGGAACTCGCAGAACGCAACGATGCGGGACTTGCTCATGTGGACCAGCCGGATCGAGTAGCGGCGCCGGTTCGCTCGCAGGACCAGACGGCAGGCTCCGGTGGTCGCGTCCCACAACCGCACGGTGCCGTCCGTCAACCCGGTCAACACGGTCCGGCCGTCACTCGGGTCGATGTACGCGCAGTAGACGGTGCCGTCGTCGGTGTTGAGAGCGCGAAGCAGCTGTCCGTCGGAGCGCCGTAAGATGTCGCAGCGCCCTTCATAGTTGAAGTCCGGGCCCGTCAGGAGCCAGTCCCGGTGCACCGCAAAGATGCTGCCGACATCGCGCGACTGGCGCCGCTCGAGGGGGGTGCCGTGGCGCCATCGCACGTGCAGCGACATCCGGTTTTGGTACAGATCCTTCCACGAGGTGACCGCTGCGGTAGCGGGGACGTCACCATCCGCCACGGACGGCGACCGCGTTTGCGGCTCGTCGCGCGTCTGGTCCGCGACGGTATCGTGCAGCCTTGGTATGCGCCAGCGAGAAAGGTAGATGCGGCGCCAGTGCGCGTCGGCTAGGGTCGAGAACGCGGCGGAGACGCGGCAGAGGCGGGCCAGCGTCTGGTGATCGTTGACGTGCGCGAGAATGCGATCGACCAGTTCGTCGGGGAAGGTCCAGGTGCTGGCCGCAGCAGCGGTTTCGGCGTTGCGCGCGGAGTGGTCTGCGTCGCCAGCGGCGATGAAGATTCAACCCCAAATGAAATCTTGAGACAACTCCGATTTGCAGAGATCACGCCGCAGAGAAACGGAACGCATTTATAAACTATGCACATACGAGGATTGCCTTGCAATTCTCACTCGCGATTGCGCTATCATGTTGTGGAGCATTCTCTGGTGAATCTGACTTTTTATTCATTTGTATGTCTGATATCTGTTTGCATGAATCAGTAACTCTGCGACCGAAGAACGGAACCAGCTAACAGGAGCGATTGTCACTGAGCTTTATGCTTCCTATAAAAGCTTCCAGAAAAATGAGCTGGCATAGTTTGGATTTGCAGGGGTCTCGAATCTAATTTGCAGATCATTGAGTTGTCAGGGTTAGCTCTGTTTCAGATTTTTATGGACGATTGCTGCCACAATGTTTTTGGGTATTTGCAAGAGAAGATATTTGGTAAACTGGGACTCTGATTCGGAGTTCCCCACCCTGGCGCCGAGACAGCCATAGCAGCTATGATAAATCGAGGCGAACGAAGAGCTGCAAACAAGCTTCCCTGGAATCCTCACTCTGATCGTTGGTTCTGGTTCGCTTGTGAACAAGAAAAACGTAACCAAACTTTTCCACTGCAAACCCCCGTGGAATCGCTAGCAAATAAGTCTGTTGTGGAGCGGTAAATTAACGAAACCGGATTTTTCTTGGGAAAAGTAAATAGCAACGCAATAACGTTGCTGATTTGAAGCTGAATCGAGCATAGGGAGGGCCCCAACTTGAAATATTGTGAGCAAAAAGAATGGGGTATTTATGTTTCGACCTGCGAAGTGACGGTTATGCGCATCTGTCGGTGGTTGTGTTAGCGCCTATATAGTCTCTGTCGGTCTGTCTGTCGGTCTGCTCGTCTGTCTCACGCTCTCTCTCTGTCTCTGTCTCTCTCTATTCTCTCGTTTTTGCACCTTTTGTCTCGGCGCCGCACACCTTCCGCAATAAAGCTGATCGATCGCTCGCTCGTCTTGGCGCCTGCCGGCCCCTGCTGCTACTGTCTGACCTGTCTACTTGTCTGTCTGAACCAACCCCTCGACCCCACACATCTTCATCGTCGTCATCGGGCCTTCGGGGTCGAAACCTCCGCCGTCCCGCCCGCAACGCAACGCCACGCCGGCCCCCTCCCCCCCCCCAACCCACCACCACCACCACCACTTGCACAACTCGCCATGAACGGGAACAGCGGTCCGTATGGTAACGGCGGTGGTGGTGGCGGCGGCGGCGGCGGAGGCGGCTACGGGTTCAACAACAACAACAACAACGACAACTACGGCAACAACACCAACAACAACTTCAACAATTACAACGACTACAACAACAACAGCAACGGCAACGGCAACGGTTACGGCTACCCCAACGGCAGCGGTGGAGGCGGCAGTACATACGGCAACGGAGGCAACGGAACCATGACTGGAGGAGGATTCTACCAGCAGCAGCAACAGCAGCAGCAACCACCGCACCAGGAGGAAATGGAGATGCAGTCCTGGCCGACGGGGCCAAAATCGGGACCCTCAGCGTCTGCTTCGCAGTCGCCGGTATCCCGGCCTCCGTCATCGCCAGTATCACTCTTCGTTTTTTTGGGACTCAACTTGGTCTGTTGCGCTTCGTTGTTCGATTAGATCTCTTTGCTGCGGCTTCCTTACACCCGGCTTCTACTTCTCCATCGGTGACAGGCTCTTGGCATCGGCGCTGCGGGCATCCTTGGGATTGATGGTGGCTACATCGGCGCTGGTGCCATTGGTGTTTTCGCGATCGTCCCAGCTGCGCTTGGCATCGCAGGAACCGTAATGAAGAAGCGCCCCCTGCTCTCGACAGTACGTTTCCTCTTGACTTGCTCCTCGTCGGTGGTCATCCTAATTAAAACAATGATGCTCTGATCGCACGTAGTACTCCGTACTGGCTGGCGTTTCGATCATTGTCAGCTTGCTGTTCGTCCTTTCCGTCCTGGACATCTACGTGCCCGCATCGTCATCGCGAGAAACGTGGGTCGGAAACGCAATCAACGATTACTACGCTTCGCAAAATGCCACAGGATGGACGAGCTCGCGGATATCGTCCAGTGCGCCCGCCGTGAATGCGACCTCGACAACGTCCTCGGTGATGAAGAGCACATCATCCTCAACATCGTCTTCCAAATCCACTTCCTCATCGCCGTCGCCAACTTCCACGTACACCTCGACCAGTTCATCGACGGACACAACCTCCTCAAACCACAACAACCGATCAGGCGGCGCCCACGCAGGACCCAAATGCAGGCGGAAATAATGGAGGAGGCGATACTGCGCAACCCGCCACAACGGACGGCCAACAAACCACAACAGACACACCTGCTGATACACCTGCCCGTCGTGATATGAGGCTGATGCGCCGGCAGGTTGGATCTGCGACCAGTGGATCTTCGCAGTCGTCGTCCAAATCGTCCGCGACTTCGTCTGCTACGTCGACGGCAACCAGCGGTGGCTCCGGTGCGGCAGCATCGGATTCGCTCGCAACGCCGTACCAGCTCACTATTTTACCTCCGTTGCTGGGCGTTCACGCTTTGTTCATGGTTAGTAGTTGCATCTTTGGGAGCGATGGGACCACCTCTCACAGACGAATACAGGCTCTTGGCATCGTTGGTGCGTTTTACTTCCGCTTCGACGGATCCCCCGGAAAGAATCGTTTGTACGACACCGAAAGCATGAAAAACCTCAACTCCCCAAGCCTCAGTCGTGACGTGAAGTACGGAACAGGAATGTCCTCCGATGCGCGCGATGTGAAAGTAGCACCAGAGTCCACCTACGTAAGCCCTTAATTCAGTGAAGAATATTGCGAACTCATCATTTCTTTCGCTCCAACAGGGTCTTCCCACCGGCGCCCCGGTGCCCTTCTCCAGCACCCACCCTGCGAACAGCCCTGGACAGCCCAACCAACAGGATCTGAAGTTTGCGGGTGGGCCATACGGGCAGAATGCCAACCCAAATCCGTATGACGATGAGTCTCCTGACTGGGGAGGGCAGGGCAAAAACAACAACGGATTCGCCAATCCCAATCAGTACAACAACAACTATGATGCCGCCAACAACAGCTACGGCCGTGGCGTTGACGCGAAAAACAGCTATGGTAACGGCGAGCTCGACAGCAACAACTTCGATGACGGGAGCAGCAACTTCTATGGTAACACCGCGGCAAACGGTATGGCGCCCAAGCGCACTCCAACCACAGCAGGCGGTTACTCAGCTCCGAGCCTTCCCCAGAAAGGTGTGGAGCGTCCCTACCGATCTCGCGACACCCTTTACACACAGGGTGGCTTTGGCGATGAGGAAGAGGAAGAAGAGTCCATGGCCTCGCCAACGGAGAAGCCGCAGCAGCAACCACCGATGCCGCAACAGTCTGCCTACGGCGCGAGGCCGGGGCCGACACCTCCGCAGCCGGCGATGGTCGCGGGCAATGGCGCACCGCGCGGAGCTCCAGGCCCGTCGGCCGCCGCCGCACCAGTTGCGGGCCCGGCGGCCGCGGCTGCCGCGGCCCCCCGCCGCGTCCGCCGCCGCACCCGCAGGCATCAAGAAGGAGCCAAAGGTCCGGTGCCGCACGTGCCAAGCGAAAATGTACCTCTCCGAGTCCCACAGCCATGTTTGCGACCCGTCAGGTGTCCCCGGCGGCGCGGGGCAGACTCAGCAGCAGCAGCAGCCGCTTCAGCAACAGCAGCAGCAACAGCAGCAACACCGTGGGGGCGCCGACGCGACTCCCGCGCCGGGGCAGAAGCACAAGGTCGTCAAACGGCACAAGGCTCAGCTGGAAGACGAGGTCGGGCTGGAGGTCGGCGACGTCGTCGAGATCGAGGAGGTCTTTGAGGACGGCTGGGGTACCGGTACTAATGGTACGTATCTCGCCTTTGTTTCGCCTCTGCCCAGAAGCGCGCACTATCTTTTCCATAATACTCTTTGTTTTCTTTTTCCTTTTTTTATTTTCCTTTTTTTATTTTTCCTTTTTTTATTTTTTATTTTTTTTTTTGGCATTCCGGCACCACCCCGCTAAACTCGAGCAAAAAACCTCGCTGCACAGTTTCGACGGGCGAATTTGGAGCGTTCCCCCTGTCCTGCCTCGGTAGCACAGCCAGCCAAAAGCAGCGCGTCCAGAGCATGTACTTCAGCAACCGGGATACGATGTACAGCTACAGGTCGTGATCAAGCGCGAACCTAACGGTTAGAAGAGGCAAGAAAGAAGAAAACCTAACAAGAAATCGAAGTATACAACTCACCTCAAAACCCAACACCTTCAGCCTTTGTTTCCGAATCGTGGGGGCTTTGATTGCGTGTGAAATTTCCCGTTTTCCCCCTCTGCTCCCCTTTCTCCCTGTTTATCGGTTAGACAAAACCCTTCCCCTTCCTCCTTCTAAAGAAAAGAAAAAAAAGATTTTTTTTTGGTTCTGAAGCCCGCGCCTCCAAAAAAGCACAACCGCTTTTAAAACCATCTGCATCTTCTCTCCAACTATGCCTGAACATTTTTTTGCGCAGGACCGAGGGGGCTTGTGAAACCGAAAGGCTTTCTCCTTTCCCGTTCTCACAGCCCCTTGAGCTTTCTATCTTCGTTCTCGATCCGCCCTTCCCGTCTCGTTTCCATCATCTACGCGCTCCCCCCTTTTTTTTTTTTTTTTGTAATCCTGAGCTGCTCCTTTCTTTGCGAGCGGGAGGCTGTTGCGTTGCATCGTTGTGTTTTTGTCGTTTTACTTTTCCTTCTTTCCCCTCCTCTGCCCCCTTTGCCCTTCGTTTTCCTTTCATACAGTATATCAAAAGATGATCGCCCTTCCCCTTTTTTTTTGGCCTGTTTTTTTTTTTTTTTCTTTTGTTCTTTTCGCACTTTCTCGTCGCTTTTCCGACAACCACTATTCTGGTGTGGGCGATGTTGACGACCGGGAGGAAGAGAGGGGGAAAACACGGGAAAGTTTATGGCCCTGCCCCACCAGCGACTATTCACCCCTTTCGCGCCCGCAACTCAACGCTGCTTGAGCCCACCCCCCCTGAATGTTGGACAACAATCCGGTCGAAGATTCACAAGCAAAGCAGGCAACATAAAACGATCGGGGGTGTTCCGACCGGACGTTGTCCTATCGGAAGGACCGGTCCGCTCATCCGCGGAACCGCCCCACAAACTGACCCAAGCAGTTGACCGGCAAGGGCGGGTGTCGAAACAGGCATCTCACCACTCGACTAATAAGCCTAATTAGAATGTAAAAAAACTAGAGCAAAGGCAAAGTAAAAGTGCGGGGTGGGGGTGTACCTCTCCAATTCAGCAGGCTTGCCAGCCGACAATCATCTTACCAGTGCAGTAAGATGAGTTTTTCGCCGAGGCAGAACCAACCCGCTCGCTCCGCGGAGCGGCCACCTATGACTGACCCGTGCAGTCGACCGGAATGGGGCGGGTTTCGAACTGGCGCTCTCGCGTTCTACGCGATGACCGAGTCTTCAGTTCTCACCACTCGACCACCGGGGATAGTTCCAAAACGGAAGCTTGGCAATCCAGTGCAAAATCCAAGTCTCACAAGGCTCTTTTGGCAAATATGGTAGTGTCGTGACGGTCAAATTGCGAAGTGCGCAACCGCCTTTGCAAAGGAGCAAAAAACAAAACGAAAACTAAACTTGAACGTAAGAGGCGGCGAGCGGCACAGAATAGAAAAAGCTCCAGCACGACCTGAATGACTCCATACGAACCTCCCAGCCAAAAAAGGAAAAAAAAGAAAAAAAAAAGAAAAAACAACCAACAACCCACCCTCTGCAGCCAGCCCTTCCCCCCGCACTGCAAAAAAAAATTGTTACAGTTCCAACTTGATCCCGCGCATCCTCACAAACTCCATAAACTGCCCGGGGATCTCCGCCAGCGTCTCCCTCGCCAGCGCAAACGGATCCCCGCCGACCTCGCGCATCGCCACAAACTGCACAATGTCCCTCGCCTTGCCACCCACCGCCCGCGACCGCCACCCGCTGACGCCTTCCCCGTCGTCGTCGTCGCCGTCGAGCACCTGCATCATGCTGAAGTCCTCGTTGCCCACCCCGACCACCACGATGGAGAGCGGGAGGCTTGCGGCGGTCACGAGCGCGTTCAGCGTCATGTCGAGGTCGGTGATGAGGCCATCTGTGATGAGGAGGAGGATGCCGTAGTGCAGGTGGCTCGGGTCCGCGGCGATCTGGGCGCGGAGGTCGGCCATCACTTGGTTAAGGACGGGTGCAAAGTCTGATTGTGTCGCAGGAGAAAGAAGGATTTTAGAAGACGGGTCTGTTTTGCTGGTCATAACTGAGCCAGCGGAAGCACGTCCCACACACCTGTTGGTCCCGAAAAGCTGACCTGCGGGTCGCAAACAACGCTCTTGTACTTTTCCAGCAGCCCGCCGACTCCCTCCACATTGCCAAAAAAGTCCACCTTGTGCCGGTGGCCCCGCGGCCTTTCGAACCCAAACCCATAGAGCGGAAACACCTTGTCCGTGTCGTACTCCTGCAGGACCTGGCCGACCCCGACGATCGCGGACTGGTACGGGTTCATCGGCGGCGGCTGGTACGACTGCGAGTACGCCGGCGCCGCCAGCGACCCCGCGCCGCCGCGCGCGAGCTCGGGGAAGTGGTGCAGCGACGTCGGGTGATGCGGGTTCTGATTTGACGCCGTCAGGTCGATCGCGACCGCGAGCCCGATCTGCGCGCCCGCGGCGATAAAGTCGAGGAACGTTGGTTGTTGCACGATCGCGGCCTCAGTGATCGACAGGTTGCCAGAGTTTTTGTAAAACATGGAGCGCACGCCGCGCGCCTTTTTGGGGTTGATGAGGGGGAAAGAGAGAGAACCCGGGGCGGAGTGGCCGGAGGAGAGGAGCGTCGATAGGTTCGTGTCGAAGGCACCGATAAAGTCGTCTCCGCCCGTCGCGTCCCAGTCCCAAACCGAGATCCTTATTGGTTCCGAGTTTGTGCCCGACGGAGACAACAGCTTGTAAGGAATCTGCACGGACGGCCAGCGTGGGTTCAGGTTCTTTTTGATGATCGTGGACTTGAACACGTGGAGCAGCCGCGGTCCCGTGCCGGGTCGTGCGTTGGCGGGGGACGGGAAGATACGCGAAACAACAAAGTAAGGGTCGCTATATCCGTTGGCGTCCTTTCGGTCCAGCCCGCGGCACGCGATCCCCAACACGAACTGTTTTCGCATCTCATCTTCCGTTGCGGCCAGGAGCGTGATTTTGCTGGTTGTCTTGCCCGCCACGCGCTTGACCTTGGCTCCGTCCTTGAACGAAGGGATTCCTCTCGGCAGTATCGCGTCGGTTTGCAGCGGCACAGTGTACCCGCTCGAGCCCGCAGACACGATCTGCGCAATCGACATTGTCGCGTGGCCCAGATAGTCCTGCGTCTGCATCGTGCCGCTGTTGTCGTCCACGTCGACGACGACAACGCAGAGGTTCTGGACTTCTTCGAAAAAGTAGTCGAACGTGAAGACGTCTGGGAACACCGGGTTGAGTTCGTCGTTTATTTGCTGTGGGGAAAAAGAGGGAGAGAGGGCGTTAGGTGTGGCGAACGGAACCGTAGACAAAAGAACCGTGCCCCACCGCAGATTTCTTGAACAGCTTCCAACCACCTGCCACCTCCGGTATCCCCGAGCTTCCCATCCGGACCTCCACGGCAGAGTCGCCGCTCCTGATAGACGATCCGGATGACACGGACGAAACCGACGCCGTCCGCCTCACGCGCAGCCGGCTCTCTCGGCCGACGTGCTGATACCACACGTACACCTGCGGATCCGACTTTGACACCAGATCCCGGTTGACCAGGTCCGTGCACGAGACGCGGATGTTGACCTGCGACTTCAGCGTCGATCCCGACGGATCGATCACCGGCGGCGCATCGATGGAGGCGGTGAAGGCCGCAGAGTCGGCGAACGGGTCCGTCTCGCCGTGGTCGAGGTGCGGCGCGACGGAGTAGGTCGGGAGCGGGGCCGCCGCGCCGGACGGCGCGGTGAGCGAGATCAGGTTAGCGGAGCTGGAGCTGCCGCCGTAGCTGTTGTTGCCGCTGCTGCTGCCGCTGGCTGATCCCGAGCCGTAGTACTGCTGCTGCTCGTACTCCTGTTGCTTAGAGGACGGGACCGCCGAGTTGCGTTTGTTGCCCCACATGTGTTGTGAGGTATTGTTCTTGTCTTGCCCCGATCTCTGCTTTTGTCTTTACTTTTCGCAAAACCCAGTCCGTCATTATCGGTGCAGTTCTGACGGGTTTTCCATTTAGCCGCCTCGTCGGAGCTCCCAGGGCGAGACGACTACTCATTTCCTGCCCAGTGGCGCCCAGTTTCATCGTAACCTTGCGCTCGCGGCTCGTTCGCTCTGCTGAGTTTCTGTGTTTTTTTGCTGTCCGAGTTGGCCCAGCTGAGCCGTATACCTTTAATAATGAATGCTGACTGATATCCTTCCAGGAATGCCAAACACGATGGCCTGAAGTGGCGCGGTTTCTGCTTTCTCTCCCTCACACACACACACGCACACGAGTCGAAACATTCTGATGCATTTGCACAAGGCTCCTTCCGGCCGCGCTCGGCTTATCCGACTAACCACCTCACCGGGCCCCGTCGCGAACGGGACGGCGGCCGCCGCGCAGCTCGATACGATGGCCGAGCCGGCCGCCAGGACGAGGACCGCACAGCGAATTCTTCACCCCTTAACTGGCAGTTTCACTTCCTCACATGTGGATAAATCAGAAACCATCGTGTTTTCAAACACACTCGCAATATAGAAGGAAAGAACTGAAAACCCCCGATTGAGGAGCATTTCGACCAGTGTTTCCCCTCCTGACTGCCCTTCTCCGATAATTTAAGGTTGCTCACTTGCGCGGCTCAATTTTCCCCCAAACAACATGCCTCTCTGGCGAATCCACGAAAGCGGCGAGCTTGGGATGCGCCTTTGCTGAATCGACAATCTCCTTGACTCGAGGCGCGATTTCCCAGTTGCTTGCCGCGGCTAAAAGATCGGACGCGGCAAGGTCTTCGATCCAAGAGAAGATCGCGTAGGCTTGGATGTCGACGTAAGTGATCTGATTTGGGGTGAGGAGGTTGTTTCAAGTTTCCGGGTAGAAGGAATTTAGAAAAAAAAGCGTCAGATCGTTCAAGAGAGGACAGAGTAAATTAGTGTAGCATACCTTTGTACCGCAATAAAACCCTTTGGGCTCTCCGTATTTCTCGATCAGCTTCTGCTGGAACTTCAAGACCGCCGGCAAAGCCTCGAAAAACTTTTGCACGGCGGTAGCCTGATCCGCCTCGAGGAGTGCCGCGTGCCAGGCGTAGCTGAGGTCACGCAGTGACTCGCTGAGGGAGTCAAGTATCGCACGGTCATGGTCGTTGCCGGTACCGGAGAGGTCTGAAGGGAATTTGGTCAGCCGAATGAGCGAAGTAGGAAGGTGGGGTGCAAAGAAGAAACGGGGAACCTCCGGACAAGCTTACCCAGCTTCGCCGCCAAATACCGCTCAATGGTCTTGGACTGAGCCACAACCATCACTTCTTTCCCGGTTTCGTCGTATTCCGTCAGCACGGGCAGCTGCCCATACGGCATCGAGTACTTCACCGCGTGCCATTCGCCGGGTGTGTGTGGAATGGTGGCGTCCTCCCAGGTCGCGCCTCCAGCGACAAGCATGAGGCGGGCAGGATCGCCACGCCCGCGGAACGGGAAATATTGCAGCTTGAAGGAACATGCGAGCTTGTGGTTTCTGTGATGGAACATTTCGGATCGGGCTGCTCCTTTTTTTTTTTTTTTTTTTTTTTTCTCTCTTCTTCGTCTTTTTGTGGACGGGACAACGACGAGGCAAGGACGAGGGTTACTTTTACATAACCAAACTCACCGCTCGCTGCACTCACCCCACTCACTTCCCGCTGGCGTCGGGGAAACTGACGGCCAGCACGCAGGCGGTTGGGATTGCAATCGATCTCCTCAGACACTCCGGGCCGAGCGAGGACCGAGTTATGCTTAGCGAAGACAGCAAAGAAATATTTACATCAAAGACAGCGGCGTGGGGGGTGCGACAGCTTGGCGCCAGGACTTTCGGCGGCGCGTGTTGAAGCGATGATGATAACGGCAACCTTCCCAATAAGGAGAGGAAGCAAGTTGTGTAAAAAAAAAAAAAAAAAATGAATTCGTGGAGGGCGGTTCGATCCCCGAAAAACAATCGCGTCCCTGGCTTGTGTCTGTCCGTCTGTCTGCCTGCAGTCGGTCTGTCTGTCTAGACGTCCGTCACGCTTTTCAGTAATTGTTGATTTTCTCATTTTTCAGAGTACAGGGGACGCCCAGCCGCCGTGGAGCGGGACGTAAAGCGCGACCAACTCCGACTTCCGGCAAAGGCCGGCAGCAACGGCCGCAGGCCCCCGCTTTCTGGGGGGGGCTTCCGGTCCCTGGATGCGAAAAGTCGTGGGAACGCGCGAAGTCAAGCCAATTATGCACAGCGCGTGCCCCATTGGAATCACTCAATCGTATCCAGGCACTGCCTGACTGACCCAAGCATCCCCCCACTCTTTCTTTCAGCTCAAAACCAGGGGAAACAAAGAAGAAAAGAAAAGAAAAGCAAAAAAAAAAATCAGCAAGAACCATCGAGAAGTGATTGATGATGCTTATTGCTGTCTTTGACTTCTTCGGTGCCATCGCGAGCACTCCAGTCCCGGAGGACCAATATATATATATATCCAGCGCCGGTCGCGATGGCCAACTCCAGTCGCGACAGCCCACTACAACACCTCTGACTGCATTCCCCAAGATTACACTCCATCATGTCCATTCTTGTTGGAGACGTAAGATACCAATCAAAGGGATCGTGACTTTACGATTCTAATGATCTTCTAGTACGTCTTCCGCCGCTTGAAACAGGTCGGGGTTGAGGCTATCCACGGTGTCCCTGGCGATTACAATCTGCGATTGTTGGACTTTGTGGAGGAGAACGGTTTGAAATGGGTTGGAAATGCAAACGAGCTTAATGCAGGTGAGGATTGTTTTATGAAGCGTGAGCGCATTTAGCTGATGCTTTCTTGTCGTTGCTTGTCAAGGTTATGCTGCGGACGGCTACGCTCGCTTGAAGGGGATGGGCGTCGTGATAACTACTTTCGGCGTGGGTGAGCTCTCGGCCATAAACGCCATCGCCGGTGCATATGCGGAGATGATCCCCGTCCTGCACATTGTGGGAGCTCCCACCACCGTGCACCAGAAGAAACACGTCGTGCTTCACCACACTTTCGGTGACGGCAACTTCAACAAGTTTGCCGAAATGGCCAAGAGCGTTACTACGCTGGTCCACCAAATCAAATCTGCCGACGACGCCGCCGAGAAGATCGACGAAGCCATTCTCCAATGCTACCGCACGTCTCGCCCGGTGTACGTTTCCATCCCCATGGACGTTGTCGACTTCAAGGTCGACAGCAGCCGCCTCAACGTCCCTTTGAACCTCTCGCACCCCGCCAACGACGCGCTGCTCGAGAAAGCCGCGGTCGACACGATTCTGACGCAGATCAAGGCCGCGAAGCGACCCATCATCCTCGTCGACGCGTGCACCATTCGCCACCGCGCGCTGGGCGAAACGCAGGCCCTGATCAAGCGGTCGGGTCTCCCGACCTTCATCGCGCCCATGGCGCTCGGCGCCGTCGACACGAGCCTCAAGAACTACGCCGGCATTTTCCTCGGCGCCGCGTCCCCCCCCGAGGTCATGAAAGTCGTCGCGGCGTCCGACCTCGTGCTGACCATCGGGCCCCTCCGCGACGACTGGAACACCGTGGCCTTCTCGTTCCCCACGCCGCCCCTGCGCACCATCGACATCAACCCCGACGGCGTCGTCGCTGAGCTTGCGCAGTTCCCTGGCCTCGGAATGCACGGCGTCCTCGCCAAACTCGCCGAGTCGATCCCCGAGGGCGGCGTCCCCTTTGAGCCGCTCGACGACACGCCAGGCCCCGTTCCGCACAAGCCGTTTGGGAAGAAGATCGAGTACTCGGACACCGAGATCACTCACGCCTGGCTGTGGCCGCGGGTCAGCAAATGGCTGCGCGAAGACGACATTGTGATCGCAGAGACGGGCACGTCAGCGTTCGGCGTGGTGTCGTGCGAGTTTCCAAAGGGCGTCGACGTCATCACCTCGGCGCTCTGGGGCTCGATCGGCTTCGCCGTCCCCGCGGCCCAAGGGCTCGCTCTCGCCGCAAAGGAGCTGGGCGCCGGCGCCGCCGGCCCCGAGGACGAGGCGTCCTACCTGCAGCGCGCGCACCACCTTCGCCTGTTCCACCGCAACCGCCCCGTCGTCGCGAACCACCAGCGCCGCACCGTGCTGTTCGTCGGCGACGGATCGCTCCAGCTCACGGTGCAGGCGCTGTCGACGATGCTGCGGCTCGGCCTCGACAACCTGGTCATCTTTGTGGTGTGCAACGAAGGGTACACCGTCGAGCGACTGATCCACGGTGCCAAGGCAAAGTACAACCACATGCCGCTCTGGAGACACTCGCTGCTGGCGCGCGCGTTCGGCGGCAAGTCCGACGTGGAGGAGGGCGGCTTTGGAACGTCCTCCGCCATGGTTGCAAAGACCCGCGCCGAGTTGGACGCGCTGCTTGGCGGCGAAGGTCATGTCGATAGCGTGCACGAGGCGTCCAAGAAGGGCATCGCTGTGGTTGAGGTGTTTATGCCTGTCTTGGACGCTCCCGAGGTCTTGAAGTGGGTGTACGGAGAGCCGAGCGCGTAAATCAGTGGTGTGGGAATATAGTGAAAACGCGCAATGCGTCTGACGGCGAGCTTTTGTTCGCTTTTTCGGTTTTGTTCGCTGTGTTGTCTGGTTTGGAGTTATTTTGCTTTCCTATTTTATTTTTTTTTTGTTGGAGGATCTGCCTTGTGCAGCATGCTTATGACTTTCCTTCCTTTTCCCCATATCGGCAGTTAGTCTCCCTGAACCAATAAATTCACCTAACGAATAGTTGCAGTGCAACCTCGCCACCGTGCCTCGCACTTCCTACCTGCGTTGTTGGTGTCGCCCGTCTCCTGCATTTGCCTTCGCTGCGCGCGGCCCGATCCGCCGTACCTGCGCTCTTCCGCAGTCAGTTCTACAAACGGGGGTTTCTCTTTAGCCGGCGATCAGAGCCCAGTCGAACGGCTCACCCGCTGGGGGCCCCACTTCCTGTGTCTCAATCCTTTGCTTTTGTCCCAAAAAGATTACCGTTTAAAATCGACCACGCCAGACACACACATCCAACAACCATGGTCCTGTACTTTACTAGCACAGGTATCCGCCACCGTCCATCGGCATGCGATCGGCCTCGGATGCAGCGCGATCGCATCCGTCCGATCCCAGAGCTCATCCACAAACGTCCAATCGCACTCCTATTCTAACGATCTGCCCTCCCCGCCCCTGGCCCCCGCAGCCGTCGACCCGCCAGCCACGATCTACATGGGTCGCGACAAGTTCGAAAACGAGGACTTGATCGCCCACGGCTGGGAAGAGGACGTCTGGTTCCACGTCGACAAGCTCAGCTCCGCCCACGTCTACCTCCGCATGCCCGAGGGCATGCTCTGGGACGCCATCCCCGAGCCGCTGCTGCTCGACTTGGCCCAGCTGACAAAGGCGAACAGCATCGAAGGTAGCGTATCGAACGCGATGAACAGGGTGAGACGAATCGAACGAAAAAACAACAACAACAAAGGCGATTGGGCTCCTCCCCTTCCCTCCTCCATCCCCACAACTTCCTGGGCGCTTGTCGGACGCTGGGCGCTGGGTGGTCCCGCGGTTTTAAGTTCCTCTCTGCTAACTTTCAATGGGGCTGCAGGAAACAAGATGAACAACATCACCGTGCTGTACACCCCCTGGAGCAACCTGAAAAAAACGTCCGGCATGGAAACGGGCCAAGTCACCTTTGTAAGTTTCCAACCTCACGCTCTCCCCCGCCTCGTTCCAACTTCAACCCGAGAGAAAATACAATTAACAAACAAAAAAAATGCACCCAGCACAACCAAAAAAAGGTGAAAAAAGTATTTGTCGACGCCCGCCGCAACGAAATCGTCAACCGGCTCAACAAAACCAAGGTCGTTGCCGAACCCGACCTGGCGGCGGAGAAGATTGAGCGCGACAGGAAAAAGCGGGCGGAGCTGCGGAAAGCGGAGAAGCTAAAGGTTTGTAGGCGTCGGGGTGGTGGGGGGAAAAGGGAAGGGCGGAAAGTGTACGAGTTCGAATGTGTGCCGTCAGTTGGGAGTGTTTGTTAGCGTGTCGGCTAATGCAACCCTTCCGACCCCCCGTTGGAAACAAATCGAAAATTCGTATAGATGCAAGAGGAGGCATCGACGAGCAGCGAAAGCTGGCCGAGCAGCGGGATTACAAGACCCTGTTTACAGAGGAGAACATGCGGACGAACCGCCAGATTGATGAGGATGATTTTATGTAAAAAATGCCGTCTACGTAACCGGGTGAATGGGGCTTTTTTTTTTTTTTTTTTTTTTTTTTTTTTTTTTTGGGAGAACATTCTTCTTTTGAACATGGATGCAAAAATCGTTTAAGCAAATGGAACGTTGAAAAGTTTCAATGCTCACTTTTGATGTTACTGGAGGTGTCGTGGCCTTCGACATTGGGATGTGGCTTCGTTTGCTCCACAGCAACATGAAGAGTCTCTTGCTTTGCATCGCCTGTGGATAATCACAATTGCTCTGATCTGAGTGCTGCAAGGCAGGTTTCGGGAAAAGCTCGTTGGTTAACGAAGAGCCATACGTCAGCCCTTCAAATTGCTTCCATTTGAAATGTCCTTTTTTTACTTTTTTTATTGCAAATTCTTCGGTATTCCACCTTCAACATTCATCGAAATATTGATATGCCACACCCGCGAAAACGAACGAAAAAATAACAGTTCAACATTCTACACAGCCCCCGCCTTCTGGGCGTCCCTGAAAAACGGCGCCGTGGGATCCCGGCAGCAGTCCTCGTGGTCCACGAGGTACTTTTTGTACACATCCTCCGCGACCTGCTCCTTCATCTGCTGCATGTCCTTGTACCCCATCGCCCAGTAGCTCGGCTTCGAGTTGGAGTGGCCGTGACGGTTGGTGTCGTACCGGTACCAGTGACGCCGCCGCGACATGTACGTCTTCTTCACCTCGGCGAACGCGGCCGCTCCGGCCTCTGCGCCCAGCTCGGCGATCCACACCGCCTCGAACCGTGCGAGGTCGACAAAGTTGATCACGTTGCCCGCGTTCCACACGATCGGGTCGTCGTCGCCGCCATCGCCCCGCTCCCGGCCCAACAGGAACGGCCGCAGCTTGGCCAGGCGGTCGGGAATCGCGTTCGCCGGCGTTGGCTCCAGGAGGCGGTCGCACAGCTCCTTGAACCCAGTGGAGCCGGCGTTGGCGATTTTGGCGCAGATTGGGGACGCTCCGCGGGTCTTGCCGTCGCGGAGGAGAGAGATGAAGGTTGGCGCATCCTTTGCTGAGCAGAGGGCAGACAGCAGGTCCTCGAGGAGGGCGGTCTCCTCGGCGGTGCGCTTCGCTTTCAAGTCCGCCGCGTAGCGATCTGCGTGGGCCTGGCGGACGTAGTCGCTGATGTATCGGGTACCGACGGCTTCGTCGCCAAGGTCTTCGATGAGCACAACGTTGCTGTCTTCCTCGGAAATGCGGTCCGCTTTATTCCGGAAGAGCAGAGCCTGCATGACATTGTACAAAGCAAAGTCTTTCATGCTGAACGTGATGGCAAAGGCTTTGCGCTGGACATCCTCGTCTTTAACATCCGGAAGTTCTTTTTGCAGAGCTGCGACGCGTTCATCAGCCGGCTTGTCCTTGTCGAGGCTTATCCGAAGAACCGGCTCCAGCAGTGGGAGGAACTGAACGTAGAAGAACTTTCGTTGAAGCTCGCTCAAGTAGGCCATGTTCGGGTTGGCACTCTCCACGAATTTGGGGTCCACGTGGTCCGCTTCAAATAAGGGGGTCGGCTCGAGTCGGGTCTTCTCTATGTCGATCCCAAGGAGCTTTGTAATGATTTCCGTCACGATGGTGTCAGCATTGTCGACGTGGCGGTAGAGTTTCCGCACGATTTGCCAGGTCTCAAACGTGAACAGGGCTCGGAGGATTCGCGGCATGTCTGTCTCCACAAACTCAGGTCGCCGCAGTTGCTTGGACACTGGGACGATAATGTTTGTGATGCCATTGTTGAACAGGTTGTAGGACTTTCCGGCTGGTTGAGGGACATTTCCATCGAAGAACTTGTCGACATGGTTGAAGTAGCCGCCAACAACCGTCGGGACCGATTCGGCCAACCGCATCACAGTCCGCGCCACAACGTCCGACCTGTCAGACGACAGCTGCTCTATGCACCTCCAAAGACCAGCAAGGACAGTGTAGCCGAAGGACATGCCAACATCAGCAATAACGCGCCGCATTCCTATCGAGCAGGTAAACTCCAACAACTTGGGGGCATGCGTGCGCAGGAACCGCAGGATCCGCATGTCGTCGAAGATTGGAACAACAGTGGTTATAGTTTTGTTGGTGCCCGGCGTCTTGAGCTCGCCGCCCTGGATGTGCGCAACAAGAACGTCGGATAGCGAAACATGGCACCCAACAAATACTTCCTGCGGGCGGAAACTCATCGAATCAGGGTACTCCCCAATCGTGTGAGTGCAGGCAACTCCCACAACGTTCAAGAGCTCGATGATTTCGTTAACAGATACATCGTTGATCAGCCCCCCCTCGACAAGCTCGCAGACCGCCTTGATACCTTCAAGCGTTGTGGCCTGACTGAAGAAGCTGACAAGATGTCCACTGTCATCCCCAACAGCCGCCACCAACTCGGGGAGGTGCTTGTGCATTGCAGTAGCTTCCTCGCGAGCCACTGCGTCGAAATCGGTACCGGTGGACGACTTCAGTGCGCGCTTGGCCAGGCCCTTTGCGTTCTTGCTGACGGAAACGCTTCGAAGGTAGTCTGCCTGCTGCGCCGAGTTCAACTCGCTCACCTTGTCATCGTTCGCAATTTCAAGAAGGGCCTGCAACAAACTCTTTGACCGTTTCTTGATCGCACTGCGCATTTTCAGAAGACGAAGGGCGATTCCGTTGGGAACAGCGCCTGAGGAGGACGCGTCGTCGGTGGTGGTGTTCTCTTCCAATGCCCAACGCCGCTGCATTTCGCTAAAGTATTCGCGGATCTGGCTGATTTGCTCTTTCGCCTCCGCAGTGTTGACAACCTTGAGGACTTTAACCTGCTGCGTAATGACTTCCAGCTTCTGCTTCATGATTCGCTCGTACGAGTCCCAGTTGGGGGGAGCATCGTTTTTACGAATCGCTGCCCCGATGGCGGATTCACCGATCGTAATAGTGAGCGAAGAAGGCAGTTCGGTCATCCAGAAAATGTTTGTCCCGTTGCGGATCTTGAGCGTGCTGGTCACATCTCGTTGCCACGGGTTCATCTTCAGGACAGAGGATTCGGCCGTGATGGAAGCAGAGGTAAAACTCTCGTTATCGGTAATCAGAGAGGCAAATTTCTGCGCAGCCTCCTCCATCTCTTCTGCCGTGGTCGCGGCTTTGATATCTAGCGCAGTTCCCTCGGTCGAATTGTTAAGCTGAAGCAGAGAGCACAAAGCACGAGTGTCTGGTTGTCCATAGGACGATGTGAAGTAGCGAACGGCCTTGTGATTGGAGGAATCGCAAAGGCACATAGTTAGCCAAAGCATGTCATGTAGCCAACCAATCAAAGAAGCAACACGCGCACTCGCTTACCTGAGAGTTCACTGAAATGTTCGCCGAGCTGACCCAAGTGGCGAGCTGCGACGCTTCCGTCATCGTTCGCTCCTGATCGCCAACCTCACCATCGGAGACAGTGAGCAATCTCAATGGATCGCTGCAGCCCGTCCCATCGTAAATGGTCTTCAAGCGCTTCTCAAGCAGCTTGACAGCAGGTGCCATTGTGGTTCCGCCCATGGCGCGAAGCCCAGTGGACTGGAGACCCCCCACGGTCGTTTCGATGGTGCGCGAGCTGCTTTCAAAAGTGACGACCGTCAGAGGATCCGTCGGCTTGTAATCGAGGAGCTCCAGGGTCCGCGGCAGAATGGTGGTCACCAGCCGCCCAACGTTTTGGCCCATGGAACCCGAGATGTCGAGCACGATTACTGTCTGGAAGGCCTTTGGGGCGAGGGGGACGGAAGGGGCGGGCGTCGAGGTGGATGGGGTGTTGCTGGGAGTGGCGGGGTCAACAGGAGCGGCAGCGGCAGCGTCTGCGGCGGCGGCATCTTGGTCGAAATCGAAAGTTCCCAGGTAGCCCAAGTGAGTTGGGTACGCGTCGATGTGGACGGACGACCGCGCAACCGCGGCGGCGGTTGTGGCCATCATGGTTGTTTTTTTGAATGGAGTGGTGTGGGTGTGTGGTGTGGGAGTCGGTGGTGGCGGGCCGGCCTTTATGGCAGACAGCTCGGGAGTAACTTTGCCCTGGCACCGTGGCTCCGCCACAAAAGGAGAGAGACACCGGCGCCGTGATGCACGCAAACTTCGCACAAACGCTGTCCAGCAAAGTCTGGCGCATTCTCTCGCAGTTCTCTGGCAGTTCGCTTGTTGCTCGTTTTGTATTCGACATGGGTGAAACGGCGAGGAATCAGTGAAGAGAAATGAGGGAGGACATGCTTGACCCCAGTTTGCGTTTCTTTTTTTTGCGCCTGATTAATATTACCCTGCAGATGGACCTCTCCCACACTCTTCCAGTTCTTTTCCCCTTTTGGTATTCATGTGCCTGTATCGACACACAACGGGGCTCCAAGCGGCCGGAAACAAAGCTTTCGTCGCTTTCTCTTCCTCTTCCCCGCCTTTTGTTTTGCTTGTCTGTTTCAGCGACGCGGTAACGGATTCTGCCGTGGTATCCGCGTGCTGCTCATGTGTCCTGAACATTGGCTGAGTTGCTTTGGAACATGAGTAATTCAGGTTTTTGGTGCTGCTCGAACCGTTGACCGAAGCGCCGGGAGAGTCTGGCGGCTGCGTCCGGTTTGTTTGGGAGCCTACCGCTTGGGAACGGCCAGACTCGCCAACTGCCCGACTTGTGGTTGGACAACGGGCTTTAAGCACCAATTGCTTCGCACTGCCTGTAACTGTGATCCGATAACCACATCTACAATGTAATGATCATCCGTGAGCGAAAGCAATGAAAACTAGCTTTTTGGGGAACGCATGTTTGATTGTTCGGACGACGGCTTCAAAAACACTCCACGACGACCGAAAGCGATCGGCCAAGTTGTTTTCCAATGTTCGATAAGTCCCGTCCAAGCATCTCAGGAAGCTCATCCCGTTCTCAAAATCACCAAGACACTGCAGAAGCATTACGGTGTCGGGGCGGCTGGGAGCGACCTAGCGTCTTCCATACTTTCTTTGATCAAGCCGATCATGGAGGAGCTCCCGAGGATAGCTTTGAACTTTGGGTCTACGCTCTTGTAGCATCGTCTGAAGATGTCTCTCCGGAGAGCACTATTGCAACGATTCCCACGTTGCACGACGGCCTCAAAAAGAAAGTTGTGAGCCGCGTCGGCCGACCACCCGCGACTTTCCAGATATTCGCAAGAGAGTTCGCCGCAAAAGCGCTGCTGCTCATCAATAGTTGTCCGTTAAATGGGGGAAGTCGCTGAGCTGGCGTGCCTCAAATAGAACTCCATCAAGAGCGCCGTCACTGATCCTGCTCGTACGTTAATATCCGTTTCAAAGCAGGTGCAAGCTGAGTCAAGACATCCCGTGCGACGGACTCGTCGGTCAACTTTCCCACAGCAATAAGTGCTAAATCTACTGCTTCCTCCACCTAGTTCATCGCAACTGCCCGTAGCGCGCTCTCCATCGGCCCGCGATCCGACCGGCCACAGCCTCCCCAACAGACGAACAACAGCATCTCGTGTCTTCCACAAGCAGGTGACGATGCCCTGGTGCACAAGGTCCGGTCGGATGGGGCGTTTTTTTCGAGATAGGCGATGCCGTAAGCGCTACGACCTCTTTGGAAGAAAAATCGAGCCAGGTAGTCGAGAGTGATGGCGCCGTGTTCCGCCTTGAGCTCCAGGTGCGCGGAGGCTTTCTCGTCCGGCAATAACTCGATGCAATGATCAAAGTTTTCGGTGGCGATCGCGTGCAAAACGTGGTCGGCCATATTGTTGACGACGTTTTCGTGGTGGGCTCCGATGGCAGTGCGGACTGAGGGTGACTTTATCTCGAAAGTATGTAAAGTCGTGTTTCTCGTTGGTGGACCATAAGCCCGAGCACTCGAAAAGAAGGGGCAGGTGGCATTTGGTCAGCGCCCGCGCATTTTGAATCAAGAATTGACGGCCGCGACCGAGCTCGTTTTCGAATCTTATACTGATCCAGGACAAACGTGTGAACGGTTGCATCACCGAGAATCGGGGGCTTTTACAGCCGACCTGTAGAGCAATGCGATGTCAAATTCAAGGCCCTTTGCCTCAAGAACCGTCAGAACGGTTGCGGAGCATCGATTGCTTCAACGTTTGCCAAGAGAGCCTCCGGTGTCTTCTCGTCGCTTCTCCTGACTACGATGGCCTGCAACGCAGATAAAAAGGGCCTGGAGAAGACGTTCGGCGGGTCCCCCTCCTCGAGGGCGATGCGATCGGCTGCGGGCGTTGTATCGTCGTGCAAACAGGGTCTTTATGGAAGAGAAAATCGAATGACATCGACGGTAAGGTGGCAAAACATCCGGTTCTTTGGTCGAATGTTCAAACTTAATTGCATCGGTCTGTGCCGTATCCAGAATGTAAGGGAGAGCAAAGCGCTGATCTTCTTCAACCTGACTCAACAGCCGGATGGTGGCACGTGGCGAGAACTCGTAGATCTTGCGAGGATTTGTGTGATTGTTCGCAACATTGACTCACTGTGAGAAGAGCAGGTCGTCGGATTGCAAGATAGCTCCTTTCGACCACCACGCAGCAAGCTTTCAGAAATGAATCGCTCAAAAATGAAATACGGCTTTCGAAGGTCCGACAGATATTTTCGATCTTGCCACGCGGAAAGATGTCAACGAAAATGATACCTTTTGTCAAATATCAGTTACCTCAAGGACCGTTGGAAAAAGGATGTGTAATTAGCTTACTTGCATCTCGCACTGAATGTCGCTATCGCCTTCGACGTGAAAAACTCAGACAGAGCGGTTGCGGCTTTCTTGCGGTCTTCGGTATCGCTGAAAAAGCGCCCGTTTGAGTCGAGAGCGAAGAGTTTCGGCAGGCTCGTGCAAGCTTCCCGGCATGCGTTCCTGAAGAGAGACGGTGTCAGTTCGACCCGATGATAGGCTGCAGCGAGTCTCTTCACGGCGTCCAGATCTCGCGGCAGCTCGTCCACCTTGCCAATTACTCTTTCGACGCTCTCAAAAAATGTTGCAGCTGCTTTCGAAAATTCTGCCCCTGCGCCAGGTTCGCGACCGGCTGCGTCTGCGAACCAACTTTCAGTCTCCGGGCTTTCGCTTTCCTGGCTTTCGGAGATGGATGAATACCTGTCGGCCGCAAAAATATCGTGGACGAACGCAAAGCGGCTTTTGCAACGATTTGAAGTTTGTGAGGCAGAGAAACGTCCTGTGTGCTTTCATCGACGTGAGCTTCGAGTGATTGAGCGGATCCAGCAATAAGAAGGTTGAGAGACGAGAATGGAACGTATGATCGCAGAAGAGTTGTGCAATGTTGACCATAGCGTTTGTCGTGGCGCACACAAGGACCTCCAATAGTCTTCGTCTTTCCTGTGCCTGGCGGCCCTGTAGATTTATAGCTCAGTATCTGAAAAGGGGCATGTGCAGCATCATCCTTGCAAAGGCAGCGGTACCTTGAATCAGGGACAATCCTCCACGCTGGTAGCACAACAGTGCCTCTCTGACAGCGGCGATCTGGGACATTTTGAGCCCACCATCGAACTGCACTAATACTGGCTCCCTTTGAAAAACCTCTGGCGACATTTGCCGAAGTCCGCGCGAGAAGGGAAGAAATTACAAAGGCGTTGCCGGAATAGTATTTCCGTGAATTTATCAACTGGAGAACAAATTGCAGGCTGAGAGTATTAGAAATGCAATGGCATCTGGATGCTCGAATTTCAGAAGTATCCAAACAAGCTGGGTAGAAAGCGGCGAAGCAAGCATTTAATGGCCATCAAGAGGAGGATGACGTCCGAAAGGGAAGGAAAAGGTGCCTGGCTGTCCTTCACTCTGCGGGTAGAACGCATATGTCGCAAATAGATCACGAAAGCTCCATTACGACACCAAGATTTTGCAGCTTGCGAGCGACCGCCTCCAGCTCGGGAGTGTCTCCTTCATCTTCAAGCCTGCGAACGCTGGGCTTCAACGTTTCTTTCATCACTCTTTTTATCTCCTTCGTCACCTCCCTGCTAAGCTTCGCCTGTGACACCATGTAACCAGTGAGGCCACCGGGCCGAAGCGCCCGGCCGCTGAAGTGGTCATCAATGATTTCGAACACGGCGGTGCCCTTCGCCTGGTTCGTGTCATCGAGTGTGAAGCGCAGATTGGCCTCCCGATCGACCGCCAGCTCGCGAAGATGACACAGCAGCCAGTCCAGATCGCCCTTGTCCGCCTTGCCGTCGCGCAGCACGCCGCAGACCGCGGCCGAGAATATCTGCTTCTCGACAACGTGGTCGAGGTGCGAGCGCCCGCGGTCCAACGCGACGACGCGCGGATCGTACGAGTCACGGCCGTTCCACAGCCGTTCCTCCCGCTTGGATCGCAGCGTGCTGTCGCTGAACCGCGACGGCTTGACGTAAAATGCGATGTAAGCCGGGTCGTGCGTGTAGTGGCAGAACAGGCGGCCGTCGCGCTTGATCGGCTTCTGGCACGGCTGCCCGTCGTCTTTAATACCGGCGCACTTGACGGTTTCGGGTTTGCTGGCGTCGCCGTGCGCATTGTGATCGCCATCGTCCTCGTTGTCGTCCTCGGCCGATGATTGGGGCTTGTGCAGACGGCAGTATCCACCGTCGTCTGGACCTGGCAGGTTTTTGCACTGCAGCCCTTTTTTGGTCGTGCCGCGGCAGGACGCGTAGTTGACTGCCTCGAGTTTGATGGCCTTGGTGGGGACAGGGTTGGGTCGATCCCTATCGTCGTTGTCCGCATCTGATTGGGGCTTGTGGAGGCGGCAGTACCCGCCCCCTTCGGGCCACGGTCGGTTGTTGCACGGCTGCCCCTTCTTGGTGGTGCCGCGGCAAGACGCACTTGATGTGCTGTGATGCGGGCAGTAGCCATCTTTGTCCAGATCGGAATCCGCGCGGCACCGCGCTTTCCGGGCAGTTGAGTAACCTTTGCAGGTGGGCATCGCGACGTCCAGGAAACACAGCTCAGCCACCCCGCGAATCTCGGCCGTTCGCCAGCCGTTCGCCCGTGATGAAACGAAATAAACCAAGGTGTATTAACACTGGTCGTGAGAAGCTTCATCCCAGGAGAGTGTATGGAATTAAGCAGCGCCAAAAGGTCTCGTTTTAACGTAAGCTTTCCTTGTTACTACAGCATCGTTAGATCAACAAGGTTGAAAGAACCTCGCGTCTGGCCTTCCAGCTTCTTCGACAATTGCTCCGCCTTCTTCGCTTCATCCTCCTTAACGAGTCTGTCGGCCGTCTCCAAAACGTACTTCCACCTCCCCAGCCCATCCAGCTGTAAATACTCCTTCGCGTCGATCGCGTTCGCCAGCCTCTCCCTCATCGCCGTCCGACTCCCGAACCCGACAACATTCCCCTCCCCGCTCCCGGCGGCCCCGCGCGACGCCGCCGCAACATCTTCCCACCGCTCCGCGACCCAAACAACCCTCCGCTGCCTCGCCAAGTCGTATGAAAACACGACCCACCCGGCCCGCGTCGCGTACAGCGTGTGGTCGCGCCCGCACCCGACGCCCGGGCCTGGGTGCCACTGCGTCCCGCGCTGGCGGATGATGATCTGCCCCGGGTGCGAGACGCGCGCGCCCGCGCCGCGCTTTAGGCCGAGGAACTTGGGGTTGGAGGTTCGCCCGTTCGCCGAGGAGCCGCCGGACTTTTTGGTGGCGGGCCGCTGCTGGTGGTGCAGGAGCGGGTTCGGGGGTACGATTGTGGCGATGGAGGGCACCAGCGACGGGGGCGATGGATGAGGGGAGGAGTTGGCGTGGTAGCGATAACCGGAGGGACGAGGTCGCCGAGGAGTTGATCGCGATGAGACTGCGCTGAAGGAGCATCTTGATCGTTGCTTCTGTTTTTTCTTCTGTTGACTTGGACAACAATCAATGATCGTCGGCGCGTCGCTTCGGGCGGCTGCCACACGGTTGCAGGTCGGATCGCTTCGGTCGATGCAGCATCGAATCGGCTCACTCGACTCAGCAGCTCTTACATCACTCGCCCGCCCAGCCCGTCAATCAGCGCCTTCTTCATTCTCTCTCGCGTCGTCGGCGATTCCCACCCCATTCTCCGGCGCTCAAGCGTTTGCCTCGTCTTCCACTGCTCCCTGCGGCGGGCTGCCAGCCGCCTCCACCCTTCCGATTCACGCATTGGCGCGGCCGCGCGATGGTGACGTCCTCGGCCAAATGCCTGTCAGCCTTGCAGCAAGCTTGTGGAAGCTGAGAAGCTTGTGTACTGGGTTTTACGGAATCGATGACGATGATTTGTGAGCTCAAGCAAGGCTTCAAGAACTAGCGGCAACTGGAGGGAGGACGAAATAATGAGAAGGGGAGGGTATTTGAAACAGGTTGCTGCACGATCATATATTGCAAACCAAACATGTACCGATTCAATGATCATCGTTTCGGACGATTCACGCCCCAATTAGCCCATCCTCGCCTTACGCTTCAACCCGAAGTTTCGATTACAGCGGCCGCCTCAGAGGCTCCCATCAGCTTGGCGTTAGCCAGAACTTGAAGGACCTCTTTTAGGTTGGTCTTCCATTCTTCCAAACGGTTCCCCAGTGTCGCCCACTCTTCCTTCGTAAACACACGGTAAGTCGAGCGGCTGAGATGGCGAAAAATCGCGTTACAACGGAGTCGCCTGCAAGCAAGGGAAAAGGCACTCACGTCACAACGACGGCCTTCTTAATTTGGTTGAGCTTTCCGTCGACAAGGCCGGCTCGAATCGCATCGATGAACCAAATCTCGACGTCCGCCTCGGGGATCTCGAGTGCCTCTGCGACGGCCGCATACGGCATCTCTCCGTTCAAGTACTTGGCGGCAAGCGTCGCCAGGGAAAGCAACCGAATCTTGGACACGAGCACGTCGTCGTTGGTGCCCGTTATGATGCCTTGGTCCTTCAAGAACGTTGGGTTTGCCTTTACGAACGCGCGGTACTGCTTCAACGTTTGGTCCAAAAACACCTTGAGAAGGTCAAAGAGCTTCGGGTTCGCGGATTTCGTGGCCTGGACTGCAGGGAGGCGGAAGACGTCTTCAAAGTTGAATACGGAGGGGTAGCGAATGGCATCCTTGACTGCCTGGACAGCGGTTTGGGAGGCAACTTTCAAGGCAGCATTGTCGGTGGCTTCGATGATGGCGAGGTGGCGAAGAGTGTACTGGAAGCCGAGAAGCTCACTGAGAAACCAAGAGCAACGTAAGCAAATTTGAGTCAAATAACGGGACGCGAAGGCTCAACTGTTCCAGATCCTTCTTCAAGCTGTCGGCTACGTGCAGGTACAATTCACTCTTCTGCTGCACCGAGAATCCCCACGAGGCCATCATCAGGTCCAAGTTGTCCAGCGTCGGAATGATCGCCTCCAGTTCATCGTTTTCGGCTGCGAAAGAAACGATGGTCTTGAACACCAGGGGGCGACTCTTGCCATGGGGTAAAACGCTGTTGTAGAGATTCGACAGGCTGAATGGGGATGGTGTCAGACGCCATCAGGGCGGAATTGCGCGCGCTTATCCTCACACTTTCAAGCGAAGCTGCTTCTTGTCCGCACCGCTGCTGAGGGCCTTGACGACTTCCGGAACGAGAGTTGAATCCAGCAACTTGATGTTTGCTTGAACGATAATCGCGATCACAAGGTTGAAAGTTTTCTCAAAGTCTGGGCGATCATGCATCGCGAGGCTAAGCATTGGCTCTGCCCGTCAAGACAGCAACGGAAGTCAACGACGAACCTTTCGTTTCCAAGTTCTCTGCGAGCACCGAGGCCTGACCGGCCACGAGAGAGCAGATCTTGTCCACCTTTGTGGGCGAGTCCTGTTCCAGCAGTTGCTTGATCTTTGTCGCGAACGGGCCTGATTCCGCAGGCTCGCCAAGGAACTCGCCGATCAGATCTGCGAGTTTGCCGACCTTTTTCGAAACAGGGGATCGGAGGCGGCGGCATCGTCAGCACAGCGCTGAGGGTTTACGAATGCAAGCATACCTCATCGGCGGCGTAGAATGCGATTGCGACCATTTTTTCTTTCAGAATCTGACAAGGACCGTCCAATCCGAGAATTGTCGCGAATGGGCCATCTTTGGCGAACGAAAAGGTGCAGCTTTTCCCATTATTGTCTTACGGATAACGGATACCAAAGGTTTGCAACCGAACTTCTAGAAGTACGTTGCCAACAGTGGATAACTTATGTTCGATTCTCGGAATGACAGACTAACACAGAAGGAAGCTGAGACAATTGCTTGCACAGAAAAAGAGGGAAACCAACAAAACAACACAAAGACGAGACCTTCACGTGAATCACAACGAATATTTGAAAGTCTGGGGGATCCATTGGGAAAGACTACGGTAAGCAAAGTGCACACCCTGTCGCGCATTCAGCCTGGGCGTTGGCAATACAGAGGCGAGGGAAAGCGCCGAACGCATTAGACCATCGACCTCTACCAAACGCCCAAAACGATTCAGCCGCGCAAACAAGGGACACGCATCCACAGCATACTCTAGGCGCGAAACGCGCTCTATAACCCAAGGAGTTGCCTCGTCCAAGCGTCCATATCGAAGGTCAACGGTGAGTGGGTCGTTGAAAGTGAGAAGGAAATGGTGGGGAGAGATTGATTTGGGCCGAACACAGGAATGAAGGTAAAACGTGAAGTAAACATGCATCAATGGCAAAATATGTGCCACATGAAAAGATATCGCGAAGGATCTTGTTATGACGGTCGAAGAGGGGTGCACGTATTCTGTCGAAGGCGCCAACAAGAAAGCCATGAAAAGTCCGGCAGCAGAAATCGATCTTGAACGGCAGGAGAGATAACGACAGGCCCACACTCTGATGACGTTAAAAGAAAGGTCAGAAATTTCGGCAATACATTCAAAGAAACCAGACCATCGTTGCTTCAAGTTTGATCTTGTAATTTGGATGGTCTCTCTTGATGACTCAAAGGAGTAGTATCTTCGTCGCGCCGGGGGGTCGATCCTTACTGCAGTTGATTGCTTGATTTCACGAGGAAAACGATCGAAGGTCTTGACTTATTCGTAAGGAAGTGGCTGTTGGTCATGGCTCTTGGTGATGGCGCTTGAGGATCGACGTGGTATGACGCGTTGCAGCGTTGATTTACTTTAAGGATGTCCTCGCTGTGTTGAGCATAAGGTTTAGGGATCGCCAAATCATTCGGCAACAGACTATCACTAACCGGAGATTCCAGATTGATTTGGATGGCAGTCGGGCTTCAGATTGTCTCTTACGAGACCCCTCCAGAAGAAGATTTTTCGTCGTCATGTCGAGGGTTGGATGACGGTAACGACAGAGAATGAGTAAACTTATTCGAAGCTGGTGGCGGCTTGTATTCGTTCTTGAAAGATCGACGAGGAATGAACGCTTGCTTGCGAAAGACGACCAGCACCGCGAGTTTTGGGATGTGGGGTGTTTTTATTCACAAGTGCTTGGGATCTGAGTGCTTTGGGTTATGGTGGAGGGTAGGGCGACGGCTTTTGGCCATTTAGTTGCGAGGGGATATTTTATGGTAGTGTAATGTGAGAGAGATATTGAAGGGGAGAGATAGGGAGCGTGTGGTGTGTGAGAGTCTTTGTTTGTTTGTTTGGCTGAGACAATGATATCTGAGCCTCCTCAATCAACTGTCCCGCTCAACAAGCCTTGGCGAAACGAACGTTCTACTCCTTTCGGGCGTCCTGCGAGACAATCCAAAGTCGATCCCGCCAGCCAGATTAATCCGAAGTCGTCGGTACGTGACATTGTCAATTTTTGAACGTTCTGGTGGTCCTTAACCTTTTTTTCCTAAACACTGCAGTGAGTGCCCGTCGTTATCTGGCATATTGCTTTGATCATGTTTTTCCTTCTTATGTTACCCTCATTCCCATTTGTGCGACCAACTTGATCTCTCCATCATCCCGCATTTCTTTTTTTTCACAACGACGACGTCACCGTGGCCCTTCGATATGGGCGCTTGGACGAGGCAACTCCTTGGGTTCTAGAGCGCGTTTCGCGCCTAGAGTATGCTGTGGATGCGTTTCCCTTGTTTGCGCGGCTGAATTCGTTTTGGGCGTTTGGTAGAGGTCTCGAGGGTAAGTGCGTCTGGCGCTTTCCCTCGCCTTCATATTACCAACACCCAGGCTGAATGCGCGACAAGGAGTGCACTTTGCTTACCGCAGTCTTTCCCAATGGATCCCCCAGGCTATCCTAATCTTCGTTGTGGTGCGTGTGGCTGGGTTCTTCTTATTTAACTTTATTTTATTATTTTTTTGTTTATTCCGGCTGTTGTATTTCCTCCAAGGCGGAGTACGAATAGAATTGAGGCGATACCTGTTCATCAGTCATTTCGTGGAGTGAAGAGAGCAAGCGTGCAACAAAATATGGGAGGTGATTCCGTGTAATATGAAACGAAAAGGTTGGACGGAGCTTTCGCTGCCAGGCCTGCGCTATCGCCATGCAATCTGGAGGTATGCTGGCCATTGTTCCATGTCATGACTTCTTTATTTCTTTGTTTCGAGGTTGTCGGGAGATAAAACGGAAAGAGGCGGTATTTTTGTCTTGTGTATCAGAAACGCCGTGTAGAGAGTTGGGTTCAAAAGAGAGACAGGAGAAGTAATATCGGAGACTGCACACGAGAGAAGTTCAGTAAAGAGGCTCGTGGGTTCCTTTGTATATCAAGTGGGAGAAAGAGAAAACACAGGCTCTTAAAAAGGAAGGACGAGTGACGCCAGCAAGGCAGAGAGGGCCAGACATCGATACGTTTTAACGATCGCCGCTGAGCCACGCCGTGTTTCCCTCGACGCTCGTGAACGGGAACTGGAAGACACGGTCGGGGCTGCTGTACGGCGAGTACTCCGCGTGCGTCAAGACCATTCCGATGCCCGCGTTCGCCGCGCGAGCGGTCGCGTTGAAACCCGGGCCGTACGTAGAGTACTCCGCCATGAACGTCTGGTTGTTGATGCGGTTGTCGGTGGCGGACCACTTGATGTACCCGGCGGGCAGGATGGCGCTGTCGAGGTACGTGTTTATAAAGATGGACCGGTGTCCGAGTTCCACGGCCTGCCGAGCGGGCACTTGCCCGTGATGGCGAGGGAGCTGTTTGCGCGGACGACCGCCGAGTTGTGGATGTACACGCCGTACTTGTTTGTAAAAGTCGTGTTGGTGCCCTTCCACGCCGTGATGCCGCCGCCGCAGTTGCGGAGGACGACCGTCGAGTTCTCCACCCACGCCGTGCCGAAGCCGTAGAAGAAGTCGGTCTGCCCGGCGATGATGTTCTCCTTGAAGTAGGCGTTGGCCAACTTGCCGACGTACAGCGTGTCCTGGAAGCTGTAGAAGCCGCAGCGGTAGAAGGACGAGTTGGAGTAGCCGACGCTGAGGGCAAGCGCCGGGCCGGACGAGTGGTCGGAGAACTTGTTCTCAAAGTTGATGTTGTGCGCGCGGAAGTCGACGTTGCCGAACGGGTTGTTGGGCAGCACGGGGAACCCGGTCGGGCCGGATCCCGTCAGCGAGGCGTTCAGGTTCGGGGCGACAGTCAGCACCGAGGAGTAGGCGTTGTCCGTGAGGTTGTTGCCGGTGCCCGCGGCCGCCGACCACGTGATGTTGACGGTGTTGAAGGCAATGTCCTCGGACTGCGTGGTCTCGCCGCGCAGCGTCAGGGGCCCCGTGCGGGTGACGTTGACCTGCTCGTGGTACACGCCGGACTGCACGACGATGGTGTACGGGGTGGTGTCGTCGAGAGACGCTACGGCGGACTGGATGGTGGTGTACTTTTGGGTCGGACCGACGACGATGCAGGCGGTCTGGGCGTGCTTGCAGTAGTCAGCGTTGATGTTACGGGCGGAGGCGGGGGCCAGCAGCGCTAAGGCGGCGGCTGCCACGGCGGCGGCGGCGGCGGCGGCGGAAGAGGTCGTGATGATCATTGGGTGCTGCTGCGCTGGGAAGTGAGCGGGTGTGGTTGGGTTGGGGGGGGGGGATGTTTTCTATTGCCTAAATAAGTACTGCTGAGAGCCGTGACTTTTCTGACTATTGGCACGGAGTGGGCCCGTCAGTGGAGGCAAAGGGACGAACTCGGCCCTTATTGCTGCTGACTGCCTGCCGCCTGACACAGCCCTCGTGGAGTGTGGAAGATCGCGTGGAGGGCGAGGAACGCGCCATGGACCGACCAAAAGCGGGCGCGTGACCGAACCAAAATAGCGACCATTGTTTGAACCAAGAACAAGACACGGAATCTGTGCTGGCAAGGAACTCGGCACGAAAGGGACGAGCCGATTCCGGGATGACAGTGACAACGACGGTCTGGAGAAGCAGCTGAACGCAAGAACACCACCTTGCAGCAAAGCAACCTTCGGCTTGAGCAAGAAGTCCTGTATGTCTCAGACTGGCTTAACACGCAAAACGGAACTGGCTTGACCAATCATGTAGACGGCTTATATGGATGCACAATAACAACTGGCACTTGCAGAACGGAGAAAAGGCCAAGAAACAAATTGGCTTTGCAGCGGCTTCGGTCTTTCACGCTCCACATCGTTTTCTGTTCCTCTTATTCTCTGTCAACGTCCATTTTCGGTTCTTTCGCTTCTTCCGCCGTTTGTTTGGGTTCCTTTGTCCAGGGACTTGAACGACAAGCGCCGCCGCCGTATAAATGTTCTTTTGTGTGGCATCGTTCCCATACGCGATGTACGTGCTGGCATGGATCGTGAACGACTCTGGCCTCCTCACCCACACAACATCCCCCCACACCTCGCAGCCGGCGTCATCGGTCAGAATCTCGTACAGCTTGCGCTCCTCCTGCCCGTTGTTCCCGCACCCAGCCTCAAAGTTCTGCGCAACCAGGAGCGCCTTGCCGTCCATGTCGCCGTGCTCGTGCACGCGCAGGTCCCGCACGCTGTTGCCAAAGTTGTACTTGTTCGGGGCGACGTCTTTCGGGCCGCTGCCGCGCACCTTGCCGTCGAAACACATCCATGTCTCCCAGTCGGCCTCGTAGATCGCCACCACTTGAGCCTCGAGTCCGGCCGACTTGGCGGCGGACGCAAGGAGGAAATCTTCGCCCTTGAGGTCGAAGAGGGTCACATTCAAATCGCCGCCGACCGTCTTGGAGTACTCGTGCGACAGCGCAAAGCCAAGTCGCCCGCCGTCGGGCATGAAGAGCGGGTCCGCGAGAAGCTGGCGCAAAAACGCCTCGACGGACGATCCTGGCACGTCGACCGAGGGCGGCTCCTCGCGCATTTTGGCAGCGCCTTCCTCGTCCTCGTCCTCCTCCGAAGGGTCGACGATGCGATGCAGGTTGAACGTAAGGGTCACGCGGAGGCCGTCGGTGACGGGAAGGATCTCGTGCTCGCAGTCCGAGAAGAACGCCGCCCACTGCAGCAACGGGCCGCCCCCGCCTGCGCTGACGCCCGACCGCTCGGCCCAGTCGTGCACGACCTGCCGCCCGCCGTGGCGCACGACCAGCTGGCCGCCGGCAAACGCGACGGGGAGACACACGACCAGCGACCCAAACATGGTCGCGCCGCGCGGCGTATCGCGGTGCGGACGAAAGAACCCGCCCGGCCCGTACGCGTTGATCCTGTACAGCTCCGCCGGCACCGGCACGGCAAAGTCGCCGCGGTCGAACCGGTTTCGCGGCGGCAGCACGTGCGACAGGGTGCGCACGATCTCGGCGCAGGCCGCCTGCAGCGTCCGCCCGAGGTCGAACCCGCCGCTGTCGACAGTTCGCGCGTCCCGGTAGCTCTTGTCGAGCACCGTCTCTGCACCGCGGCCGAAGGCGGCCGCCGTCGAGACGAGGTCGAGCACGCCGGCCCAGTCGGCGGCGGTCGCTTTGGCGATGTTGAGCGCGTGCGGCCGCGCGGAGGCATCGTCCCCGACGGGGAAGTAGATGAAGGATCGCGGGGGACAGGGCGAGGCGCCGCCGGCGGTGAAGACGGATGTCGAGGCGACGGCGGCGACGGCGTCGTCGAGCTGGAGGAACCTGCGGATGTTGTGCAGCCGCGGGTGTGCGTGGAGGGCGGCGGCGGCGGCCCGAAAGCAGGCGCGGAGCTTGAGCTTGTCCTTGCGGCTGTGTCCGGCAAAGTCATAGTCGGACAGGCGGGGTTCAAGTCCAGTTTGCGAAGGGCTTTGCAGGTACTTGTGAGACGTGAGTCCGAGTCGAGGTCGATGTGCCGCTGGATGCGTCGCAGGAGCTCGGTGGGAAGGGAGGAGAGCGGGCAGCCGGTGGTGATCATCATGGCGCCGTCGCTGTCGTCGTCGTTGGTCGTTGTTGCGAAAAGCATTGCGAAGTTGTTGGAGACAAATTTTTGATCCGAAAGAAATGGCTAAGTCACTGACCCAAGACAACAATATCAGGATGCTTATCACCAAAGAGGCCGAAACGACCTTTCATGGGAAAATGGGTAAGGCTGGGGAGGTCGGTTGAAAGATGAGGGGAGAAAAAGGCCGAAACCCAATACGAAAACCAACGCCCACGAGTCAGGCAAACTTCATCACGTCCCTCAGATACCGCAACTTGAGTTCGACTGCCCCCAGCTCGGGAGAATCGCCTTCGCCTTCAAGCCTGCGAAGGCAGGACTTCCATGCTTTCTCCATCACTTCGTTGATCAGCGCCGTCTCCTCCCTGCCAAGCTTAGCCTGCAACCGTATGTAGCCAGTGAGGCCGCTGGGGTGAACGTTGCCGTCGCTGTAGTAGTCGTTGAGGATGTTGGACACCGCAGCGCCTTTCAAGAGATTGGTCTGCTTCTGTGTGTAGCGGAGGTTGTCTTTACGGTTTACGACCAGCTCGCCAACCAGTTCGACCAGATAGCTCCGATGGCACTTATCTACCATGCCAGCGCGCAGCACGTCGCCGACCACGGCCGAACCGATCTGCTTTTCAATAACGTGGTCGATTTCCGAGGTCTTATCCCGTTTCAGCGTGACGAGCGGGTTGTACGCGTCGCGACCGTCCCAGTCCAGCGAAACCGTACCGTCGTTGAAAACTTTCGGGCTGAACGTAGTTCTCTCTGTTGGCCGGGTCATGCGTGAAGCGGCAAAACACCCACGGCTGCCCGTCGAGTCTTATACCCTGGCACGTGGCGGCGTCGGCAGACACTGTGTGATCGCAGTTGTTGGCGTCGTTGTCGGCCGCTGGCCGGTGCTTGTGCCGGTGACAATAGTAGTCGCCTTCTCTTTGACTTTGTTCTTGCTGACTTTGTTCTTGCAGGGCTGGTTCGTCGTAGTGGCTATGGCGCGGCAGGTCGTCATCCTTGGATTCGCTGTATGTATCGCTGTGGTGCGGACAGCAGCCCGTCTTCGTTAACGGGGTTGGGAATGCAGGCGGGTGCACAAGAGGGAGGGTGTGTTGAGAACCCTTTTTTCGAGGTGTGTCGGTGGGGGTGTTTGGTGAACTTCAAATATGTCCAGCAAATCTTTTTTATGGTTTTCAGGTTTTCGGGCAACGACGGTTTCAGGTTGACCAGGGTTTTCAGAAAGAGCGTGACGCTCGACTCTGTCTCTTTCCCAACCGATCACCGCGCGGCGTCACCATTGGGTGCGAGACAGGTGTGCACCCACCACCCCACAGAAGTAGAGCGAGGGGGTCCAAACGGTTGCGCCACCCACTGCGGAGCAGTCACGCGCGCAGGCAGGGGGTGGGTGCCATGCGCGCGTGACTGCTCCGCAGGAAAAGACAGAAGTTTGTTGACCCGAAGAGAGGGAGGGATCCGAGCCCACCCTCCCTCTCCAGGACATCGATGGAATCCACAGGGAGAAGCTGCTGACTGTTGGATGCTCTGTAACTGTAAATGTCATCAAATGTCATCAAACATCCATTTTGATTCGCGTGCGAGCCGGCAGCGAAGGCAAGACATACTCTGGAAATAACGACAAGTTCGGTCGAAACAAAGCCGAGAGTCGTGGCAGTGAAAATGAAATGTGAATGTGGACGATTTTTGAGAGTAAGAAAACAAAACCCAGAATGAGATATGTTATTGGCGTAGAACGACGAAAGTGAAACCCCCCGAAGTAAACAGCAAGCAAGCGAAAGTTTTTCACAAAGCGAGAGAGAAAAAAAAAAAAAGGCCATTCTCAGGCCTTCCCCGCTCCGTTCGGCCGGCGGCTTCGCAGGCCCCCTAATCCGCTGCGCCCTCACAAACAGCGCGGCCACAAGCACCGCAGCCGGGAACGCTAGCAGCATCCTAAACACGCTTGCATACGCGGCCGTAAACGAATCCAGCAGCTCCTCCAGCGCCTGCGCCGCGTCCGGGATGCTCCCCGTCTCGGCGCCCACCACCAGCGCCTCCCTAATCGCGACGACCTCCGCGCGCGGGATCGCCGCCAGCGCCGGCGCCGTCGCCAGCACCCTCGCCAGCACCGCGTGCGCGTCCACCTGCGCCGACAGCACGTTGTTCAGAACCGTCCCCGACGCCGCGATCCCCACCGCCCCGCCCAGCGTCTGCATGAACTGTGACACGGCGGTTCGCCACCGCGATCCGCGGGCCGTCGACGGAGGCTTGGAGGCCGATGATGCGGATTTGGACCAGGCTGCCGCCGCCGATACCCAGAAGGAGGAGGAAGAGGATGCGCGCGGCGAGCGTCGAGGTCGGGGACAGGAAGGAAGAGGCGGCCAGCCCGGCCGCGAGGACTGCCCCGCCGATGTAGAGGAAGAAGACGTAGTGGCCGGTGCGGGAGACGATTTGGCCCGAGAGGATCGAGAGGAGGACGACGCCAAAGACGAGGGGGATCGTGTTGAGACCGGCGGCGGTTGCTGAGACGCCGTAGTCGACTTGGAAGAAGAGGCTGCAGGTTTTTCGTTCGGCGAGTCGGGGAAGGGAGAGATAAGAGGGTGAGTTGCAACTCCCAAAAAAAAAAGAAAATGGGGAAAAGACTGAACGTACGCAATGTAGTAGACGGAGGAAAAGAATGCGGCGCCAATGGCAAACGCAATAACGAGGAACGCGGGCACGCTCGCGTTCATAAACATGGCAGGCGGCACGATCGGCTGCTTTGCGACCCTGTTCTGGACGTACACAAACACGCCCAACAGCAGCGCCGACACGACGAGCAGCGCAATCGTCTGCGGCGAGTTCCACTCCCACGACGACCCGGCCAGCTGTAGCGGCGTGATGAAGCACGTGACGCCGACAAACACCAGCGCGGTGCCGAGAAAGTCGATCTGGCGAATCTTTTCCGCGACCGACCCGGACGGCACTTCAAGGTTGAGCACGGCGACCACAAACGCGACGGTGACGGCGCCGACGGGCAGGTTGATGAAGAAGCACCACCGCCAGAGCCCGTGGTCGGCGAAGCCGCCGCCCACGAGAGGCCCGATGACAGAGGCGAGACCGAACGTGGCGCCGATCGTGCCTTGGTATTTGCCTTCGGAAGTTATTTAGGAGAGGAGGGGTGAGACTCTGCGGATTGTATATTTTCCGTTTCCCGCTCCCTACCTCGGTCGGAAATCGACACGATGTCGGTGATGATGATCAACACTAGAGAGAAAATACCGCCACCGCCTGGGTTTGTTCCATTTCAATTAGAATGTCTCAGACTAACAAAAACACGAAAGAAAAACAAGAAAAACTTACCGACACCCGCGATCGCGCGACCCACAATCAGCATGATCATCGAATTGGCGGCACCGCAGATGGCCGAGCCAATCTCAAAGACCACAATCGCAAACACAAAGACCCACTTCCGGCCAAAAATGTCCGACAGCCGACCGTAACTGAGGAACTGGGACATCAGCGACTTCAACCGAACACACACACAAAAAGAAAAAACAAACTAAAAAGAAAGAAAACACTGACAGCAACGAAAACGAGGTGGCCGTCATGAGGTACCGCGGATCCGACCCACGAGATCAGCTCCTGTTTCCCAAGGTCCGCGACGACGACGCGCAGGATGGTCGACACGATCGTCTGGTCCAGCGCCGCCAGCAGGATCGCGAGGAGCAGCGCCACAAAAACCATCGCGAACTGCACCCCGCGTCAGCTTGACTTTGACGTAGTCGTGGTCGCCGGGCACCGGCTCGCCCTTTGGCTGCTGCTGCGAGACGCCGGCGGCGGCGGCGTCGGTGGCGTCGATGTCGTCGTCGGCGATGGGGATGTCTGCTAGACCCTTTGTGTCAGTTGTCGTCGACGTCGCGACGACGAAGGATGTGTCGGCGAGCGTTGCTTCACGTTCGAGGGGTAGGCTGGGGCTGCCGTCGTTCATGGTGGATTTGTCGACGCTATTTGTTCGTGAATCTGAAGCCATTTGTTGAGGAGGTTGGAGGGGGGAAGTGATTGCTGGGTGTGTTTGTGTTTGTGTTCGTGTTTGTGTTTGAGTGTGTGACGTGTGTGCGTGTGTGTGGTGTGGTATAGGAACTTGTCCTCCTCCTCCTCGTGCTGATGTTTCGTATCAGTCGACTCCGCCCTCCCTTTTAAATACGGCTTGTCCCCCCCCCAAGAAACGGATGTGCAAAAAGTCGTGCGAGAGACATCCGTCACTGCTGAGAATATTTTTTATTTATTTACATGTGTGTGCGTGAGAAGAGTCCACTCTGTTGCAACGGCCGGCACCGGGAGCCAGCACGTCCGATTCACACAGACACACACACACACACTCTCTCTCTGTCTCTCTCTCTGTCTTGGAATTTCTAATTCTTCCTGAATGACGGCACCAAAAATCACCTAATTAACAAACAACACCTCCAACACACACAAAACCAAAGCAACCCCTCGAACAAACAAACAAACAAACAAACAAACAAATCAACAACGGCACGCAAATTTTTACCCTCCCTCCGCCAGTTGCGCGCCCCTTTCCTCGGCCACTCTTCCGCGGTTCGGTAAAATATGTGACAGAGAGGGGACTGGGGACTATTAAATAAACAAACCACACCAAAAAAAAAAAAAATAGCAATAATAACAAGAGGATTGCGAAAACGCGTAGACGTTGTTTGAAATCCAAGCCATTGTGGTGGACCAGCGATTATGTGTTGTGCGGGAAGGGTGACGGAGACGAAGGCGAAAACGAGACAGACGGTTTAGGATGGAATCATTCTTCGTTTTTTCGATTATCGGGTGGTCGTGGGGGTGGGCATATTCCAACAATGCGGCCGATGCTGGGGTGGGAATATCCCCATAACTTTCTCCACTCACACCTTGCCCCATCGAAAGAGAGAGAGAGAGAGAGAGTGTGTGTGTGTGGGTGTGTGTGTGTGTGTGAGGCGAGTGAACGACGCCAAGCGAACCTGCGGCGGGTCCGCGTTCAGTATGTTCAATATATGGATATTACGCAAACCAACCCCTACTTACCCACAAGCTCCCCCCTCTCCCCATCCACTTTCCATCCTCCAAACTCCTCCCCACCCCCCCGACCACCAAAAAAGACCCTGAAAACATCCAACAACAATAAAACGCCCAACTAAAATGATAAACTGCCGGTGGCCCCAACGAAAATGGAAGAAAAGAAAGCAAAAAAGGAGAAAAAAAAAGAAGTAAACCATGGGGGATAATAGACGATAAGAGAATTCTCCTTTTTTTCAAGCCACAAACACGAAAAAAGTACCAACAACTTTAAAAAGAAAACAATAGGCATAATAAAGTGGGGAAGAGCGGGGCGAGAGCTGACCGCATTTTCCCTCTCTTTTTTTCCCGGTTCACACGGCGTTCCTCGGCCCGACCAGCGCGTAGTTGGTCAACGGAAGCTCCACGCCACGTCCCCCACGTACGGGTGCCGCAGCAGCTCGTCGGCCGACGGGCGGTGGCGCCGGGTTCCATTGGAGGCAGAGGCGCCTGGGCCGAAACAAGTCAAAAAAAAAAAAAAAAAAAGGGTTCGCTAACGAAAAAAAGAAGAAAAAAACTCACAAAAAGTCCATCGCGGCCGCGTCCGAACCGCCCGCTGTCGACCGCCGCCAGCAACAGCGGGTGGCCCGCGAACCGCCGCCCGCCGCTGCGCGCATTCCCCCGGCGGAGAGGAGGCACCCGCGCGTGCCCCGCGGTCGCGAGGATCGCCTCGCGAGTCGGGGGTGCAGCCGGTGCTGGCGTCGCGGTGCGTGGCGGTGGGTTGCCGCCGGGCGCCGGTGTGGGGATCGGAGGGAGCTGTGGTAGCGTCTGCGGTGCGACGAGCGACGGGAGGCAGGTGCGGCGTCCGCGCTGGGGCTGGTCTGGGCGGTGCGCAGGTGGTGGTGGTTGTGGTGGCGACGGGTGGTGGTGTTGGTGGCGGTCGGCGGGCGGTGGGCGGCGCGGGCGGGTGTGGGCGCCGCCTGTGGCGGTGCCTGACGGGGCGGCCTGTTGTCCGCGGCGTCGTGGAGGTATTTGGTAGTGATGCTGCTGCTGCTGGCTGCTGCGGTTGGGGGGAGAATGGTGCTGGTTTGCGGCGGCAGCAGAGTTGCGTTTGCTGGGGTTGCGGGCCGCGGCGTGGCTGCCGCTGCGCGTGTTGCCGCCGCGGAGTACGGCGGGCGACTTGAGGTTGAGTCTCGGAGGGCGAGGAAGACAGTGTGGGGGGCGCCGAGCGAGGGTGGCGGCGGCGACGACGGATGCGGACCGGTCGTCGGGCGTGGGCTGGTGGATGTGACGGGCGGGGTGCTGATCGAGACGCGTTTGCGCGACGCTTTGTCGGAGGAGGCGGCGGCGGGGCCAACGGGCGCTGTTTCGCCGCCGTCGCCCACGGCCGCGCGGTCCGACTCCTCCTCTTCCTCGTCCAGCGCCGCGAGGATCGACGACGACCCGGACCGCTTCCATTGCGCCCAAGACGACGAGACGGGAGGCGGCGGAGAGCCCTGTGGGTTCGCTCCCAGCAGGTCGAAGGGCGGCGCCGCGCCCTCGCTCGACAGGCTCGGCCGCACGGACCGGTGCCCCCGTCCACAGTAAACCCCTCTGCCGTGCGGCTTCGTCCTCAACCTCTACCGTGGTGCCTTCCGCCTCGGGCTCCGGCTCGAGAACAGTCAGCGACTGCGAGTCCGTGTCGCCAAGCATGCCGAGGTAATACTCGCTGACCTCGCGAGCGGTCGCCGCCACCGGCACACCCCCACGACCCGTCGACGGACCCCGCTGGCCGCTGGCGGAGTCCGGCGGGGACGGCGACGGAGTCGGCAGCGTGTGGGGCGCGCGCGGGAACGGCGACGCGCCGCCGCTCTTGCGGGGGTCCGCCGTTGTACGGCGGTGCCGGCCTTGACCGCCGTCCGAGTCGCTCGAGGACGTCGCCGCCGAGTCTGCGAGTTCACCGTACGCAATGTACACCTCCTCGGCGCCGTCAGCCGGCCGGCGCGCGTGCCACTCTGGGCTGCTAGCCCACGACCATGCGCCGTGACGCGGGTCCCAGCCGTCACCGCGGTCGCCGTCGTCGCCGCGCCCGACGACTCCACCGTCGACAACCGTCGCCGTCAGCGCCGCGGTGGCCACCAAGGACGCGCGGCGCTCCAGGTCTCCCGCTGCCGCCGTCGTCACCGTCGACGTCGTTCCAACGGCAAACATGCGCGTCGGCGTGCCGTCGCGGTTCAGCCGCGGGAACGCCGAGAACTTGCTGCCTACGAACGACCGGCGGCCCGCCTGCCGGCTGCCGCCAGAGACGACCGACATGCCTGCGGTCGTGGCCGTATCGTCGTCCGCTGTAAACAAAAGCGCGCTGGGGTGGCGCGAGCCGCTGGCCCCGCTGCGATAGCTTTCCGCGCCGCTCGCAGGCGGACCGTTGCGCCGTCTGCGCCTGCGCCAGTAGTACCCGTCGTCATCGTAGTCAAAATCGTCGTCCTCGTAGTCGTCGGTGTATTCCCCGTCGAGGTTGTCGTCGGCGACAGACAGCGAGCCGTCGCTGCGCTCGTCATCCGAGCCGCTGCCGCTACAGTCTGTCGAAAAGTCTGAGTCGAACAGATCCACGCCGCGGATGACGTCGTCGTCCAGCCACGCCGCCACAGACGCCTCCAAGCTGCGGTGCGTCGACGATCCGGCGCCGGTTCCTGTCGCCGCCGCCGCCACCGGAGCGGCGTCTCCCGTCGCGGCGGCCGTGCCCGTGCCGTTGGGGACGGCCGTATCCGGGCCGGTCACGTTGCCGCCGTCGTGGCGAAGGCACGGAGCACCCAACTGCTCGACGCCGGCCTTCTCCGCAGCCTCTGCCCGCGCGGCCCACGTCCCGACCAGCCAGTACAGCGCGTAAATGTTGTCGACGTGGTTCCACGGCGACCGCCCGAGGACCATCTCAAAGAGACAACAGCCGAGGGACCAAATGTCCTGGGCGACACCCGGCGGCGAGGGCAATGTGGCGGCGGCGGCGGCGGCGGGGGCGGCCGACTTTGGGCCGGCAAGGGTGCTGGCGGTGATAACTTCGGGCGCCATGTAAGCCGGACTCCCCATCAGCTGCGTCATGTGTGGTGTGCCGCAGCATGTTTGCCGAATGCTGGCCGCCTTGAGTTGAGCGTGGGGAGGGTGATCAAGGGGGGGAGGTGGTGGTGGTGAGCGAGCATTTGAAGGTGGGTGAGCAGTGGCCAGGACCGCAATGCTGTCGACTTACCCCAAAATCACCAATCTTAACCACTCCGCACTTGAGCAGCAGGTTTCCGGGCTTCAGGTCGCGGTGAATGATGCCGTGGCGGTGCAAAAACGACAGGCCCTCCAACGTCATCTTGATCCACAGTTTCACAATCGCTTCGTCCCGTATGCCATGCTGGCGTGCAGCCGCACCGTCGCCACCGGGGACTGGCGACGCCGCCGGAGCCGGAAGTGGCAGCGGCGCAGCGAGCGCAGACGTTGTCGTCGCGGGCGATGGTATCGGAGACCGAACGCCCGCAATAAATGCCGGCTGCGGCCTGTCGCCGTAGATCACGTCGCGCACCGAGCCGTCGCCGCAAAACTCCATAAACACAAACATGTCGGTGCCGACGCGCTCCGCGCCAAAGTACGCGATGAGGTTGGGGTGGTCGGCGAGACGCAAGCATTTCACGATTGTCGAAAACAGTTTGGGCAGCGGCAGCCACGGGTGCACGCTGACGACGCGGGTCTTTTTGATGGCAAACAGCGGCGCGGGCGGCGGCTGGGTGGTCGGGGATGAGGTCGGCGGAAGGACGGCTTCAAACACCATGCCGGTGCTGCCGGCTCCGAGGAGGCGGCCGACCTCCCACTCTGGGAAGAGGGAGGTGAGAAAGTCGACTTCCGCTTCCTGCTCTTCGTCCGAGTCCGCGGCGTCGGGGATTGCCGTGTGGGGTTCATCGTGAAGCGACGGTGCTGGGAGGGCGTGCAACGAAACCGCGGAGGATGCGAGACGTGGGGAGACTGCTTGCTGCGGCGAGTCGACTTGAAAAAGCCGCTCGTGAGGAGTCGATGGGTCCGCTGGTACGCTTGGTTTTGATGGTTGTGGAGGGCTTGGAGACGACGCGGGAACTTCTGGTGACGTGGACCCGGCCGCAACGACACCTGTCTCCGCCTCGTACTCGGCGTACATCTCATGCAAAAGCCTGTTTAGCGAGACGATCTGGACACTGAGGAGCGCTGCGCGCTTCGCCGCGAGCTGGAGCCGCCGCTGCGGATCGGACAAGGACTCCAAAATCACGCTCTTCCGCTTTGAGCTCGACTGCAGCGGCGGTGACGGCACCGTTGAGGTGGGCGAAGATGAAACGCGGGCCGATGTCAAAGCGGTGGTATCTCGGTCGGCCCCCGTGGCTGCATGGGCAGAGGCCTTTGGCGATGCATCGTCGGAGCCATCGGGCGGAGGAGTCCCGAACAAGGAGACCAAGGATGCGACGGAGGGTATAATGAGTCTGGAAAGCCTCGATCTGTTTGAGCGGAATGACCATGACGACGATGCGCGCGATGCAGTCGGTGATGACCCACGGGCCGGACGCGTGGACCCGGTGTAGCCACGCAAGACTGTTGGTGTGGGGGAGTCTGCAAGGCTCGACTGGAGAGAGAACCGCTGGCGTCGGTACACTCGCGGTGAGTCGCTGCCCGTGCTGCTGACGGTGGTCGACGAGTACTGCATCTGGTGCGGGTGATCCCCGGGCATGCGGCCAGTGGTCGAATCTGTGGGGGCCGCGGGAGGCATCGTTGCAATGGGTGGATTGATCGGATACACTTGGAACTGGACTGTGGGGGGGTGCGGCGGTGGTTGCTCGGTGAGCTGTCGCTGCTGTTGCGGTTGCTGTTGCAGTTGCAGATGCTGCTGCTGTTGCTGCGGCTGTTGCTGCGGCTGTTGATGCTGTTGCTGCTGTTGCTGTTGCTGGCGCTGTTGATCGTGCAGTTTGTAGTACTGCAGCAGCGACTGAGCTTCAGACGGCAGTGGTGGAGGGGCCGCAGCAAGGGGTTCAAAGTTGTATCTCGTGACAGGCATGGTCGGCGCAGACGAGACAGACACGACCGACGCGCCGCCACTGGAAAAAGTAGAAGACTCTGAGAGGGATCGCGCCGACCGGGTCGACTCCTGGCTGTTGGAAGCAACGTGGTAGTGCGAGGTCGGCGGAGGAGATTCAAAGTTTGGCGTGAGTGGGAACGGGAAGGACGCGGACGGCGACGGCGGCGGCAGCGGCGACGGCTGGCGGTTGCTGGACGTTTTCCGTCGGCTAAAGAGCCGTCGCGCCTCCATCGACGCGGACTTCGGCTTCTTGGATGACGACGAGGACGAAGGGGAAGTCGCTTTCGTTCCTTGCTGCCAGTGGTGCGGATCTGAATCGGTTGGGGAGGACGCCGGCATGCGCGGACCAAGGTGGTGCGGGAAGAGGAGAGGTTGGTTGGTGAGATCGTCAGTGAAATCGTAGTTCGTCGGGTTGAGCAGCAGGGGAAGCGATCGCTGGTGTTGCGCCTGTCGGTGCTGATGGCTCGGCTCAGGCGGATGGACCGTGGGTCGGCCCTGCCGATCGTGCGACGTTCTCTCCAGCTGCTGTTGCTGCTGGAGCTGCAGTTGCAATTGTTCATGTTGCTGCTGTTGCTGTTGCTGCTGCTGCTCCCGCTGCTGCTTCTTTTTGCTGCGACTCCTGAGGCTGCCAAACGCCCCACCGACACTGCCGCCGGTGCTGCTGCTGCTTGATCGAGAATTCGACGATTCGTGCACGGAACGACTGCGATGCAAGTGGGCCGGCATGATGAGGGCCTCGTCCAGAGAAGGAATGAAGTTTGGAATGGCAGTGTCAATGGATGCGGTCCGGGTGGCGAGACTGCCGCTCGCCGACGAGCTGGTCGACCGGCGGTGAGCCGTCCGGTGGTGCTGAGGAGAGCCCGACGAAGGCGGCGATGCCGAGGTGGGAAAGGAGAAGGATGAGGAGAAGGAGGAGGATACGGACGGCGAGGAAGAGGGAGAGAACGGGAACGGGGCAGCTGTGTCCATGTTGGTCGCAAAGGCGGACGCACCGTTGTTGGTGCTGCCTCCGCCGCCGCCGCCGCCGCCGCCCGAACTATTGCTACTGCTGCTGCTACTGCCTTTGCTGCTGCTACTGGTGCTGGTGCTGCTGCTGCTGGTGGTGCTGCTGGTTGTGGTGGTGGTTGTGGTGGTGGTGGTGGTGGAGGTCTTGCCGGCGGTGCCGGAGATGGTCCTGAGAAGGACAAGGTCCATTCCCTTCGTCCCTTTTTCTTTTTTTCTGTTTTTTACTTTTTTTTTTTCCTTTTCACACCCACACACACACACACACTCTCTCTCTCTCTTTCGATCTTCTTGGACTTTGTCTCTTTCACAGCTGTTTTTGCAACTGGTGGAGAAAGTACCCTTGTGTGTGTTGCTTGCGGAAAGGTTCCATGAGTGAGTGAGTGAGTGTGTGTATGTGTGTGTGTGTGTGTGTGTGTGTGTGTGTGTGTGTGCACTGACTAAACGTTCGAGCGCCAAGGAACAAGTGCAGTCAGAAAGCAGGTTGCTCAAATGACCGACTTGCTAATTAGGTCCTCAACGCAAGCCTCACAGGTTTCTTTTATTTTTTTTTTTTTTTGTTGCTCCTTTTGGCAAGAGCTCCGGAGTTTGTCAAGACAAATGTCTTCTTGTTTTTTTTTGGTTTTTCTTTGTTTTTTGCATGGAGAACTATTGTTTAAAATGAAGAAAATCGCGTCACGCGCCCATTGGTGCCGGGACAAACCGGGAGGCAAATGATTGGGCGAGACACCTAAATTCAAAAAAAAATTGGATTGGACACACGTGCCCACCCTCAATGCGCATACCAACACGGGCCGAAGCCGGCGCGACGTTTTGCCGGCCCTCATGCACCGGACTATGTGCACTCTGTGGTTGCTCGTGTGACCGTGGTGCTTTGTTCTTCTTTGCCGAATTTTCGGGGACTCGATTTGGCGTTTGATGGGATATCCTTTTCTGCAAGGGGGGACAACGAAGCCGCACGAAAAGGGGCTTTTTTCATCAAATCGATATTTGTTCAATGACAAAGTTTGGAGGGAAAACTGAGTTTGAGATACCCATAATACTCTTTGCAGAGTCCCTTTGTTGCAAACGAACACACACACATACACACACACTCTCTCTCTCAGACACAACACGCACAAATGGTTGGTTGCAGCCGGTGTTTCGGAAAACGGCGTGGAGTGAGAGCCAGGCGATGAAGATTGGAAGCAAAGTGGAAAATCGACCCGAGAGCCCCCTTCCTCCCCACGTTTCATCGTAAAATCCCCCCCCGCGATCGACAGAGCGTTGCATCGACGCTCCGGGACAGCGAGGCTCTATTCTCGTCGTCTGGGCTAACTCCAAGTCCTCCCGCGTGTTCCGTCACGTTCCAGAGGCGTCAGCGGGAGGGTGTTGTCGTGGGGCAAAAGCACCTGCGAACAAAAGATGCTTTTGGAGGTGGGTGGCGCTCTGGATTGTTCATTACACTCGGGGCAACTATACCTCTCTTCGCCTCCTCCTCGATAGGGCGCCGCCGGTCCGTCCGTTAAACGAGCAGCTCACCCAGATAATTTTCAACTTGTAATCATATTTTTTTCGCTTTTTTGTTTTTCGTTTTCTTTGGTTGGACAACAAGCAGGCACCTGGTCCAGAAGACTGAGAAGAGGATGGGCTGTTCAGCTAAAAGAGAGACTTTATAGGCGACAAAGGTAGAAAAGAAGCAACAGGATAAATGTGGGGAGAGAAAAATAAAATGAGAAAGGTTGAAGGACAACTGCGAGGGTTGGGGCGTTGGCACGGATGGGTTTCGGTGTTCCACCTCCAACCCCAGCCCTTTCCTCCAAAAGTTTGGCGTCCCCCAAATCGGTGGAACAACTGTGAACTGGAGGGAGAGAAAAAAGGGTAATCGAGCAGAAATGTGGGAGAGAGGAACGGGAGGAAAAAGAATAAGAATAATGTCTGGGTTTCGTTCGGGGGTTGGGCAGACGGGACGGGTGGGGGTGAAATGTATGACTGACAAAGAGGCAAAAAAAGCGTCGTCCTCTGACCCCAACGTGGTGGCTGTACGTCTGTGTAGGACAGCGGGCGGATCCAAGCAGGGAGCAAGTTGGCCAAAAAAAAAAAAAAAAAAAAAAAAAAAAAAAAAGAGCGGCAAGAAAAAAAAAAAAAAAGGAGAAAACAAACACGGCCGTCCCGGTCGCGCGCATTCCCTCCGCAGTCTCAAAAAATCACAGCGACTTTTTAGCAACGCCACCCACGGGGTCTCCCCACAGCCCCATTTCGCGGCGCGGGTCCGACTCGCTGAGCTGGTGCAGCTCCTCGCGGAGCTCCGTGCAGAACCCTTCGAGCCGCAAGTCGTTGATGTCGTACCCGAACGGGTTCTCGATCTCGGCGGCGATGGCCTCAACGCCAAACAGCGTGAACGACGAGATGAGCACGATCGGGATCGTCGCCCACCAGATCTGCGAGACCACCTCGAACGGCAGCGCGAGGAGGAAGATCAGCATGATCTGCTTCAGGTGGATGCTATACGCCAGCGGGATCGGTGTGTTCCGGATCCGCTCCAGCGCGGTGAGGCAGTCGGTCAGCCCGTTTAATGAGGTCATCATCGACACTTGCATGGTGATGTCAATCAGATCTGGTGTGGAGAGGGTTTGACGTGGAGAGGTAGTAAGTTTTAGCAGATGATGATTGTAAGTGTTGAGTGCCAGTTACGCAGACACGCACAGCAAAAAATCGATTGCGGACCGCGCAAAGAAAAGAAAAAAAAGGCGCCAAACACGCAAGACCCACCTTCCCTCCTCGCCTTCCTAACATAGTCCATCAAATGCAGCAGCACCTCGACCGGAATCCTCTTCCCCGCCTCCCCGCCGTGGCCGCCATGCTTATCCTGGGCGTCAGCCAGGCCGTGGAAGCTCGGCACGTGCATGACCAGGTGGGCCAGGTCGTTGTACTTGACGCCGGGCTCGTCGCGAAGGTAGTGCTTTGTGGCGACGGCGAACGCCAGGACGAGGTTGAGCGCGCCTCGCTTCTCGATCTCGGTCTTGCCGGTCTTTGGCACGACACCGATCCAGATGGCGCGCGCGAGGTTGCGCCCGTGCGTCTTGATGGCGCTCCACGTGCGGCGGCCCTCCCAGTACCGGTCGTACGCCGTGTTGGTGCGGAACACGAGCATCAGCGACAGCACGAATGAGATGACCGAGATCAGAGTCGGCGGCGTCGCCCACGACCGCCAGGTGGTTTGCGTGTACACCACCGTCCAGATCGTCGCCCAGCAGGCAAGGAGCATCGTCGGGATCAGGATGCCCGGGATCACGGACCCTGTGATGCTGAATAGCGTGAGCCAGGATTCTGGCGGGGATGAATTGAGGGTGTTTTGGAAGTTGTCATGAGTGTGGGGGTAAGTGAAGGCGACATTGGAGATGGAGGAGTCGAGACAATGGTGAGTAGGCAGAAAGGAGAGTCCAATCGTAGTTAGCAATACATCACAACTCACAAGATCCAAATAAGCAAACTCACTCAAGCTAAACTCCATCGAAGCCTCCTTGTTCACATTCCTCATCTCCGTCGGCGTCGCCGTCAAACCCCTCATCGACTTGACCAACGACTCGGCCGTCGTCTCCCTCACAGGCCCGCTCTGCCCGCCCACCACCGACGTCCGCGACCGCCTCGACCCGGCCTTCGCCATCGGCACCCCGCCGCCAGCCGCCAACGGGAACGACCCAGACCCAACCACCCCGGCCGCGGCAGCGGCAGCCGCGGCCGCCGCAGCATCATCCGGCATCGCGGGGTGCGCCTGTTGCTCCAAGAGCGCCAGCGCCGACGCCACCGACGCCGGCTGGCTGGTTCTCTTGCTCGCCTTGCTACTCCCCTGAAGCGGGTCGCCGCCCTCCTCCTCCTCGTGCGCATGGTGATGGTCGACCGCCCCGTGGGAACCAGTGCCCCCGCCCGCACCACCCGCCCCGCTCGACGCCGGCGTCGCGACCCCGCCCGCGCCGTACCCGGATGCGTACGACGTGTACCCGCCCCCGACGTGCCCGCCGCCGCCGAACCCGCCCCCAGCCCCGCCGCTGAAACCGCCACCGCCGCCGCCACTGCCGCCGCCGCTGTGCCCGGCCCCGGCTCCCCCGCCGCCTCCCCCGCCGCCGCCGCCGCCGCTGCCGCTGCCGCCGCCGTCGTCCATGGTGACTGAGTGTTTCTTTTTTTTTTTTTTTTTTTGGCTTTCTTTTCTTGGTGTTGGTGGGGTCTGTCTTCGCCCTCGCTGGCTTTTCGGGGGGGCGATCTAACCGAGGGGCGGGAACCGCTACTCTATCCGATGCTTGCTTGGGGGGGCCCTGGATCGGTTGGGTTCGCAGGTAGCTTACTCTCTCTTGTCTAACGATGGGGGTAGGGTGGGGGGGATGTGGATGAGTTTTCGGTGTGAAGGTGAGATGAGGCGGGGGTGGTTGTTGTGTGTGACGGGTTTTCTTTTCTTTTTTTCTTTTTTTTTTTCTTTCTCTGTTTTCTCATTTGCCCACCGGAGTTTGGCTTTTCCCTTTCCGGGTAACAAACGAGGTCGGCGGCGTCGCGCGATGCCGAAGACTGGTTTGATTTGAGCTGTCAAGAAAATTTTTTTTTTCCTTCAGTGTTTCTCTTATGTAATTGATCCACTTCGCGCCGCCCGACGCCAAGAATCTTTTTGCCGTCGGGCGCTACTAACCCACCGGCCGTGCTTGCTATTTTTTTTTTTTTTTTTTTTTCGTTTCTGTTTTATTTACTGTAAAAACCAAGTAAGACTCTCTTTGGGGGGCAGGGAAAAGCTAAAAGCAGGAAGCGAGGGGGGAAAGGCCACTGGTGGAAGCTAGAGAAATAGAACCGAGAAGGGGTGAAAGTAAGGAACGGTAGGGTGGTGGGGGAAAGGGAAGGAGGAATGGGGGGTGCGGGGTCGAGGAAGGAGAGCTTCTTAAGAACACGGGTCAAACAAACACACAAACAAACAACACAAAAACACGCATGCAAAAAAATCGCGTTCGAACAAAATGAAACCAAAAAAACGGACACCGCATAGCTTTCATCGGAGAGGGCGAGAGAAGAAACAAAAAAAAAAAAAAATTGAAGCAGGGCACACTCCCCCACCAAATACTCTCAAAGATACAAAAAACACATTCGACTGCTCATCACCCCGCCGCCGTCGCGGCGCCAACTCCCGCCACAGCCCCCAGCGCCACAAGCCACCCGACCACCTCCTCCCCGCGTCCCTCAACCTTCGCCACGTCGAGCGGCGTCATGCCCCCCGCGTCGCGGCCGTTGACGTCGGCGCCGCGGTCCAGCAGGAACCTGACGACGCGCACCTGCCCGTTGCGCAGCGCGAGGTGCAGCGGCGTCGACTGCTGGCGGTTGTCGGCCGCGTTGACCGCGGCGCCGGCGTGGTCGACCAGGTGCTGCACGACCTCCAGGTGCCCGTACCGCGCGGCCAGGTGCAGCGGCGTCAGCTTGTCCTTCTTGTTGCGGAGGTTAGCGAGGTGCTGGAACGACGACGACGACGACGGCGTCGACGACGTTGACGTTCCCGACGACGACGACGACGACGCGTGCTGCGAGCTGCGGCCATAGTGCTCCAGCATGAGCCGCACGGCCTCGACGTGCCCGCCCTCGCACGCGTGGTGCAGCGGTGTTCTGTCAAACTCGTCAAACGCGACGAGCTCCGACGTCGGCACCATCGACTTGCGGGCCAGCAGCCACCGCACGACGTCGGCGCGACCCGTCTTGGCCGCAATGTGCAGCGGCGCCGAGTTGAACGCGTTCTTTGCGTTCGGGTTCGCCCCCGCGGCGACCAGCCGCTCCGCAACCAACACGTGCCCGCGCTTGAGCGCCTGGTGCATCGCCGTGCGCCGGTACTCGTCACCCGCGTTCACGTCCGCGGCGCCCCGCTCGATCAGCAGGCTCGCCATCGCAACGTGCCCGTTCTCCGCTGCCAGGTGCAGCGGCGTCAGCTTGGTCATGTCCTCCGTCCGCGCCGACGCCCCGTGCTCCAGCAGCAGCGCCGCCACCGCAACGCTGCCGCCCGCAGCCGCGTGGTGCAGCGGTGTCCGCTTGTCAACGTCCGTTGCGTCGGCCTTGGCGCCGTGAGCGAGGAGGAACGACACCGCAGCCTCCAGTCCGTCGGCGGCCGCCTCGCACAGCAGCGCGTTCTTGTCCGCCGTCGTGCCCGACACGGCCGCCTTGTTCTGCTTCTTCCACTCCTCGAGGTCAAAGGCCGGCAAAGGCTCCGCCTGCAGTGCCGACGACGACGACGACGAAGAGGCGGCTGGTTCCGACCGTGCGACCGAAGCGGGAGCGGCGGCGGCGGCGACCGCGTCCGCGTTTGCAAACGTCACGACGGACGCCAGCGCCGGACGCGACACGGGCGTCGCGTTCGCCGCCTCCTTGAGCACGAGACGCGACCGCATGCTGGTTTCTGTCCAGTCGTTGACGATATAAATCAGCCGAAGGAGCGCCTGCCTCGCGACCGCACTCTCTTGGGTTGATGAGACTAAAAATACACATCAAGTAATCGTTAGAGTATGAATCGTCAAACCGATACTAGATCGCTTAAACAAGTCTCTCTCACGCGCCACACTACTCACTCAGCATTGTTACAGTCCCAAAAAATTGGTTCAGCTCCAGATGAGTTCCGAAAACAACTGCAAAGGAGCAACGAAAAAGGAAGCGGCCTTAGTCCCTGCGCAATATCTTCAAGACGATATCACCAACCTGGCGGTTTAGAAATGGACGCATCCGGCGGGAGCGCCTCGACCTCCACAACATACCCATACTTGCCGCTCGCCGCCGTCAGGTACTGCTTCACGCTCTCCAGCAGCACAGAGTCCGCCAGCATCAAAACGGCCGACGTTTGCGGGTCCGCGTGCGCGTGCGACGAACCGTTCGCGTGGCGGCCGGAGCCAGCCAGGCCGTTGCTGGTGCTGTTTCCGTTGGCGGACGGCGGGGGCGTACCGTTTGCCGCAGCGGGCGCGGCTCCTAAAGTCGCTGGGCCGCCAGTGAAGATTCTGCCCGCCGTGGCGGCGATGGACGCGGCCGCTGCCGCGAGCGCCGTCGAAATGTTTTGTTGGCCGCTCGTCGAGGCGGCCGGAGCTGTCGCGGGTCGCGGCCGGCGAGGACCTAGCGGCAGAGTTGGAGCTGCCCGGCGAGCCGTCCACCGGAAGCGATACGGCCAGCGCCGTCCGGGCGGGCCCAAGGGGGTGGTTTGCCGGCTGGGGCTGGGATTTGCCGCCGCCGCCGTTGGATAAAAGGTACGCTTGGTTGGCCAGAAGCGCCTGCTGCGGGTAGGAGGAAGCAACGATGGGACGGATCATCGAGTGGAGGGAGGTTGGCGTGGTGGGGATCGTCGGTTGGCCGAGAAAATCAAAAGGCGCTGACAGGTAGTGTTGGTGTTGGTTGGGCTGGGGCATTCCCACGATGCCGCCGAGGTGCGGGGTGTTTGGTAAGACGCTCTTTGCGCTGCTCAGCGAGCTGCGCTGAGGGAACGGCGGCACCAAGGAGGAACCTACAGCGCAGCGGTCGCCGACTGGCACCATCGCCGGGTGAGCGGCGAACGTGAATGATTCTTTTGGCGAAAAACAGGCAATAACGTGTCATGAGCGATGCCAAAATGAAAGTCTCAGCCTCAATCCAGGTCGCCACACACCTGTCTCGCTTATAACGTCCAGGGAACCGCTGTGCATGGTCTCCACGCTCTGCGCGGAGGTGAGCGAGCTTCCGGAGAACTGACTGTTGCTTCGGTGCGCACGCCACGAGTCGGAGCGTCGAAGCGCGGCAAGATCCTCTCCCACAGAGTCTCCGTCTTCGTCAATAGACGAATCCCTGGAAGAGCCAAGCGGAGGCGTTTTGATCGAAAGCGAGTCCTCGTACGGCGAAAGCGTGCAACCGGCCTGAGAAAACGGCGGTCGATTGACGGACGCCAGTTGGTAAATTCCACACGCAAAGGCCGGCCGGATGCTGAACGCGATCCCGGCGCATCTCTCAAGCTGCTCCTTGAGAAGCACACGAATCTCCGACGCTCCAGGGTCTGCGTCGAACTGGCGATCAAAGAGGTGGCGCCAGCATGACAGGATCCTGGACGAAACCAGCTGCCACTGGTAACTGGCGGTTGGCCAAGTGTACTGTTTCGCCTGCTGGATGAGCGTTAGGCTTGCGAGAATCTCGGGGTGCTTGCGGTGAAAGTGATCACGGGGGAACTGATCGCCTTTGGTGCGTAACGATACGCGGGTCCCGCAAAAACATCGCACGGTGACTTCTTCGACACTCTCTGCGGAAGAATGCAAGAAACAAAGAGGGAAGCGTAAGAGCTGAATCAAACGACTGCCCCTGCAAGACCACAAACCATGGCTGATTCGGACTGCGCACACAGCGGTCAGCATAAACACCCTTGCCAGGTGAGCCTCAGGGTTCGACGATTGGCCGGTCTTGCTTGCCTGAATCGCAGAAACGGAAACGGGCAATAAACGAGAATGAGCCGAGCGAACATGGAATGAACTATTCGAAATCCCACCCCACCTTCTTTCGGATCCACAAAATCCAGTCCCGCCCCGGCATCGTCTCGTTTTCGCACTGTGCGGCCGCGTCATCATCGCCCGAAGCCGCGTCACGCAAGACGCTCACGCGCGGCAGGCACCGGTCCAAGGCGGACGCAAGCTCTTGCGATGTGATGCGTCGGACGACCTGGCGATCGAGCGCCAGCCCCTGCACCGGCGCCGCCGCCGCCGACGCATGCGAGCGGTGCGCGACGGGGGATAGCGAGCCCGATGACAGCGTCGGAGATGGGCTCGGGGATCCCGGGCGGCTGCGCGGCGAGTGTTGCGCTGCATGGAACCTGAACGGCGACGCCGGCGCCGTCGGCGTCCCGCTGGGTGTGGGTGTCGCAGGGCGATTGCTTGAACCGCCACCACCGTGCGGGGGTGTCGCCGGCGGCGAGGACGGCAGCGCAAACCGGCCGGCGCCGATCTTTGCGCTCCCTGAAGGTGCCCCCGGGCTGGGCTGCGCATGCTGGGTTGTTGACGCACCGGCCGTCCGCGGGTACGGATGCTGCTGTGCCTGCGACAAAGGGGACGACGGGATGGCGCGCGGATGTCCGCGGCTGTCCAGTGGGTGACCGGTCGGACTGTTTGGCCGGTTTGGCGGAAACGGCGACGACCCCGACGGCGTCGACGTCGTGCTCGGGCCAGCGGGGGCGGTTGGTGGAATCAGGGTCGATTGTGAGGATGCAAGGCTGGCGACGTGGGCTGCGGCCGCTGCGCGACCGACGCTTCCGTACTTGCTGCTGCTGCTGCCGTGGTTGCTTGCTTGGCCGGCTGTGCTTCTCGTCTGTTTGCCCGTGGGGTGGTGGTGGAAACCGCCGCCATCGAATCGGGAGAGAGGATGGCCCTCGCTGGTACCGCGAACGTCAATGTGCGAGTGAGAGTGCGACATTGCGATCTCCGGTTGGAATGCAGGGCGGAGGGGTGGGGGGGGTTGGGATGGGTGTGCCCGACAAGGGGATCTGCGAGGTGGGGCGAAGCGGGGCGGGAGTCTTGCAATGGCCGATCGGGAAGACAGCAACGAACGACCCGACACTCGCAGGGAGTCGGTCGGGCAGGGTTGTTGGGTTACTCTGCCCTGATCAGGATGTGCGAAGCTCTGCTTGTGGATGCGAGAGCCGGCTGGGACTGTACTGTCGGCAACCGCACCGCCGTGGACGCAGATGAGGGGGATTAGCGGGGAACGTTGGCGATAGTGGTGGATGGCCCCCCGCACGCGGCCCCTCAATTGATCGATGGAATGGGCAGTTTTTAAGGATCTGTGACCGACAGGCCGACTGCCTTGACAAAGACAAAAAACCGTGTTATGTTATGTTATGCGAGAAGGAAGATGATCAAAAAAGCCGACAATTTGGAATTTAAGGGGCTGGCACCCACCCAGTCAGCTGAGCTCCTGCCACCCTGCCACCATGAGTGCTTGGCCTCTCCAGCCGCCGGGGCAGCAACCACAAAGTAGACCCAAAGGGGCACGCGCCAGCCAGCGCGTACATCTGAACCAACTGCTTGGGGGCGGTCGCCGCGGGATCGCCCAGCATTTTCAACCTCCGCTAAAGAAAGCCGGATTTTCGTCAAGCTGCTTGGGCTTGTTTGTAACTGTTTAGTTTGATAAGGGACACGTAACAGCAGGAGACGGTATGAAGACTGCTTAGTAAGAATAATACTTTGCATTTATATTTTTGGGGGTTTTTTTTAAGCTTTCAATGTCAATCTCCCAGGCTTTGGGGAAGTGCAACGAACGAGGCGGAGCAAAGGCGAGTTGAAAAAAGGAAGGGATCGGGAGAGACGTGGGTTAGGGACAGCCCGAAAGGAGGTAGGTAAGAAACCGGTGGAGACGGATTCCCCCCTGCTCCTTGGGGCTTCATTCCATCTAAGAAAATGGAGGTAGTGAAAGGAAGGGCCAAACAACGAAAAAGTAAAAAACAAGCAGAGCGCTTTTGAAAGCCGCTTCTAGCAAGAAGATAAAGGAAGAGAGGAAGGGGGGGGTGGAAAAGAAAAGCAGGGGAAGCGAAACGAAAATGAAAAAGGCAGACCGAGAGTGGGTCGAAGTGTTCGAAACAAAACAGATTAGCGGAAGCCCCCAATCGGAAAGGAATGAGGAAACAGAGAAGGTGAAAAGTGCGAGGAACCGGGAAGCAGAGAGGACAAAACTGAACTGCAGCAGTCTGGGCGACCGACCTGGGCGGGAGCAGTGCTTGTTCCTTCCTACCGAATCCGAGTACCGGCTACACACCTTCCTCACATCCACGCAAGAACGGCGGCGACGACGATAGCGGCGACGACAGCCACGCCGCCGTGGCCCAAGCGTCCCGAGACGGCGTCGGACCGGGAGCACGCGGGGACCTGGAAGAGCACCTGGAGGACCTCGTTGAAGCGAGGCGGGCACGAGTTGCGGCTGAGAGAGACGTGTCAGAATCGCCGGATCGATAGCGTTTGGGAGGAAAGACAAAAAACAGAGAAAGTATGTGTGGGTGGGTGGGGGGCGTGGGTGTGTGTTTGCGAGATCGATGGATGGACAGGACGGATGGACGGACTGCGGAAGGAGAGGGGAGGTGATGGAGCAGGTCCGGATCGGGGGCCCACTCACCAGTCGCGGAGCACGTAAATCAAGCTGCACTGGCAGCTCAGCGAGCCAGCGCAAGCGGTCAGCTTGTTCGAGTACGTCGACACGCACGAATCGAACGCCGTGGCGTCGCACGTCATGTTGCCCATCAGGCCAGCGGTCGAGGTCGCGGCGGGCGCCGACGAGGTCGCGGTCGCGGACGAGGACGAAGACCCTGAGGCGGCCGAGGAGGTGGACGGGGCGGGGTTGGCGGCGGCCGAGGATGTGGTGGATGTCGTGGTTGTGGTTGAGGCAGGGTCTGCGGCCGAGGTGGGGCCGGCGGCGGAGTCTGACGACGACGACGACGACGAGGAGGATGCGGCGGGATCCTGCTGGGCGTGGGCGGGCGGGGCGGTGGAGAGGATAGCTGCGATTGCGATGAGCAGGGTCAGCAGCAGCAGCAGCAGGTGCGAGGGGTTGTTGTGAAGGCGGCGAGTCATCGTCGGTTGTGTCGACAAGCGGGAGATTGGCGGTGGTGGAAGGAGCGAGTTTTTTTTCGAACAACCAACAGCGCTGCCGGCGGCAGGCGAACGAGAAAGAAGAAGCAGACAGACAGAACCGGAGTAGACCGACCGACAGACAGACAGATTCTCTCGCGCACAGCAGACAGGCTTTTATCGCTTTCTTGTTTATTCTCTTCATTCCCACACACCCTTTTTCATTTCCCGAGCCGATTTTGGATGGTTGTTTGTGTGATGGGACGTCCATGAAAGTCTTCTCTCCGTGCGTCCAATCACAAGGCACCGCTAAACCGGAAACAGACTGAAGCTGGACTGCGATTTGGGCCATGTTGGTGTTTTGCACGCCACCAACCTTCAACCAACCTTCAACCTTCTCCTTCTTCTTAGTTCTTCTTCATCACGGCGTATACACAGGCAGCATCGACTGCGAGGCGTCGTCCCCTTTCTGCTTGTTGCGCCCGCCGTCGTCCGCCCCTCCCGCCTCGCCCCTCAAAGCATCCGGAAACCGCGCCCGCAGCCGCCCCACGAGGTCCAGCACCTTGAACCGCGCCTCCGGGCTGTCCAGCCGCAGCTCGTCCCGCCGCGACATGAGCGCGTCCGGCGTCATCGCAAGCAGCGCCGGTCCCGTGATCCCCCGGTCTGGTACGGGGGGCCGGTATTCAATGGGCGTCATCAAGTGAAAACGTCAGAGAAAAAAAAAAAAAGAGGCAACAACCAAGACTATTAACTCACGTTCAAACGCCTTGACAACCTCCGGCGACAGCCCGTGGAACCGTAGCAGCTCGCCAACCTCCCGCGGGCCCCACTCCGCCACGTCCGCCGGGATCTGCGCCGACTCGCCGTTGATCCGCAGGAGGTCGTCAACCTCCCGCGGGCCCAACTCCGCCAACGTGGCCTGCTGCTGCTGCGACCCTGAGGCGCCCGATGACGACGACAGCACCTTCTCCAGGAGGAAGCCGTCGCCGCCGCCGCCTTGGGGTAGGAGCAGCAGCCCTTGCTTGGAGTCTGCGGACGACGACGAGGCGTGCCATCCGGGCCATGCTTGTTGAGGAGGAGCGGCGGCTGCGGCGGCGGCGGAGGGGTGTGTGATTGCGGGTACTGGTGGTTGTGGTGCCAGTGGTGGTGGTTGTTGAGGATGGACGGTCGGGAGGGACTGCGGCGAGGTCTTTGACGAAGATGAATAAGAGGATCGCTGGCGGGAGATGCAGACGCACAGCAGGCACGCGGCGATGACAGCGGTGAGGACGACGACGACGACGACCACGGCGATGACGCCGTTGTTGTGAGGGGCTGTGGGGCGAGGTACAAGTGCTTTATGAGACCGTTGACCGTTTGTTCCTTTTTTGGAGGAATGAAACACGTACACACACACACACACACACACACAAATACACACAAACAAAACGCCACCAGCAACCCAGAGGTCTGTCTTGGCATATCGCCGGGTCAATCCATCCAGTTCATCAATCAATGCGGAGGGTGGGAGAACTTGAGAGACAAACGGAAATTTTTCAAACCAACATGCCCAAAAAGGAAACCCGCGGGGCGTCCCGGGTGCCCAGTCTGTCAATAAATTGAGGCAAGGCCTCGGGTCGCTTGGGTTGATGTACATTCAGCAAATTGCATCTGGAGAAGCTAAAACTGCAGTGCAACTGGCCCAGACGCATGAACAAGTCACTCGGAGACTGTCTCACCTGAGAGAGTCAGGCGTTCGCTCCAAGAGGTCGGTCTCAAAGGTTTATGGTGTGGAAGTTTCAGTGGGACAACCTACCTACACCTGTCGGACGATGGGCGTGCTACCCCAGGTCTAACGTATGCGAGCTGAGGCAGCGATGACAACGACGACGACGAAGCAGCGGTGGCACAGGAGCGACGGAAGACAGAAGCGGGCTGGGACAGGTGGGCAGGGGCAGCACAAACAACAACCTTGTTCACAGGACCACTCAATGCAAACAAAGACAGAAAAGAGAGAAAAGAATTTGACAGCAAACAGGGCACAAGAACCTTCAACAGGACCCTGAAAGAGGGAAATAACCACTGAAGGGTGAACAAGGGAAGCAGCTGAAACTTCCACAACGGAAGAAGAAACGGCTGGCCCTGACAACAAAACACAAAAATGCTCAGCTCAAGTTTGCCCTTCAATATCAAACTGCACAGTTGAGGACTTTAAGCCCGTCATTTGGTCAGACGAGTCAAAGATCAATATGGAGGGATCAGACGGCCTGATGTGTGCTTGGAGAATTCCTGGAACGCCACTTCAAGATCATCACGTTCAACTGACGAAAAGGTTTAGCTGCAGATCTAAATGGTTTGGGGTGCCATTACGTGGTCTGGTGTCTTGCAGTTCTCTTTCGTGGAAGGCACAATGAACTCTGAGCAATATGTGATTTTGGAGAACAATCTAATCCCTAGTCTCAACGAACGCAGACTCGAAGTGCAGGATGTTATATTCCAGCAGGACAACGACCCTAAGCATACCCTCCAAATACACCAAAGAATGGCTCAACAGCAATGGATTTCGCTTTATGCAATGGCCCTCTCAGTCTCCTGACATCAATCCAATTGAGCACACTTGGAATATCTTGAAGCAGAGGCTCAATTCATATGAAACTGCACCAAAGTCAAACTTGGAGCTTTGTGAACGAATCCGGAAGGAATGGAGGAATTTTCCAGCCGAAATGTGCAAAAATTTGGTTGAAAGTATGCCTAGGAGGATTGCAGCAGTCATTGCAGCAAAGGGAGGGAACACAAATTACCGAATCACATCAACACACAAAATTGTGCCAATGGAGTTGTCACATGTTCAACTCTGCCTCTTGGACAATATGTACAGTACGTATGTGGCACTTTAGCAGCTGATAGAACAGATCTCTGAGAGTAACTGATCTCAGTTTTGTCTGTTCTGCAATTATTGAGTGTGTTTGAGCAGAGACTGTCATTGTGGATAAAACATTGGCACAATTGGGTGAGCCACTCTATGCAGCAACCGTTCCTTGTCACGTTCGACGCGTTCGGCACCCTCTGGTCGTTCGCACGCCCCGTCGCGCGCATCTACGCGGACGCACTCGGCGCCACCGCGGTCGTGGGACAAAGCCACGGCGGCAGCGTCGGCGGCGGCGGTATGGGCAGCGGAGTCGATCGCAGTAAGCTGCCGATCGGCGGCGCGGGCTCGCCTTCGTCGTCGGCGTCTTCATTGCCGGGAGGGATGGTCAACGCTGCTGCGCCGCCCTCGCCGCTGGAACGCAGAATGTGGGTGAGACAAGAAATGGGGCCGGAAGCGGAAAAAAAAAAAAAAAAAAAAAAAAAAAAGTGGGGGGTTTCCAAAAAGTAATTGACGCGCCCCGATTTTCGGTTTCTTCTCCCCAACAACGCAGAGAGGCGGCCTTCCGCACGGCGTATAAGCACGCCGACGCAACGCACCCGGTCTTTGGCAGGGCGTCGATCGGGTACCGCGCCTGGTGGCAGTCCGTGCGTGGTGGTGTTTGTTGTTGCCCCGTCATCTCGTGCTAAACCGCATCAACAACAACAACAAATAACCAGGTCGTAACCCACACCTTCACCCTCGCCGGCGTCCACGCCGACACGCAGCAGGTCTCGTCGTCGCAGCAGCAGCAGCAGCTTCCGCTCCCCGAGCTGTCCGACCGCCTCGTCCGCCTGTTCGCCACAAAGGAACCTTTTACTCTCCGCCCGGGCGTCCACGACGCCCTGAGCCGCCTCGCCGCGCTGTCCCCGCGCCCCGTCCTCGGCGTCCTGTCCAACTCGGACCCGCGCACCCGCGACGTCATCGACGAACTTGGGTTGGCGGGGATGTTTGATTTTGTCATGTGAGAACGGGGGAGGGGGCTCTCGTTTTGTTGTTGTTGATGCTGTTTTTTTTTTTTTTTTTTTTTTTTTTGGTGTTGAGTGGGATTGGGGTGGGGGATCTGATTAACAAAATTTAAAAAAAAAAGGCTGTCGTACAACCTTGGGCTCGAGAAGCCGGATCCGCGCGTCTTTGCCGCCGCCATCGAGGCGGCGTCGGGCGTGCTTACCCGCCGCGGGCAGCCGGGAACGATCGCGGCCGAGAGGGCCGTGCATGTTGGGGACTCGCTGGAGAGGTAAGTCAAAGGGGGGGATGTGGGTGGAGGGGTGTGTGTTTTTCCTTTGATTTATTCGGGTGAGATCTATTAGTGGGAGGAGGGCGACAGAGCCTTTTTGTTCCTGAAGAAGGTGTGTTTCTTTGTTATATGACTTATGTGGTTCTTGTTTTGTGGGAACGCGGGGCAAAAAGGGACGTGATGGCTGCTCAGGCGGCGGGCTGGATTGGGTTCAAGGTCCAGTACTATGGGGACGGCGACGACGACGGCGGAGGCGACAAAACGGGACTGAGTCGGCCGACAGTGGAAAGCAACCTTGACGAGCTTGTGCGGCTGGTGGAGAAGAGAGGGAGGGGAGAGTAGAGAACTAAGAGTAAGTTTCTTTGTGTGGGTGATGATGATGAGTAAGAGTGTGTGACTGTATCTAGCTGTGAATGAGCGGAGCATGGGCAGAAGAGCGTCTTCGCCGCAAGGCTCTCTCTTCTTCTCTCTCTCGCTCTTTCTCTCTCACTCTCTGTGTATCTCTCCCCACATCGATCTATCTCTCTATTTCTCGGTAGGAAGCTTGCTCTCTCTCTCTCTCTCTCTCTCTCTCTCTCTCTCTCTCTGATTTTGTGGATCTTCTAAAAGCTCCGTTCTCTCCTCCTCATTTTCGGACGCTGTGGGTAGAGAGATAGAGAGATAGACGGAGAAGAGAGGGCTGAAGCGAGCAAAAAAAAAAATCGTAAATTTGCAGACCGACCGACACACACTCCCCCCCAACCACACACCACTCACACGCTCCCTCTCCTCGCCCTCCCCCCACCTTCCCGAGTGCGGGCTCGTTTCTTCTGCCATCGCAACCGTAATCGGGGACTGGAGGGCGTCTTAGTGAGCGGGGATAGAGGGAATTCGAAGGCTTCCCAACTACACCCCCATTCCCTCAGCTTCCCCTCCTATCACAAAACCTGCCCCCCAAATGGACTGCCTCGATCTCGCCCTAATCCTCCCACCGCGCTCCGCCCGCCGAGTGGGAGCAGCGTCGGCGGCGGCGGCAGCAACTTCATCAACCGGCTTCCGACGCACCCGCGCCGCACCCGCCAGATCGGCCCTCACCGCCAAACCCCAAGCAGCAGCTGGAGCGCCCTCCACCGCGCGCCGCTCCCGGCGATCGCCGCCGACTCCCCCGTCCCCTTCCCCGTCCTCCTCCGACACGGAACGAAACGACAGCGACAGCGACGGCAACGGCGAAGGTCCAGAAGAGCGTCGCAGGAAGGCCCTCGCCCTCGTCAAGGCCGTCGCCGCTGCTGTCCGCAAGTCGAAACGCTGCGTCGTCGTCGCGGGCGCGGGCATATCGGTGTCTGCGGGAATTCCGGTACGACGATAGATGTCCGAGAGTGGAGTGGTGCGGTGGGCGACTGGACGAGGTGGGGAGGAGGGGGTGGGGAACACAACAGTCCAACCCATTCCTGGACATTTTGCGGCCGGACCCTGGACTTGTCGAACACTACGCTTCACCTAACCTCGCGCTCTCCACACACGTAAACACATACACACACACACACACACACACACACACACACACACACACACACACACACACACCCGTCGCGTCTACCATTCACGCTCTAGGACTTTCGCTCCCCAAACGGTCTTTACAATCTCGTCAAAAAACGATACCCTAATGTCGTCCTAAAAGGAAAAGACCTGTTCGACGCGTCCCTATTTCGTGACCCCCAGTCGACAGCGCTCTTCTACGCCTTTATGGCAGAGCTCAGGGCCCTTGTTTTAAAAGCCCAATTAACTCCCACTCACTTATTTTTAAAAACACTCGACGACCAAGGCCAACTAATGAGATGTTATACACAGGTGAGCCCTTTTCCTTCAGCATCCCATGCCTCCGTTTGCATGCTCACCATCCACCGAAAAAAAAATTCCAACACAAACACCAGAACATCGACTGTTTAGAAAACCGTCTCTGCTTCTCCTTTGACACACGGACACGTGTCCCAACACCCCGTCTCATCCATCTTCACGGCGATCTTGATAATCTCGTCTGCACTTTATGCCGCACAAAGTTTCCATTTGGCTCCACACACCTCCCCACCTTTCGGCAAGGCCGTCCGCCCGCCTGCCCCTCCTGCGTCGAGGCCATGACCATCCGCGCAGCCTCGGGCAAGCGAGCCCTCCCTGTCGGCACGCTGCGCCCGAACGTGGTCCTCTACAACGAGCACCACTCCAACGGCCTGGACATTGGCGTCATCGCCCAGTCGGACGCGCGGAGGCGCCCCGACCTGCTGGTCGTCGTTGGCACGTCGCTCAAGGTGGAGGGCGTTCGTCGGCTCGTCCGCGACATGGCCAAGGCCGTCCACGGATGCTCGGGCGCGGCCGACGCGGGAGCGTCCCCGGGGAGCGGCGACGCCGCCACTGCAGCAGCCACCGCAGCCCCAACGCCGCGCAGCAGAGCGCGCGGGCTCGTGGTCTTTGTGAACCGCACGCCCCCCGGCCGCGAGTGGGCAAACGTTTTTGACATTTGGATCCGGGGCGACTCGGACGACGCCGTCGCCCTCCTGCAGGAGGAAATCGCCAAGCTCGACGCCGCGGCCGCGAAGCGCGCCGAGGCCGCCGCCAGGCGCAAGGCGGCCACCCTCGCGGCCGCGGCTGCTGCTGCTGCGGCGGCGGTGGCCGTCGAGGTCGTCGACGACTCGGATGACTCGGAGCCGGCGGCGTCTGGAAAGGCCAAGCCCGACGTGGACGCCATCAGCGTTATTAGCGTCGACGACAGCTTGGACGACGAGGACGACGATGAAGAGGATGAGGTTGATGAGGTTGCGGACGGCGAAGAGAGAGTTTCGCCAGCGACGAGCTCGGAAGCGGAGGATATCACGGGGAGAATTGGCGATCTTACTGTCGATGGGGCGACAGATTCGCCGATTATTAAACAAGGTACGGCGACTGTTGGTGAATCGACGAGAACGAAAACAACACTGAACTTTTGGTTTCTTCCTTGTTTTTCTACTTGCTCTGCGGCCCTCTCACTTTTAAAGAAAACGAAATACCCGCAAGCTCTTACTACCGAGTCCGTAGGTCCTTGTCAGCAGATAGCATGCGGCACGAGCGGGTCTCGGAAGATCCGAGTTGCTCGGACGACGACGACGTCGACGACCCTTTCGCTTGCGATGACGAAATAGCCAATATTGTCGAAACGGTAACAGTGGAAAGCGACCTTGCGTCTGACGACGAGAGCGAAGATGATGATGACGACGATGAGGAGGAAAGCGAAGGATTTGCAATCGACCACGAAAGGAGGGAGGAGGAGCGCCTGCTCCTCACGGCAGTGCTGACGGCATCGCAGCAGCGTGGATCTTCGGTCCGTCCCCGCACTCTGGCGTCAGACTCCCTCGCGCGCTCCTCCTTCATCACCTTTGTGCGCTCGTCCCCGGCGCCCCGCCGGTCGCCGCTGTCGCTCTCCCCAACCGACGACCACCCCCCACAGCCTCAGCGGTTTACTTCTCCAACGTCCATGCAGATGCTCGCAGCCGCCGCCGCCGCGATCTCGGCTTCGTTTCCCGCCGTCGGCCACGACGGCCACGCTGCGCCGCCGCCCTCCGCCTTGAGCGGGCAGAACGACGAGCGAATGGACTTTGTGCCGCCCTCGCCGTCGCCGTCTCCGCACGCCGACGCAAACGAGTGCAAGGAAGGCTGGAGCGACTCGATGGAAATCAAAGAAGAAGAGGAGGAGAAGGAGGATGACGTCCGGGAGGTGGAGTCGCGCTCTTCTCACCGCAGCACCAGCGCACCGCCTTCAGAGGTTATTCCAGACAGCCAACGCGCGTCGTCGGCGGAGCCCACCGCGGGGGTTGCACATTGGGGAAAGAAAAAGAAGAAGGGCGTCGTCAACGGCGGCCGCGACGGTCCCGCAGCAAAGTTCCAGCCGGCGCCTGAACTGGGAACCCTCCGGCAGCAGGCCGCCGACGACTCGGACGACGCGGCGGCCTCGGCGGCCCCGCCAGAGTCGCCGACAAAGAAGCAGAAGCGCACATGCGACATCCCCGAGGACGTCCTGCGCCTCGGGCCGCCTATCCTTGCCACCGCCGGCGGCGGCCCCGCGGCGGCCCTGCTCGCCCCGAAGCGAGCGCTCCCGGCGTCAAGCGGCAGCGCCAGCAGCGGCCTCACTGGCCGTGCCGCGCCCCCGCCTTCGTCGGCTCCCAAGCAGCAACGCGCGAACTTGCCCGGAAGGCCGGCGTCCGCTGCGGCTGTGCCCGCTGTCGTTCCAAAGTCTCGTAGAAACCCCGGAGACGCCGCGTCCACGCTGCTGTCGGCGTCGCAGCGCTTGCCCGTGAAGACAACGTCGTCGTCGACTGTGCCCGCCTCGTCGTCGTCGCTGTCAGCGTTCAAGGCGCTAGCGACGAGCCGTCACTCGCCGGTTCCTGTGTCGACTCCTCCCCAGCCGATGCAGGTGGACTCGGACAGCGACGACGATGCCGCCAAGGCCGGCCCCGCCTCTGCGCGTCGCGCTTTCCCATCTTCGCCCCCGCGGCGCGGGGACGCCTCCCCGCGCAAAACACCCTCCTCGTCGTCCACCGCATCCGACCCCGTCGCCGGCTCACCGCCGCGCCGACCGACAAACGCCCCGCCTTCCACCCCCACCTCCCCCTCCGCCGCCGCCGCCCTCGTCGCCGAGCGCTCCCACCGCTCGCTCCTCGACCTCCTCGCCGTCGCCGCCGCCGCCTCCTCCGACCTCTTCCCCGCCCCCTCCGGCGCCGAAATCTCCGCTGCCGCCAGCGCCGCGGGTCCGCTCATCCCCCCCGAAGACCAACACCCCCCACCGCCCCAACACCCCGCCGCCGCCGCCGCCGCCGTCGCCGCCTCCCCCGACCAGCCAACCGCCCCCGCCGCAACAGCACCATCAGCAGCCGGCGACGAGCAGCAGCAGCCGCAACAGCCCCCCCCGCTCCGCCGCTCCGCCCGCGTCGCCGCCCGCCACAACCCCTCCGACCCCGCCGCCGCCTCGCACCTCCTCAACGTCACCGCCATCGTCGCCGCCGCCGCCGTCGGCGCCGCGCACGCCGGCGTTGGCGCCGCGTGCGCTGGCATCGACGCGGCGCGCGGCGTCGCTGCCGCGCGGTCTGCCGCCGTCGCCGCGAGGAAAGCCGCGGAGCATCAGCAGCCGTCGGTTGCTGGCGTGTTCCGGGTCGCGAGGAAGGCGGGAGGGGGTGTGGCTGCTGGTGGGGCGAAGGCGGGCAAGGCGAAGGGGAAGGCGGCGACGGCGACCTCGGCGGCGGGGGCCCGGAGGAGGGAGGCGCGGGTGAAGGCGGAGACGATTTCGGATGGAGTGTTGGATGTGGAGTTGTGAAGAGGAAAGGGAGAACAGAGCCCGCCGGTGGCTGGTTCGAAGGATTCTTGTTTTCTTTCTGAAGCAGACCCCCCTTCCCACACTTTCCTTTTCCTTCCTTTACCTGTTTCTCCTTGAGCTTGGTGTGCTAATTCTACACCCCTCCCGTTGTTGCTTTTCCGTGTTCTCTTCTTCTGTTGATTCGTTTCTGCTTTTTTGCCTTTTTTTTGTTTCGTTTCTTTCAACCTTCCCTCGCTGCTGTTTGTTCCGTTTTCACGACACAGCAGCGCACACTCACACTCGCAGCCCCCCCGGTTGGTTTCGGTTTTTTTTGACACCTGCATCGCGTCTGTCGCCTTGTCTCGCCACACAAACCCGCTACTACTCTGTCCCACCCTGTTTCTCTCCTTTCTTTCGTTGTTTCTTCACTGCTTTCTTTTTATCTTTTTTTTTTGTTTTTTCTGTTTGTTTTTGCCACCTGCCCCCATTCACAACAGAACCGGCCCGGCTGCAAGATTACCACCACCCTCACTACGCTTGCTGCTCCCAAACCACCAACTCTCTCTCTCTCTCTCTCTCTCTCTCTCTCTCTCTCTCTCTCTCTCTCTTTCACTCTGCCTTTGGTTACCGTTTCTGTTTTGTTGTTTGCAGCCGCCCACTCGTGGACCGACTGCCCCCCGCACCACCATCGTGGACCGCCATCCGTCCGCACCAAAAACACCCCCTCCCCCCCCATGATCTGTATATTTATTGTGGCTTTTTTTTTTTTTTTTTCGGCGTCGAAAATAAACCAAGCGAAAAAAGCCCACGCGCGCCGCGGAGGAGAAAGCCAAGGACTGGAGGAGAAGGTGCCAATCGCGACCGGGGATGGTGGGGTGGTGGGTTGCCAGGTTCGTCGTTCTTGGGGAAGTGCAAATCCCATTTATTACAGCAAGATACGGGGGTAGGGACTGCATCAAGGATCCCGAGTCGAACACACGCCGATGATGAAGGAACAAATGTTGAAGATTCATTTCAATACAACACTCTGTTATTCCAAATTTAGCGGACCAAGAACTGCACTAGCAACATCTATTATTGTTAATATGATAAAATTTTACCAGAAACTGTTTGATACTCCTCAAAAGTATTACTTTGAAATCATCGGGCCTGTGGGGGATTTTTTTTCTTTTTTCTTTTTTCCTTTTTTTTTTGGATGATAAAGGGTAAGTATGCCCTCGCCCGACGTCATTTCGAGGGAATATTTGATGATATTAATATTCAGTGGTTTTGTGGCTTGCACATCCAACACTGTGTCACGCGGCCCAGTGGAATCAAACGCCTGCAGTGTTTGTTTATTTCAGGCAAAACCGTTTTCGAGCTTACATGAGCGTCTTGTCGCTCTCCATTGCTGCGCACAACCAAGCTTCTTCTTCGACGTGATCAGAAACAGAGAGAGTGAGAGAGCGAGAGCGAGAGCGAGAGAGAGAGAGAGTGAGAGGGAGTGAGAGAGTGAGACAGAGACAGAGACAGAGACAGATAGATACAGGAGCCGCTGGAAAAACGGAAGACGCAAAAAACAAACAACCCACAACCATGACAAGTCAGAATCGAAAATGAAAGAAAGAAGGAAACAACAACAAACAAACTCAAACATAGGACTCGGAGACAGGCAGGCAGGCAGACAGACAGAGATAACAGACATTCAGTCACATTCAGACATTCAGCCAGACACACAGGCAGACAGACAGACAGACAGACAGACAGACAGACAGTGCTCCGTCAACAAGAAGAAAGCGTTTGCTCACAGTCATGGCCGCCACCCCCTCCTTCAAGGGCACCAGCGGCAGTAGCAACAGCAACAGCAACAGCCACGTTGCTGCCGCCACCGCCCACTACCCCATACTCGGCCCCAGCACTACAAGCAGCAGCAGCAGCAGCAGCAGCAGCAGCAGTAGTAACGCGAATAGGCCACAGTCTCCGTTCTTAACCACCACCACAACCAGCAGTGGCGCAAACAATGATGGTAGCGGAGGGCGACGTGGCCACGGCCACAGCATTAACAACACCAACAGCCAAATGGGGGCGGCCCTCTACACGGTCGCATCCCTTGGCCGCAAGCCCTCGGCGCCGGCAGCGTATCCGTCCACCACAACCACCACCGCCACCGCCACCTCGTCTTCCTCTTCATCGCCGTCGGCTAAGAGCGCATTTGTGAACGGAAGCGGCAACAACGGCAGCAACGGAAACGGCAGCGGCAACAGCCACAGCCACTCCCACTGGCGACCCTTTGCGCGCCTCTTTCAGCCACTCTCCTCTGCCTCGGCTTCGTCGACCCCATCTTCGTCATCGTCATCGTCGTCACGCGGAAGGAGTCCTACACCCTCCTCTCTAATTCGTTCGGAGGAGAAGACGGGGACGTTGTCTTCGCCGGCCTCGTCGTCCTCGCTTCGGAATGCCTCGGCCAAGTTTCGGTCCACGGCCGCCCGCCGCCGCGCTTCGTCTTCCAACCAGGTGCCCCCCGTCCTCACATCCGCCGCCGCTGCCTCAGTGTCCTCCTCGTCGCCTGCGATCGCCCCCAACGGCGGCGGCGGCGGCGGCTCGCCCGCGTCGATCGCCGCGACCATGCACGCCGCCCCCGCCGCTGCCGACGACTGCCGCCCGTTTCCGGGCCTCCGCACGCGCTCCGCGTCCTTTGATCAGCTCCACGGTGCCGTCGCCTATCCGTCGACCCCGTCTATCCCGTCGATCGTCTTTGTGCCGGCCCTGCCGCCGCCGCGCCCGCAGTCGCGACACGTGTCCCCGACGGTGCTGGGCCCGCCGCTCTCGGGCCTTGACGTGGCGCGTTCGGACACAAATAACAAGAGCAGGTCACGTGCCTCATCTGTGTCGTCTGCCGGCTCTGCTTCGGGAACTGGCGCCGCGACCGCTACAGCTACAACTACCAACGCGGCGGCGCCACCGCCGCCGCCTCCTACTCCTTCGCATTTAACCGCATCTTCTTCTACTACCACAAACCCGCACCACCAGCACCACCACCTCCCCCCGTCGGTCTCGCCCGTCGCGGCTCTCGCCGCCGCCGCATTCCCCAGTGCCACTCCCGCCGCCGCCGCCGCCAACGCCCCCAACGGCGCCCTCGTCTACCAGCTGCCCTCCTCCTCTTCCAGTGCTTACTTTTCCATGCCGTCGACCCCAGTCTCCGCCGTCGTTGCAGCAGGAGCCTCCTCGCCGCTGCCGCCGATCCAGCCGCTCCTCTCCCCCGCTCACCCCGCTCACCCCACCCCCGTCGTCTTCATTGTCGTCATCGTCGTCGCCGTCGCACCCCCTCCACCTTCACCACCACCACCACCACCACCACCACTACCAGCACACTTCCTACTTCCCCAACCCCGTCAACGCCTCGCCCGTCACGCCCGCGACGACGACGACGGCCACAGCTGCGACCCCGCCGCCGTCCCCGGGCTCCGGATCCCTGCCGCTCTCGCCGCTGCTCTCCCCCCCGCCGCACCAGTCCTCCGCCACCGCAGCCGCAGTCTCAGCTGCGGGCATCGCTTCCCCCGTTGCGAACCCCGCTGCAGCCGCGTACCCCGCCATCCCGCCCGTCCCCGAGATCCCGTTGCACTTGAAGGCGCAGGTCGCCGCGCAAGCGCAGGCGCTGGCATTGACGAGGGGAGGCTAGAGATGTTTGCGGCTTTGGTGGGCCTGGAAAGGTAGTGCCCCTAGAGGGAAGGGGAGGTGTGGGTAAGACAAGAAGGGGTCGGAAGGTTGTTTCTCCTTTCCCCGGGCCAGAAACACCCACCCTCTCCCCTTCCGCTCAGACAGCCACCTACTTCTTGACCCTTCACCCCCACACTCGTTCTCTCCTTCACTTTTTTGTTTCAGAGCTCTGTTCCTATGTTTTCTCCAGCTTCCACCTTTTCTTGCTTTTCGGTTTTACCTCCCTACTGCAAAAGAAACATCAACGCCTTATCCCCACCCCTCCTTCCCTCTCGGGATACCGATGCTGGTCCCATCTGCATTTTGTTTTTGTTTTGTCTTGGGACTTGATTTTTGTTCTAATAGGGGAATATGAGGACTTGGGATGGCGGGAGGGAGTCTGGCGCAATGCAATCGGTTTCCCGTTCAATAACAGTGGTCGCCCTGCCTTACGCGGCAGTCGTTTTTTCCGAAAAGTGCGGATTTTTCGTCGTCTGTGTAGGTTTGGGAGGCAAGGAGTAACTTGAGAGGAGCTCCTTCGACCGCGCGACTCCTCCTGACCGGCATTGCGTCCCTCTTCTCGTCTTGGTCCAGAAACATATATTTAACCTCGTTCGATGCGCGCGAAAACTTGCCGAACCAAATGGCCTGGCAGAAAGCCTTCTTGGGTAGGACTACTTTTTTTCTCTCTTTTTTTGACTGCCACCATACCTATGTATGTAGTTGTACCGAACACGGTCTCGCGAATAAAGGCCTTCTCAGTCAGTAATAACTTGTGCTTTTGTTTTTGAACAATGTTGCTGAAAGGGAGGTGGGGAAGGCGATGCAGAAAGGTTTGCAGAACGACGACCAGTTCGCAAGAGCTTCCATCCCCCAGCAACGGTCTTCCTCACTCGCCCGACTCCGTGGCCGTACGCGCAAGCGGCGCTCACGGACTACTCACCAGCGCGCGCCACCCGCGGCGCCGATGCAGCCCCGTCCGTCGCGTCGAACGCCGATGGAAGCCGACCCACCGCCGCCGCCCGCACCCGACCACATCCAGGAGCTCCAGCAGCGGAACCCCGATACGTCTCCGCCGCGGCTTCCCACAGAAACAACGTCCAGTGCTGCGCGAGAGCAGCGTGACGCGTCCTCCGCCCCCGCCACCTCGTGGGCTGCCGCCTCGCCCCACCCCGCGCTGCCCGTGCGTATCCGCAGCGCTTCCTGCACGACCCGCGGGTTCTGCGTGCGGAGGCTGGCGGCACTGATGTTGGCGCCGCCGCCGCCGCCGTCGTTTATCGGCTGGGAGCCACGGGAGGGCGAGGGCGACGGGCGGGGTGTACAAAGGTTGGCACGCTCCGCCGCCGCCTCCACCGACGACGCCTTCCTCCGCGTCGCCACAGCCAATCGGGCTGTGATCTCCGGTCCCAGCTTCCCTGCCCCTGCCATCCTGACTCCAGCAAACAGCGTCGCCTTGACCGCGCCCAGACACCCTGCAAACGCGTCCTGCACCGCCGCCCCCTCCTCGCCCGCGGAATCCACAAACTTGTACGCCCCACGCCGATCCGGTCGTCCAGCGCGACAAGCACCGCGTCGTCCGCGTCCACGCCAAACCCAAACCCATACACCCCAACCCCAGGCCCACGCGACGCCGCTGCGGCCGGGGTGTGCGGGATCGTTCGAACGGCGTGCGAGTAGAGTCTGCTGCGGCGGCGGCGGGGCGCGGGCGGTGGCAAGGGTGCTGCGCGCGCGCGCATCGCGGTGGGATCAATAAGAAAGACGGGTATATTTCCGTGCAACGGTCCCTTCCGGCGCTTCACCACAGGACCAGGACCGCCAAGCACCCAAACCACGTGCATTTCCTGATGTTCTCATCTCATATTAATAGCTCACTTTAATTTGACCGACAATTCGTTCGATCCTTTAGTTCACGCCGTTACAGACAGTTTTTCAGGCAGGCCCAATCTTTTCCGATTAGGGGAGGTAGGTTTATAATATGCAGCAGGTCGCAGCGAACACGGGGGTTGTGCTTCGCAGTACAGCGGGTGGATTAGTTTTTCTCTTGGCAAGGATCTGTTGTCGTTCAACATGCCGTCTTGGCAAAACGTGAGGGCTGTCAGTATCTCATTCGTAATCACGCATAGAATGACACAGCATCGGTCCGTCGGCATTGCCGACAGGAACTTGTGTTGGCACTTCAAGTTTGGGCGAGGGCGGAAAACACAGTCGGTGTTGATTGGCCCGAACCTCGGTCAAACATTCTACCACGCGAGTCGGCAGCCAAACAAAGTCCAAATCGGGTATGCGGTCGATGGTAGGATTTTGCTTCTCTGCTGCGCTCTCTCTTCTTTCCTGATGTGTTCTTGTCCGGCTCAACCAATGGGCGTCAGACAGACCTAACGTGACGCTCCGCCGGCCCGGCACTCGGAACTGAGACGGTCACACAATAAATGCAGAAGTAACTTAGTGCGATCAAGCAGCTCGTTCAGAACTGAAACTGGAGGAACGAAGAGAGAGAGGAGAGAGACAGAGCTACGGTGAGCTTGTGCCATACTAGCACAGATGATGTAAGCTGGAATTTGTCTTTAACACTGAAGCTCGGAAAAACTGCGGGGGTGATGCCTGTCACATGCATGTTCGATGCGTAGAAGAAAAAAAAAAAGGCGTAAAAAGCAGTAAACCGTACTGCACCTTTCGTCCGCTCTCCACCCGACTCCGCCCAGCCCGGCCGGCCCCCCCAACGACTCCGAGTCGCCCACAACTAGTCACAGCACAAGACGCCAGCATGCCGGTCAGGTAAGCACCGATGCGCCGCTTGCGAACTCCTACTTCTGCAGCAATGACAGCGACCTGAACGAACCGATGCAGCGAAAGCAACCAGTACATCGCCGGGTCGCTACTCGTCGTGGCAATCGTTTGTATATTTTATTTTGCCTTTTCCCGCTCCATGCAATGCCTTACACCCACCCACAAGACCATCTGCTTCCGCGAGGAGCTGCGCCTCATCCGAAACAGCCACCTGCTCGTCTCACTGGTGGTTTCCATGATGCTCAGCTTTGCGACCTGCGTGGGCAGGGCCGTGCTTGAGAGAATGACGGTGGCCGACGATCAGAGGGACGCCTACTTGAATGCGTATATCCTTCCGGCAGGTGAGGCCTTGCACCTGTTGAAGGTGCATTATGGTCGATTTCAAGCTCTTGCTTACGCAGATTCTCCACGCTTCAGCGTTTGAAAGCATTGCGGTATGATGGGATTGCGAAATTGCGGGATTCAACCGTTGCAATTGCTTCGCTGCCCTTCCTCATCCCACTCTTGTTCCCACAGTTTTGCGCATTTACATACTATAACGTCTATCGAGCTATGATTCTAGTTTGGCCCAATCAGCAGCGGCACCCGTGGATTGTTGCAGCAGTCTTTACGCTGTTGGAGCTGGCCGTTCACACGTGAGTAATTTCTTGTTTTCGATCTGAGCGATTTCTCGCAACGACACTCTAAACGAATTTTCCTTTATTCTCGAAAAGCTTCCGTAAGGCTACCTTTTGGTACTAGGATAGCAATTTTTCCTTCTTTTAACATGCCTTCACTTTTAGTATTAGTTCACATTCGATCGGATTTGTCGAAGGTTTCCACTTTTTTTTCCCCCTGTTTCCCAGCCAAAAACAGGATCGCTGAATCTGCTATGTGCTTTAAGTCAACAACCCAGGCACAGGGCCAACTCACCGGAGACCTCCTCACGCAGCAAGTCACTCTGGCTCTGTTCGTGTACATCGCAATCGTGAACTCTGGATTTTTCGTCGTTACTCAGCAGCGCATCATTTCGGTCATGAAGGAGGTCTACAAGGCGAATACCCCGATGTCGTACTATCTGGACGCATTGCTGCGCGGCTTGTTGTTTGTTGGAGCGTCCTTTGTTTTTAACGTTTCTGTCGGTAGGCAACGGTTTGCTGCGTCACTTCACACATGATCGATGATTGCTCAACTTTCCTGTTTTCCACGAACACAGACGGGCTGTTTTTCTCCCCCAATGATGGTATGTACCTGAAAACTCACTGGGCAAGAACTAACCTTCTTGGCACACCAACGTGCGACGCATATAGGAATGTGAGTCCGAACCACCCTGCAACCCCACCACCATTGAAACGCCCATCCTGTTCTCCCCCAAAAAAAGGTCCTTCATTGCAACAACACCTTCCATCCTCTTCATCGTCCTCCTGACGGACTCTGGCCGAATCCGCAAGCTTGTGTCGGAGCTGCAGCGATTGTCAGCGCCCCCCGCGCCGTTCGTGGTGGAGAGGTTCGCGCCAGCGCCGGTGTACCGATTGAATACTTTCCCTCCGGCAGTGGTGAGGGGTGAACGGAGCCCACACTATGTCTCTAGATAGTTGGGTTTTGGAGGTTGCGGGCGACTCATCTTTCGCTGGCTTTGCGAGAGGGGGATATTTTTTTCTTTCCTCGAGAAAGCGGAGACAAGAACAACACAACTGTTGATTCTTTATGTTGGCCTTGTCCCTGATACCCCTTTTTTTTTTTGTTTTTTTTTTCCCCCCCCTATTCTGTTTGTTTTTCCAGCCACCTGCTGTGATTGTCAGTTGGGGCGCAGTCATTGAGTGGTTGCCATGTCACGGTTCCTTCCAGAATCTTGGCTTTCAACAGGTACAAGGTGCTGAGAGCGGTTGAGGATGTGACGGCGCCTTCGTCGTCGTCGTCGTCTGTGAGACTACCACTAATAGACAGAATTTTTTTTCCTGGCAACCAACAAGAACGAGTCGAACCAAAAAAACCTCATCACAACAGGAAACCTTAACGGAACGAGGGCGATCGTTTCACGTTAGGGGAGAAAGAATCGTTTTCTTCGGTCCGCCGTCATTATCACCGGCCAAACACTCCTAGTCCTCGGAGTTTGAAACCAGGAAGTGTGATTAAAGTGCGGTGATGCTAGTTGCAAGGATAATTCAAGAAAGAAGACCGACAACTTCCAATCCTGCCACTAAATCTGCGGCATGGATGCGCCACACTCTGTTTGGCGTCGGACCCACTACCACGGAGTGTGGAGCGCCCAGCGGGGCAAGGGGGGTTTGCAAAACAACGAGGCGTCAGACTGACTCCACATCTCCCTGACGGGCGGCGGCGACTCACGGAACAGCACGCCCTCATTTGGTAGCGAGCGAGTCCGGACGGGAAAACAAAAAATTCTAGGATCGAGAGTGTGCGTGTTCATAAGAGAGCGAGCTGGCTCGAAACATATTTTTGTCTGAATTCGCACGGGGAAAACTGCGGGCACCGCTTGAGAACAAATAAAAATACTCATGAAAGAAGCAAATCGCCTGACTGACCGCAAAGTAACTGCCGTTCGCCCGCTCCTCACCCGATCGCCGCCCACCCAGGCCACTCTTGCAACGGCTCGCTGCTCTCGCTGCTGTGATAGCCCAACAACACTCAACCTGCCACTTCGAACGGCCACATGACTGTAAAGTGAGCTCCTGCCTCCTCCTGTTCCTCCTCCAGCAGCAACCAATTAACGAACCGATTCAGCGAAAGCAACCAGTATATCGCCGGGTCTCTTATCGTCGTAGCAATCGTACGTTTCCTATTCTTCCTTCCTTGCAGTCTCAAACGTGGCACCGTCACATCGGACTCAACTTCCAAAGATCGTATGCTTCCGCGAGGAGCTGGGACTCATCCGGAACCCCCATCTGCTGGTGTCGCTGGTGGGCTCCCTGATGCTCAGATTTGCGACCAACGTCGGGGGCCGCGCTTCAGAGGGTGACGGTGCCCGACGACCAGATGTTCGCATACTTGTCTGCGTTTATTGTTCCGGCGGGTGAGGCCGTGCTTCTTTTCGATGGCGCATCAAATGTCTTGCTTATGCAGATTCGAACCTGTTTCAGTGTTTGAAAGCTTTTCGGTATGGTCGGGGGTGGAATGTCGATCAAGCGCTAAAGTAGACTTTTTGCGCCCCTCACACGCACTCTTTCGTGTATCCCCACAGTTTTGCGCATTTACTTACTACAACGTCTACCGAGCCATGGTTTAGTTTGGCCCGACCGCCAGCGGCACCCGTGGATTGTTGCAACAGTGTTTACGCTATTCGAGTTGGCTCTTCACACGTAAGTCTTTCTTGGTCTGCCCGCAAAATGACACTAAAAAACGAGTTTATGTTTATGTCGTGATAAAGCACCCGTAAGACCGCCTTCTTGGTTCTCACAAAGCTCTCAAAATACACTATGCTGATCTACTTGTCGGCCGGCGAGACTCCGAGCGGGTCGCTGACCATACCATATACGACGGCAGCGATTTGCGCGCGGGAGAGGAAATGGGCGAGAGCGACTCAAAGAAGTGTGTTGTGGAGAATATTGCTTCGGCTCAGTGCATCATTTTTCCACCTTTTTTAACTTTTTATTATCAGTCTTGGTCGTCACTCAGTTGAACCTGGCGGTTTGTCCCAATTTTTTTTTTTTTCTTCCCCCCCCCCCCCATCGTTGATAGAGTTCATGACAATCCCACAGGCATTTTACAAAATGGCTCGAGACTCCTTCACGCAGCACCTGACCCTGTTCTTGTTCGTGTACATTGCCATCGTGAACTCTGGCTTTTTCGTCACCACCCAGTGGCGCATCATATCAGTCATGAAGGAGATCCACCGGAGAAACGCCCCGCACTCGCATTATCTGGACGCGCTGCTGCGCGGCTTTTTATTTGTGGGCGCGACTTTTCTGTTCAACATATCTGTCGGTAGGTGACCTCCCGCTTTTTGGTGGGCCCCTTCCCAAAAGTGTATGCACTGACTGTTCAACCTATTTCTGTTACAAACGAACAAAGACGGGCTCTTTTTCAACCCCAACGACGGTATGAGTCCCAATGAAACGCCGTGTCAAAGACTAACCCGTTTGCACAACCACCGCCTGCTCACAGGAATGTGAGTCACAGCACTCCGCCCAACCACACCAATACTGACCATATTACTGCTTTGTTTTTGGTGGGAACAAAGTACCTTCGTCGCAACAACGCCGTCCATCCTCTTTATCGTGCTCCTGACGGACTCGGGCCGCATCCGCAAGCTCGTCACGGACCTGCAGCGCGGCGCGGCACCCCCGCCCGCGCCGGTCGTGGTGGTTCCGCCGCCGCAGCCCGTGCTCCAGATGAACGCGTTCCCGCCGGCGGCGGTCAGGGCGCAACACAGCCCGCTGAAGGTTTCGAGGTATTAACTGTTTGGGGGGCAGCGGAGCCATTTCGTCGTTGTTTGCGATATGGGAGATGAGAGAGGGGGAATGCTGGAGACAGCTGGACCGCGGGTGAGGGCATCTGAGAAATACAATATAGTTTCAAGGCAACGATGGGGGAATCCGCATATGAGAGGGGACGTGACGAAGAGAGGTGCCGTACTTGCCAATGTGGTTGTAGAAAACTTTCGCCAAATAACTTTCGCCAAAATGGGATGGCAGCTTGTGCCATCAATCTCAATCTATCTTCCAGACTCGACAATTCTTCCAGAGGGATTGTTGTAACGAGTTCAAGAAAAAAAAAATAAAAAAATTGTCAGTCATCGTCAAGCGAAACAACCATCCATGAGACACATTCATCTCAACTTCAGAGCAACTCATTCTTTTCGTTCGTTTCATTTTTGGTTAGCGGACACCACGGCCTACCACAAAAAGAAAAAAAAAAAAATCAAGGGAATTCAAACAGTTGCCTACGAAGGTGGCTGAGGGAACCAACACAAAAAAAATGAAAAAAAAATAACAACAAGTATAGGCGAATATAAGGGGGGTGTCTTTAGAGCGGCAGCCTCATGGTGGTGGATGGGGTTGAGGTGGGGAAAGAAAAAAAAACACATAAAAGCATAGGCGAAGGCGTAGAGCGCGTTCGTAGTCAGAGTTGTGATTACGGTACATAAACAAACAAAAAATAGCAACACAAATAGACAGTTCCGCCAGGTGTTGCGGGGCAAAGGCGGCGGAGCCTGAAGGGGTTATAGTGATGTGCTTGGAGTCTTGGTTTCGGATGGTGGGCGGTGGTGATAGTGAGGGGAAGTTTTCGGCGGGAAGACGGTGGTTTACTGCGGAGTTTGGTGGAGGCCGGGGGGTTGCTTCAAGACTCTACTGCCGATAGCCGTAGCCCCCTCCGCCGTACTGCGCCGGGTCGCGCGCGTACGGCAGCCCTGCGTAAGGTTGTCTGCCCGTCGGCGACGTCGGGCTCGTCGGTTGCGACCCCCACGCCTGCTGTGGTTGGTACGCCTGCTGCTGCTGCGGCGTGTACTGCTGCGGGGCATACACCTGCTGTTGCTGCCAGTACCCGTCTCCCGCCGAGTATGCGCCCTGGCTCGGCCGCCGCGTCTGGAACCCCGGGGCGGTCGCCACAGGCTCCGCAGCGCCGCCGCCCTGCAGCATCATCCCGATCCCGCGCAGCTGCGGCGTGGCCCCTACCCCCCACGTCCGCCGTCGACCCGGACTCGACCCTCGCGGAAAACGCAGGGTACCCGCCCCCCGAGGCCGCCGAAACCGCCGCGACCGCCGCCCCGCGCGGCAAGCTGTCCGACCGCCGCCCGACCGCGCCCGGCGGCGACAGCAACTGCTGTGCCGGCTGCTGCTGATGGTCGACGCCGCCGCCGCCGCCGCCCCACCGCTCCGCCGCGTATCCCGCCGCCGCGGCCTCCGCCGACGGCCTCCGCACGGACGGCCGACCCCGCCCCGACGACGCCGCCGTCACGCTGCTCGACATGGACGTCTGCCGGTGCACGTCCACACCGGTCCCCGTCCCCACCACCGATCCGGGAACCGTCTGCCCGCCGCCGCCGCTGTACAAGTACACTTGCTGCTGCTGCTGCAGCTGCAGCTGCTGCGGCGGCGCCGCCCACGTCGGCGCCGGCGCGTCCCACCGCTCCCCGCCCGCCGTTTTCACGTCGCCGCCGCCGCCGTACCCACCACCACCGCCGCCGCCGCCAGCATACCCGGCCCGCAGCTGCGGCGGGTAATAATTACTCCCCCCCGTCGCGCTGCTCGCCCCCGGCCCCACACTCGCGCCGCTATCCGCCCTGCTCCTCACGACGACCGCACCCGGCCCAGGCGACCCGCGCTTCCGTCTCGCGAACCCGCCGCCGCAGCACGTGTCGCGCCAGTCCTGCAGCACCTGCAGGTTGACGCCAAAGATGAGGAACGCCCACAGCCCCACGGTTCCCGTGGTGATGGCGGCGGCCAGCAGCGCGCCGAGCGCGGGGAGGTTACCCGCGGCTTCGGCTGCGCAGGTGTCTTGTGTGGCGGAGGCCGAGCCGTTGGTGGAGAGGTAGGTTGTCACGATGCAGATCTTCCAGGTTTGGATCCAGGGGGTGGTTGTCGTGGTGCGGGAGGTCGGGATTACGAAGAGGTTGAAGAATATGACTGGGGGTTTTGTCGGGAAGTCCCAGGGGAGGGGGTTAGAACGAGCGGACGGAGCGAAAAGAAGGAAGCGGTCTTGCTCACCGTAAGTCGTGTACGTGACGACAAAAATCAACCCAAACATGAGCGCCCTCCAGTTCGTCTTGACGACGGCCACAAACTGCCCGCGCGTGCGGAACGGGCGATACGAGTCCGCGGCACCGCCGCTACCGTTCCCGCTAGCGGCCCCGGCGTCGACGCTGCTCCCTCCCGCGCCGCGCGACCCGCTCCACGACCGGTTCGCCAGCACGGCGATGTGCACGACGGTGCCGATGGTCGCGCAGAACGCCGGGATCGTAAACACGCCCTGCACCGAAAAGAACAGCGCGTTGGCGCGGTCCGGCGCGATGAAGCACGCGATCCCCACCGACGCGTCGACCCCGGACGTCGCGAACGTCACGGCGGTCATCACGGCGGGGAACCCCCAGCACACGATCACGCCCGCGGTTTTGAAGCGCTGCAGGAGGTTGGAGCGCCAGACGATCGTCAGGTGCACGTTCCAGATCTGCGTCACCAGGGGTTTTCCTTTTAGTCGGACCCTCAAAGCGCAAACGACGACAAAACGAAGAAGCTCACCATGTACGCGGCCCACATCACCGCGGCATACGTCAAGAACACGACCAACGCGCCGTTGACGGCACACACCGCACTGTTGTGATTCGTCGCGAGCGTCACCTCGTCCGCGCACTGCACCCTTCTCGGGTCGCCGACAAAGAACGCCTGCGCGGCCATCCACGCGCACAGCGCGGCGCTGAAATGCAGCACAATGTCGCCCGGGTGGTCACGCCGCCCCGGCAGCAGCGCCCACGACACCAGCACGTAGCCGGACAGCAGCGCCGAGGTCAGGTTCATGACGATCGTCGACAGCACGATCCGGTCGAATTCGCCCGTGCGGTAGAAGTAGGATTGGTACGGGCACGGCACGCAGCAGCCCGTCGACGGATCGCAGTTCATGGAGGCGTTGAGGTAGGCGAGCGAGGTGGCGGGCTTGAAGATGGCTGGGCAGCTGGACGGGAGGGCTGAATGGTTTTTGTGTGTTGGGTAGTGCGTAGTGTGGTGGGGTAGTGGGTGAGGGATTGGGAGTGTGTGCGTGTGAGTGGGTTGCGGGGATTATCAGTTTCAGTGGGAGACAAGCGATGGCGCTGTCTCACACACACACACACACTCTCTCTGTCTCCATCTGTCCGCCGCTCTGGCCTGACAGTGCAGGCGGGCGCCCACGGATCTGACAGTGCTTTCCTTATATGGCAAAGTCCGGCCGCTCGGGGCTCGGCCTGCGCGCATGACCGGCCTTCAAGGGAGAAGCTCCGACCATTCACACATCTCCAAGGATGCCGAGACAGCGAGAAGGAGTGAGGGAGAGAGAGAGAGAGAGAGAGAGATAGAGAGAGAGAGAGACAGACAGACAGAGAACAGAGAAAGGCAAAAACTCAACTGGTCACAACACCGCCCGCCGTCCCCGTACCCGTCCCGCCGCCCCCCGTCGCGTTCGCCGCCGCGGCCGTGATCGCGGGCGGCACGTAGCACCCTTCGGCGGCCGTCGGGTATGCCTCCGGGTCCGCCGCCGACACCGACGTGCAGTTGCGCGTCGCGGTCGCCAGCTGCGCCGTCAGCCCCTTTGCCGCAAACGTCGCCGCGCACACCGACACGGCCGTCGTGCACGCCGACTGGCACGGCAGCGTCGTCTTGCCTTTATTTTATTTTCCGTGATGCCGTCGTGTTAGGAGAAAGAAGAGAGAGAGAAGCGGGGTTCGCACAAAAAAAAAAAAAAAAAAGTACCACGCAAAAAAAAAAAAAACACTAACTCACCGTCCACGCACTTTGGAAACCCGTCCGCGCACGCCAGCGCCACCAGCGCGCTCGTGCACGCCGGGTCCGACCCGCCCACCACCGTCGTCAGCAGCGCCACCGACGTCGACAGCGTCGCGTCCACAGCGGCCTGGTCCGCCGTCGCGATCGCCACGTCGTAGTCCACCACGCTCGCCGGGCACACCGTCCCCGTGTATTTCACACCCGCCGTGCAGGCGGAGCCGTGCGTTGGAGTTGCAGAGTGGGTTGGTGTGGCGTGGAGGAGGAGGTGGAGGAGGACGAAGGAGAGGAGAGGGAGGTGGGGGAGAGAGGGTCGGGGATGGGGACGCGGCGCGGGCATGGCTGGTGGAGAGGGACGGGTTGTGCGGTCGCGCGCGGGCTGTTCGCGGTGGTAGAGTTTGCAGATTTTGCGCTGGTTGGGTTTTCGTTCTCGATTTTTTTCCTCTTGTTGTTTGGGAGAGGGGTTGGGTGTTTGCGGATGCGAAGTGGGTCGAAGACGCAAACAATGGGCCGATCACGCGCGGACAACGGCGAAACGGAGCGGCAGGGAAGAGCTGTTTTGGTGTCGGTGTCCGCCTGTCTTCGCAGGAGGATTGCGTGGAAACTGCGAGAGAATAGATAAAGAGAGAGACGGGAGGGAGCCGGTGGTGCTTGGTTGAGGGTTAGGGGGCAACTATTTAATTGTAATGAGGAGTGCTGGCTGGTGTGGTGCTGCTGATGCTGCTGCGAGAGAGAGAGCGAGAGAGAGAGAGAGGGAGGGAAGGGGCGATCGAGGGACGGAAGCGAGAGAAAAGCGTGGAGGAGGCCAGCGTTGGGGGGCTTGTCTTCTTGGTTGATCGATTTATGTTTTTGAGTGCGGCGCTGGCTGCTGACGTGACTGTTGGGGTTGTAGTTGTAGTTGTAGTTGTTGCTTTAGCTGCTGGCTCGCCACGACGTGGGCGAGGCGGGCGAGGCGGGGGGCAGCGGGCGAGTGTGCGTGCGTGCGAGCGAGGGAGAGTATAAAGAAGAAGAAGAGGCAGCGGCAGCGGCTGCTGTGTTGGCTTAGTTGACTCGCGCAGCAAGTAAGTTGGTGGCCGGGCCGAGTTTCAGTTTTCAGGTGGCGTGTCTGTCTGTCTGCCGGTCTGCCTTGCTGTCTCTCTGTCTCTCTCTCTCATCTTCAGTCTGTCTGTCTGCCCGTCTGCCCTATCTCCAATTCCTCACTGTCTGTCTGTCTGTCTGTCTGTCTTGCTGCTTCTACCTCTCTGAATCCCAAATTTTTTTTGTTTGAGCCTCTGCACGTGAGGATGCAGCAGAGTTTGTCTGTCTGCCAGTCTGCATGTCTGCAGGAAGCGTCTGGCTCGTCAGCCTGTCCCCGTCTCTCTCTTTGTCTCACACTGTCTCCCTCTCGCTCTCTCCCTTTTTTCTCACCCAAACAATATCGCTCGTCCGCTCTGACTGTCTCCGCCCTTGCCCTTCGGGAGTTGCCCACTGTCTCATCTCATCACTCTCTCTCTCTCTCTCTCTCTCTCTCTCTCCGTCACTGTCTCTGTCTCACTCACACTCTCTTTTCTCGGTCGCAATTTTCCTGGCTCCGTCTGTCTGCAGCCCAGTTCTCTGATCTAGAACAAAACCAACCCAAGCACGCCTGGAGAGCCACCCCATTCCACTCCCTTTCGTCATCGGCTGAGTAAATATGGGCGGATAGGGTGGTGGTAGTCCCGTGAGCGAAAAGAGCAACCCGTGACGCGCAGCGCAGGAGGGAAAACAATGCCATCGTCCAAGGCACGGCACGGCTCTCAGGCCCCCCCCCACATCGCGTCTTTAGTTCGGCTCGGATCTCTCGTCGTCCAGAAAACTATAAATACATGGAACGTGTACACGTCTCTTCTTGTTCCCGCCCGCGCGAAGTTTTCCTCTTGTTTCATCCCCCGATCAGGACGGGTCCGAGGGGCAAGGGCCGGGCGTAAGAGAGCGGCGGGCGGTCTTGACCGAGAGAAAGAAAAAAGAAAAAGGGCGAGAATTCAGAGCTGAAACGCTCATCACCAGGATGTTGTTGTTCTGTTCAGAATTGTTTGGAGCGGACATGCAGTGGTGCATTTTTACAGCAGAATCCCGAGAAGTTTGGTTCTCTCACCTCCTTTTCACTTCCCAAACCTCGAAAAATCAGTAAAAGAGAATTTTTTTTCCTTCTTTTGCATGAAAACCCAGTGCGAAAACGGGGTGAGGACCAAGCTCAAGGGCCGTTGGCCGGAGTTGCCACTGGTCTGGGCTTCGAGCAAGTACAACAACGTTTGGTGTTTGTTTGTTTTGCATGAGTTGCATAGGGGATGCTGGCTGCGGCTGTCTTCATTCTTTTCCTATTTGTCTTTTTTCGTTTCCATTTTTTTCACCTTGTCACGGCTCACGGTACTCAATTTCGGAATTTCGGAGAGCTGTCAATAATTACTTGATCGGTCACTGCCGAAAACGGCGAAGCTTGAACAAACAAAAAAAAAAATAAAAAAATAAAAAAGAAAAGGGCCGAGTTGATATTGTTGACTTGATCTCGCAACAAGAGGGTTTTCCCTGTTGTTTGCCCCGAGGTTCTCAATGTCCAAGGCAAAAAAACAAACGCCTCGTCCCTCGGCTGGGCGGGTCGGATATTTCATCTCAAAAACTGAAATCCTCGAACCAATATTGTTGAACCACCCCACTCCCAATTAAAGGAGGACGAAGGCTGTGTGCCCCCCGACTTGGAGCAGACTTCCATGAAAAACTGCCCAGCAACTGCAAATGCTTTGGCCCAAAAAACGCCCTTTCTGATGTGGAGAATGCAGAGAAGTGCATTATCTGCATGATTTTAGGGCGGATTCTTCAAAAATTAGGTCTCTGCGACCCACAAATACAGATGTGTGTGGCCCTCTGCCACCGCAGGCTTGCCATCCTGCAGAGTGGAGGGTGAAGATGTTGGCCAACCGCATTGGCGGTATGCAGCCTTACTGAGGCCACAATCTTGTTTTTGCACCCATTGTTCCTTGTCACCACCTGGGTTAAGGTGACAGACTCAAAATCTGTTACTCTCTGGGTGCACAGGTTTGAGTCCTGCCTTTTTGGACAAATTTTTTTTTTTTTTTTTATTGTTCCAGCACCAGAGGGCCAGGCGGGAAGAGAAAGTGCCATCAGCGGTGAACCATAGTTGACTTAGTCAAGGTATCACCTCAGCAAACCCACCCCATGCACTTTGGACTTACAGGGTTGTCAGGTATCTCCACCACATATAAAAGATAGTAACAAAGTAGAGGGAATGGGAAGGATTGGTGGTTGAAGAGAGGTTGTAGTAGTAAATGGAAAGGTTGAGGGATGAAGCTCTCAAAGAGAGAGTTGAAGAGATCAGGAAAGAGTAATAGTCAGAGGGGCAGGAGCCAGAGGGGAAATCAAGGCCAAGAGTTGTTGTCAGAAGGGTGAGGCCCAAATGGAAGTTCAAAAGGAAAGGTAAACAAATATGCGTTGTGATAGTAGTCAGAGCAGGCAAAGCCTGAGTCAGAGTTCCCAAAAGGGAAGGTTGGAGGAGCATGAATGGTTATAGTCAGAGGGGCAAAAGCCAGGTAAATGAATAAGTTGTAGTGAGTGAGGTTTCAAGGGATAGGAAACGGCAAGTCGAGGGCCGCGAGAGCAGTGGCCCCAAAGCGGCAAAGTCATAAACGATGGTGATAAAGAAGAGGGAATTGGGAAGATGACTGGGAGATTTGGTGGTTGAAGAGAAGTAGTAGTTGTACTGGAGAGGTGAAGGGGCAAATGTTCTCAAAGACAGAATTGCAGAGATAAAGAATGAGTAATATACGTTGCAATTGTAGTCAAAGTAGGCAAAGCCGGAGTCAGAGTTCCCAAAAGGGAAGGTTGGAGAAGGCAGCATCAAGGTTTATAGTCAGAGGGGCAAAAGCCAGGTAAAAAAAAAAAAGGACAGTAGGGTTGGAACTGAAAGTGAAGGATAACGGGCCAAGCAAACATTCTGAGAGGCAAATCTTGAGTATAAGCAATCTGGAGATGGCCTATTTGCAGGAACCCTTGTGATTGTGAGAACAATGAGAGATGAGGTGGGTCAATGAGGAATGCTGATGAAGGGAAGTTGTGATGGAGCAAATTGGCAACACAAATGGTGACAGGCCTTCTGAAGTGGAAAGATGAATGGTGACAGGAGGCTGTGAGTCTGCTGGGAGGGGTGGCATGGTGGCAATGAGGTGGGGGAGATCTGAGGATGACAGTCAGAAGGGCAAGAGCTAAGGGTAGATCATGTCCTAGATGCAGACAGCAAGGAGGTCAATTGGAAGAAGTTTAATGGAAGTGAGAAGTGGCAGCAGAGGTGTCGACAAGGCACAAGTGCTCAACGACGAGAAGTCAGATGGAAGCCAGATGGGTGAGACAGAAATGATGTGGCAGGCGACAACGAAAGTGGGGAGCAATAGGCCACGTGATTGAGGAAATAGCAGTGGCTGCCGATCTTTATCAGCGAGGTGGCTTGGATTCTGGGGATGCGGAGGAGGGACAGGAGTGTGTAGCGATTGGATCGAGACGACGGCAGGAAACACCAATGATATTGGTCAGCGGTGGTGGCAAGTTGACTGGGGACTGGCGGTGGAGTTTTTAAAGATGGCAATTGCGGCAAGTAGTGAAGGTGATAACTTTGCAATTGCGGCCTTCAGCTGCGATTGCGACTCGAGAGGGCAATTGTGGTCCGGCAGCAATCTGGTGGCGATCTGGCAACAGCAAGGCGACTGCAACGGCGGTGGTGGGGGTTGCCAGATCAGAGTCAACTGGGAATGGGGCATGACGCCCAAGTAGTCGATAATCGATGAGGCAGCGATCGAGATCAGGCAGTGGTCTGGCATTGATCTGGCGGCAGCAAGGCAGTGGCAAGGCAGCAACGCTGATTGATGGAGTGGGCTGCGGTGGTGATGAGAGGTTGATTTGGCTTCTGCAGTCTTGTGATCGCGATCTGGCGGCAATCTGGTGGCAATCTGGCGTCGATCTAGCAGTGCAGCGCCAGTCGATCCTGCAATGGCGACGCTGTCAAATTCCACTGGTGACTGCGATTCAACAGGGCAATCGCGATCTGGCAGCAATCTGACAGCGATCTGACAGCGATCTGGCAATGGCAAGGCAGCGGCAACGCAGCGGCAAGGCGGTGGAGGGCAGTGGCAAGGCGGTGGTGAAAGGTCTTGAGTGTCAGTTGACAAGGGTTTTTTAGATTTAAGATATTATTGCCTTTTTGGACAAAGCAGGAGCAGGACTGAAGGGCACGTAAAGTGTCAGGAACAGGGCAGGACAGGACAAGGCAGACAAGGAACTGAGAGGAGTGATGATTGCATTGGAAACAATAATTCACTTGAGGGATGGGACAGGTTCCCCATCCCCCTTTTATACCTTTTGAGAGTCTTCCTTGTCAAGACTCAAAGAAAGTTCCAGAAAGAGCAATTAGTAATACAATGATACCAATGATACCAATGACAACAAGACAAGTCAGGAAAGCAAAGAAGGTTCCAGAAGGTTCCACAAGGTTCCATGAAGGAATGTTCTAGAAGGTTCCAGAGGTTTCCAGAGGGTGATTCATAACATCATCTCCCCCTTTTAGGCCTCTTCTGCAACTTGGTGGGGTACCTGGTCTTGAACTTGAGCAGAAGGTCTTGGCAGTGAGTGAGGTTTGACTCTGGTTCCCAGGTGTTGTCAGCATCTGAGTAACCTTTCCACTTAACAAGGAACTTGAGTGTCCTTCCAAACCACTTGGCATCCAAGATTTGTTCAACCTCAAATTCCTCTTCACCTTCTACCTCAACTGGAGGAGCAGGAGGAACAACTCTGCCTGGAATGGAATTGGCCACAAACTTCTCCAAAAGGCTGACATGGAAAACTGGGTGGATCTTCATGGATACAGGGAGATCCAGCTTGAAGGTGACTGGATTGATTTGCTCCAAGATCTTGAAAGGTCCCAACTTGAGGTTGTCTAGCTTGGGACTTGGTCTTTTGGTCTGCAAGTTCTTCCTCAGAAGCCAAACTTGCTGACCCACAGCAAGGTCATGGTCCATTCTGTGAGTGTTGGCAAATCTTGAGGCATCTTCTTGGGCTTGCTTCAGGGTGGAGTCCAGGAAGGTGCTGATGATCTTGAGCTTATGCAAGTGTGAAGCCGCAGCAGGAGCTTGGACATTGGATAGGGTCTCTTGTCCCAGAAGATCTCCTCTTGGATTGAAGCCATAGGTTGCAAAGAAAGGAGATAGCTGGGTGCTTGAGTGGAGAGAATTGTTGAGAGCAAATTCTGCCAGCGGAAGGAGGGTGGGCCAATCATCCTGTTGATAGCTGACATAGCACCTCAAATACTGCTCCAGAGTCTGGTTTGTTCTTTCTGTTTGTCCATCAGTCTGAGGGTGATAAGCAGTTGACAGTTGAGACTTGATTCCAAGGGCTGCTGTGAGTGCTTTCCAAAATTGAGATCTGAACTGAGGTCCTCTGTCACTGATGATTGACTGAGGCAGCCCATGGAGCCTGAATATGTGCCGTAAAAACAGGTCTGCTGTTCCTTGTGCATCTATATTCTCAGTGCAGGGGATGAAATGGGCCAACTTTGTCCTTCTGCAGATGACAACAAGGATAGAGTCAAATCCATGGGATGGGGGCAGTTTCACAATGAAGTCCATGGATATTGATGACCAAGGGCTGATGGCAATTGGGAGGGGCTCCAGAAGTCCATAGGGCTTGTGTCTGCTGGATTTGTTTCTTTGACAGGTTTCACAGCTGCTGACATAGTTCTTGATGTACTTCCTCATGCCTGGCCAGTAGAAGTCTCTGGAAACAAGCTCATATGTCTTGTGCTCTCCTGGGTGTCCAGCTGTTGCTGCATCATGCCTTGTCTTGAGTATCTCAAGTTTTTCCTCTTCTTGGCTGATTTGAATCTTGTGAGGCTTGGGGTCCTTAGAAATAGCATGGGCCCACACACTGTCAGGACGCAATGAAAGGTGTGTCTTGGATGGTGGGGTGAAACCATCTCCCCCTTCAGGTGCAAGGTCTGTTCTTCTTGACAGGGCATCAGCCACAGTGTTAAGGTGGCCAGGAGAATAGCACAGCTTAAAGTCATACTCAGAGAGCAGTTCAGCCCACCTGGCATGCCTCTGCTTGAGCAACCTCCTTGCCCTGAAGAAGGTGAGGTTCTTGTGATCAGAATAGACAGAGATGCCTTTAGAACCAGCCAAGTAGTGTCTCCAGAATTTGAATGCTTCCACAATTGCAAGCAACTCCTTGTCATGGACTGTGTAGTTACACTCAGCACTGTTCAGCTTCCTGGAGTAATATGCCACTGGATGCAGAGGAGCAGAGGGGTCCTGAGAGCTTGGCTGGGACAGAACAGCGCCAAGGGCATAGTCTGAGGCATCAGTTTCCAAGGTGAAGGGAAGCAAGGGATCCACATGCTTAAGGAGTGGTGCACTTGTGGTTGCTGTCTTAAGAGCTAGCCAGGCTTGCTCTGCTGCTGGGGTCCATTCAAACTTGGTGGTCTTCTTGGTGAGATCAGTGAGAGGCTTGGCTATGGCAGAATAGTTGGCAATGAAGGTTCTGTAGAAGTTGCAAAATCCAAGGAAGCTTTGAACATCCTTGATGGAATTTGGAGCCTTCCATTCAAGAATAGTTTGGATCTTGTCTGGTGCCATGGAGATCCCTTTGTCAGACACAATGAACCCCAAAAACTCAATGGAGGTCTTGTGGAATTCACACTTCTCCAGCTTTGCATAGAGGTGATGCTGTCTGAGTCTCTCCAAGACAGTCTTGACATGTCCCATATGGCTTGCAGTGTCAGATGAAAATACCAGGATATCATCCAGGTAGACAATGACAAAAAGGTCCAGAATATCCCTGAAGATGTCATTCATCATGCCTTGGAAAATAGCTGGAGCATTGGTAAGTCCAAAGGGCATAACCAAGTACTCAAAGTGACCGTATTTGCATCTGAAGGCAGTCTTCCATTGATCCTGGGGCTTAATTCTGACCAAATTGTAGGCACCTCTGAGGTCAATCTTGGAAAATATCCTTGCATGGCTCAGTTTGTCCAGTAATTCAGAGATGAGAGGCAGTGGATAGCGGTTCTTGACTGTCATCTCATTGAGATCTCTGTAGTCCACACAGGGTCTCAGCCCCCCATCCTTCTTCTTGACAAAAAAGATGGGAGCTCCAGCTGGTGACTTGGAAGGTTGGATGAATCCCTTGTTCAGCATTTCTTCAATGTATTCTTGGAGGGCCTTGGCTTCTGGTGGAGAGAGGTGGTACAGTGGCTTGAAAGGTGGGCTGCAAGTTTCATCCTTGAGTGGGATTTCACAGTCATAAGGCCTCTGAGCTGGTAGCAGGTCTGCCTTGGTCTTGGAAAACACATCAGCATAAGGGAGATATTCTTTTGGTAGCTTGGATGCCAGCAAAAGGTCTGATGGGTCCAAGTTCCTGTGCTCTTCAGCAGTGGGGCATGAATTCTTGACTGGGAACTGTGATTCTTGAATCTTTGACTGAGAGTTCTGTTCTTGGCAAAGACTGTGAGCTGTGGAACTTGAATCTTGAATGTGGACTGTGAACTGTGGTACTTGAATCTTTGACTGTGGGTTCTGTGAACAAGAGTCATGGCCATGACTGTGAGCTCTATGAGCTCTACTTGAATCTTGACTGTGAACTGTGAACTGTGGAACTTGAGTCTTGGCTGGCTGTGAATCTTGAATCAAGGGCTTGAGAGCATGAGACTTGGGGGCTTGACTTGAGTTTTGGGTGACTGTTCCGATTGGTGGAGGTTGGACTTGACCAGTGACCCAATCAATGGCAGGGTTCTGGGCTTGCAGCCATGGTAATCCCAGGATGACAGAGAATGTGGGTGAGCCAAGATCCAATACTTCCAGATTGACCATGGATGGTGGAAAGTCTTGGATGTGGAGGTTTAGCTTGGTTTCATGGCTGATTTCCTTGAACAGAGCATGATTGGCAAAGTGGACCTTGAGGGGTGTGGATTTCTTGATCGTAGGAATGGCACAAGACTTGGCAAGGGTGGCATCAATGGTGTTGCAGGATGATCCAGAGTCGATAAGGGCCTTGGTTGTGATGGTTGACTTGGGTGAGAGTTGAATCTTGACATCCATGGTGAGTTGGTGGGGCTTGGAATCTGAGGTGTTTGTGGTGCTGGTGGTGGTGATGAAACAGGGGCAGCTTGGAGGAGGGTCCAGGGAATTGCCCCTCAGTGAGCCTGGACCTGGGAGTTTGGGTGATTCTTCCTTGGGCAGTCCTTGACAGCATGCTCCTTGGAGCCACAGTAGAAACACAGTCCCTGCTGGGCCCTCCTTGTTTTCTCCTCTTGGCTCAGAGGACCCTTAGGAAGTGTCTCAACTGCATCCACTTGCATGGGTTCAGGAACTGTAAGAGCTTGAGGGACTGGGGTAGGTCTTGATGTAGTTCCTACTTGTCTTTGCTTCAGCCTCTTGGAGTAGAGTCTGTTGTCAATCTTGATGGCAAGGAGAAGGGGTCTGCCCAGCTCTGAGCAAAGCCTTTTGACCGAAGGTGGAGGGCTAGGCGCCGATCTGTCCTGATTGCCTCAGCCCATAGAGACCCTTCAGTAGTAGCCACACTAGTCCTGGGGAAATCAATACGCCAGGTGGTGGTGCCATGTAGATCGGTATGTCTAGGATCCCATACAGGTAGGCTGAGGAGATGTAGATCTTCTCCATGTCCAAGCCGTACAGGGTGCTGAGGGCAATCATCACACGAAGTGTGTTGCCTCTAATAACTGGTGAGTAGGTGAGGGTGAAGTCAACGCCAGGCTGCTGGGTGAATCCACAAGCAATGAGTCGAGCACTGAACCGCTCAAATGGTGCCATCAAGTTTTAACTTAAGCTTGTAGACCCACTTGCAGCTGACGATGTTGGTGTCAGGAGGAGCTGCTGACTCCACAAAGACTCCCATCTTGCGAAGCATATCACCAGCCTCCTCCACTGCTCTGCATGAGGCGATGCCATGGCTTCCTTGCGCTTCAGTGGATCCTTGTATGTGTCTGGGGATACTTTGATTGAGTTGGAGTTGACGTTGAGGGCGTAAAGGAGTCTGTCTTCATCGTCAGAATCAGACTCATAGACTGGCTGGATATCGTTATCATCTAAGTCCTCGTCAGGCTCACACGCAAACAGCACATCTTGCACAACAGGCGCTGTCAGCGGGTAGCACTTCACCTGATGCAGCAGGGTCCACTTCACCACTGGGCCTGTCAATACTCCTTGCGGATAGAGAACTCAAGACGTCTGGCGACGCAGGGCCCTCACCATCCCGACCTGCCTGCTGATGAGCCTCTGCGCTGGACCTGGGCAAATTCTCCAGATCACTGGGCCCAGAAACTATGCCACATTGGATGTTTGGTAGACAGTTCTTGATTTGCGAAGCTTGACAATAAGCGTAGCTCCAAAATGTGAGTGGAACATTAGGTGCGCCAAGTAGAAGTGACCAGGTCATGTCCGTGACGGTTTGGATGTGGCGTTCTGCAACAGAGTTCATCTGGGCTGTGCTTGAAGGAGACGCCTTTGAGCTGAATTCCATGGGAGTCGCAGAAGGACTTGAAGATCCGATTGAAGCTCTCCTTGCCACAATCCAATTGGATGGCCTGTACTTTGAGTCCCTCTGTTTTCTCAAGAAAGAGAAGCAGGCAAATTAGAAACAGTAATGCATCGCTCTTGCAAGCAATAGGAATGTCCCAAGAGAAACAGCTGCTCTCGCAAACGACAGTGATTGCGTAGTTGTAACCATCAAAGGAAGTAATGGGGATGGAGTTGACATCGACATTGAGGGTGTGGGCAAATGGGAGTTCTTCCTCATCATGCTCTGGGAATGGCTTTTGGCACATCTTGGCAGTGACACAAGTTTGGCACTTTGTGGGGTGTGAAGCATCAATGGGCAGTAGGTCTGCTGTCGTCTGGTGGTGGAGCATATAGCCAAGGCGCTGGAAGCCAATGTGTCCCAGGGCGCGATGAAGTCTTTCAACCTCTGCAATCTGGAGTCTCTCGGCCTTGCTCACGACAGGTAATTGCCTGTCTGAGCTTGGGAAGTGTTTGCAGTGGACAAGGGCGATGATGGTGGCAGAGGTATGGCTGAGACAGTGAAGTCTCAAAATTCTTGGTGACGAGGAAGTGGAGCCCTAGACGTTTAGTGCAACAACCAACGGGAGTTCTATCGCTTCTGTTGAATATGGTGCCAGGTTTATCCACATCCATAGAGGCAAAGAACTTCCCGTCTCTCTTAGAGGTTCTCTTTTGGTGCGCCTGAGGTGGAAGCCTCGGGCATACTGAAAATTTGACTCCCCTGAATCACTGTAGTCAGACTCAGTCTCATACTCGCTGAGAGACTGCGAGGCGTCCAGGGCTGCAACAAGGGCAACTGGAGCATCTGCTTTCTTTGCAAGGCAGTCTCTGGCATAGTGGTTCTTGAGGCCACACTGGTGACAGACGACAACACTGTCAACTACTGAAGCATCTCGTTGCTGTTGGTCCACAGTTGCTGATGCTGCAGGTGGGTTGTTGTTGCTGTTCCTCTCTCTCTGGCTGCGGCGACGCTCAGACTCCTCCTGGTACTGACAACCACCTCAGTCAGGTTGTTCCTTATGAGGCCTCTCCTGATGGTTGCTGCGTAGCTTCTCACGAGAGTCAAAGCAAGCATGGCGCTGCTCTGACCTGTCTGCCCGTCAGGAGTGGCCATCATTCCTTCGACCTTGGGGACCACTGAGTAAGGCTGCCTTGTTCGCTGGGTCGGCAGGTGGCTCCACAAAATCTTCAGGATCGCGGTTGCAGGCCTCCATAATCTTCAGGTAGTCAAACAGACTCGTGATGTCTGTGATGGTGCCATCATCAATCTTGCCCATATAGTGGTTGACTTGGGGAAACCAGTATTTGTTGTTCTTGAAACTTTGGTTTAGTACATGGACAGCAGAACAAAAACTTAGGGTTATGTCAATCTGGTCACGCATGTCGATTGGAGTGAGTTCCTGTGCTTGCTGTAGGGATGCATAGTGTGTCTCAAATTTCTGTTGGAAGTCCGTGATTCTTTCTTTCTCAAAGTTTCTTGAACTTGTCAATAAGGTTCATAATCTGTGCAGGGTTGACACAGCCGACTTTACACTTGAGTTCGGCAAGGGCCTTGAAGACAAAGTGGATGCCGCTAATCTTTTGCTTGAGGTTTTCGCCAACATGATTCCAAATGTGCATCATGGCCGGCTTGTTTTCTGCGTAGGTTGCAGGAAAGACAGTTCTGTCGTCACTGAAGGTCCAGTAGCTGACATGCTGTGGGTGGTTGGGTACATGCACTGGGAGGATATGCATGACATCTGATCACGGGGTGCTGCAGCTGTCCAGTTGACGAATCCTGCACCAGTGGCAGCTGGGCCAGCTCCAGCAGCGGCTCCAGCAGCAGCAGCTGCATCAGCACCACCTCCGTCAGCACCACCTCCAGCAGCTCCAACTCCAGCTCTGGCGGCTGTGCCAACAGCGGCGCTGGCATGTTGTGCTGCTTGAAGGCTCACAGTAGCAAGTGCATCCTTGCCAGCAAGGTAGCCAAGTACGTCTTCGTACCATGTGTCAAAGTAGATAAGGTTATTGAGAGCCTGGTGGACTGGTTTGACACTCATATTGTGTCAGGGCAAAGGTTCGTTTTCGAGAGAAATACATCTCGTGATCAGTGGGTGAGGGGACAGTGGCTGTTTAGCTAACTGGTGAAGGTGATTGTTTGATCGGTGGTGGTGATCGATGGATGGTCGGTTCAACTCGCTCTTGTCGTGAGTCGTTTGTCACGATTTCAGGTTGGGTTTGCTTGATTGATTGCTTTCTTGAAGCAGTGGACGGCTTTGGTTCAATTCCTTGATGGAGTATCGCTCGCTCGATCAGTCGCTCAGCTGGTCTCTTCTTGCTCTGGAGAGCTCTCCCAGACCCCTCAAGTAGCCCACGAAGAATCGTTTTTTTGACGGCAATCAGAGAGAAAAAGACAACCCAATTAGTGGGAGGTGAAAAAAAAGTAGAAACATTGAAAAAACGAGCAAAAAAGTCGTACCACACTGGGTTCCAACTTGGCTCGGCCCTTCCAGCTGTCGCGCGCTTCGGTGCCACCGCTTCAGCACGATCTGCAACCACGACCCATCTGCCCACCATTGCCCTACCACACTGGGTTCCAACTTGGCTCAGCCCTTCCAGCCATCGCGCCACTGCCCTGCACCGCCGACCTGCACCACCTGCGCCGCCTCCTCCGCGTCAGCGTGGTCTGCAACTGCAACCTGGCTGCCCACGCTTGCCCTTGCTGACGCTTGTCCCTTGATTGCTTGGTGAGCTTGCTGAGCCAGCAGTTAAACCAACAGACCCTGAGAGAACTGCCATGATTGTTGCTGCAGCAAAGAAATTGGAATCAGAGACTCCAAGCCATATTTTTATAACCCTAACCCTGATGATTGGAAAGACTGTGCCTGTCACCTTCAGCCTAAGAACAGGCAGATTTCATGGTGCAGCAGATGTTACTGGAACGACAGTGAAATGGTTTGTGGAAGACAATTTGTGCCAACGAGAAAAGGTAGGTTGGACTTGAGTACTCATTTCATCCCAGAGTATGTGATGCCTTCTTCGTGGAATGATGTCTCACTTGAGGTACCTGCGCTTGAAATATAATAGTTTTGATCTTTTTGGATGAAGATGGCTTTGCAGGGCAACATGAAAGAGTACGGTCTTGAATCACAAGGAGTGGTGCAGTGGAGATGCCTGACGACCCTGTAAGTCCGTAGTGCATGGGGTGGGTTTGCTGAGGTGATACCTGGAGGTAGTCTATAACAGTTCACTGTTGATGGCGCTTTCTCTTCCCGTCGGCCCTTTGGGGCCAGAACAATATAAAATAAATAAAAAAAAAAGGAGGTGGCTTTGCAGGCCTGAATCCACAGGCTTGGAGAGAAGTAACCAAAGCAGACAGTTCAGTACTTCCTGAGTCATGGTGGAAGCGTGATGCAATGGATGTTGAGCAAGGGACCTTGTTCTGGAGCCCAGCTGTTCTTGCTACACTCCGGTCCCTCGGACATGAGCGGGAGGCTGACTTTGCTTCTATGGTTGGAAAATTTTATGAAGCTTTTGACAGGCAAGGGCTTTCAAACCATCAGCGAATGTCTGCCTGTCAATCAATTCTTCAGTTTTTTCGCAGTTCTATTGGAGAAGAACTAGCCCAGGTTCATTCAGCCACGAACCACTTTAAAGGGCTGAACAGCGAAGTTGTTTGGGGTGTCATCATGAATGCAACTGCTCTGATTGCCCAGATAACATACCTGGAAAACATTGCATGCAACAAATTGCATCTTCAGCAGGCTCTCTCTGAAGGAAGACCTCCCTGTCCAGTTCTCAATACTCGTGCCTTGAGTTCAAATCCTGCTGAGCAGAGATTTCGAATTATTTGAGAGAAAAATTGCAGTGGTGGCCTTGGAAGGAAGAGCAAAAATGACAGGAAAGTGTTGTAATTGAGCTCATCAAAATGGTACAGAAATGATCAGTCAACTGCCACTGAAATGATGAGCTCAGTCCGATCTTCTCTTGTTGTTGAAAAATTCATAAATACCTCAGATTCCAAGCGTGGCTTCTCACTCACCAAATCAGCAAATGGCTCAACTTACATTGATAGAACCACAGAGAAGAAGCTTTTCTCTTGGAACTATCCTTCAGCTCTGAAAATGATTTTGGAGGAAGATAGCTGCCGGAAGCTCAAGCAAAAGCAGAGATCCATGCGAATTGATCCCTTGGTGATGCCAACCCCAACCCCTCGAACCTTGTGCAAAAAGGCAAAAGCAATGCAGCTTGTACTTGTTCCAGTCCAAGAAGCAACTGACACTCCAGATGAAAGTAACATGCAATGATGACTTTTTGTGACTGGGGAGGATGTGTCGATGCAAATGTGGGCACAGTGAAATTAGGCAAATCGTCGGGAATTGCACTGCTGCTGTTTGGTCAATGAGGAGAACATTGTCACTCAAGTCACATTGGTAGCCAAACCACACACCATCTCTCTGTTGAGACAATCATATGCAAAGGTTGTAATGTAAAATGTTCCTGCATGGGTACTGCCATTTTGTAGAGAATAAACCTCTTCAGCAAAATGACTTCCCTCTCCCCACTCCGGGCACCATTGGTGATGAGATTGAGTACAGCCATTTGCTACATCCACTTAATTCACGGACATAATCGTCAAGTGTTGGATAAAAGTGGAGATAATTCCAGATCTCTGGCTTTGCAAGCTCTAATTGGATTGTGTCTGCAATAGAATTGTAATAGATCAATTTTCCAGTTGAAGTATTGAACTTTCGAGTAGTAACTTGACATATGGCCCCTTACAAGAGCCTAGCTGGGAAAGCATGGGGGGTCTGGGTATCTGTCACTCATGGGCCCAGGGTTCAAGTCACGACGCCAGCTGGTGAAGGCTACAAGAAAGAGTACGGTCTTGAATCACATGGAGTGGCGCGATGGAGATGCCTGATGGCCCTGTAAGTCCGTAGTGCATGGGGTGGGTTTGCTGAGGTGATGCCTGGACGTAGTCTATGACGGTGCACTGTTGATGGCGCTTTCTCTTCCGTTGGCCCTTCGGAGCTGGAACAATATAAAAAATAAAAAAAGTAACTTGACATATGTCCACTGCAAGTTTCTGGATTTGTTTGATTTTGTGCAAACTGGGAACATCATGGACTCCGAATATACAAGAAGTTGCAAAATTGCTCTCTTCATTGGATTTGGAAATCGAAAAGGCTGCTGACTGAAGAATTGTGCCAATTTCATATGCAGAGTTGGAACATCAAAGTAGAATGGTAAATTTGGTGGAGATGGAGTTTCTGATGCATTACGTTGAATATTAGGGTGTGAAGTTTTATTTGCCAATGTTATGGCAAGGTTAGCAGTTAGATTGGGGCACGCACATTGACGGACCAGATTGGTCTTGATTTTCCGTATTTGGCTCTGGGCTGCTGTGCATTACGAAATCAATTTCATCATATTCACTTTCATCTGATGGGTCTAAAGGCCCCAGCTACTCATCCAATTCTGACATCTTGCTCCGGGAGTCCGACTCCGAATGGAATGATTGACTTCCCGAAAAATACTGCTTGTTGCCACTGCAATTGTCTGGTGCTGAGGCAACATCACCTTCACTGGCACCAACACATGGATCGCTCGTTCCACCCCGTGGAGGGAAATCCCAAGCGCAGCTGTCTGATCGCCTGTCATTTGAAGGCCCAGCCAAGTGATCTGCATTCTCCAACTCGCCGAAAAGAGACGTACTAACTTGGTGCTTTTGAGTGCGTAAGTGCCAGTCCAGTATGCTTTTGTATTCGAACTCGCAGTTGCATGGAAAGCAGCGCCACTCAGAGGACATCGAGAACAATTGGTTGGTCAAATTGACAAGATCTTATTAAAGTGGCTCACACCAATTCCCATGTCTGCCTGTAAGCACAGGTCCAGCCCTCAGCCGTTTGTCGCATGACTGGCTAGGCTCAAGCCTGCCACCCGACTTTGAGCAGTGTCAGCTCGCAACAGCCACTCGTTCTTCCTGGCTGCCATCTCTTGTCTGTGACTCACTCAGCCAGGATCTCAGATTATGCAATCACAAAGATGCAAAGGAAGCGGTGCGCAACTACGGGGACGAGACACTGCTAACAGACGTTGGGGATGGTGTTGCAGATGGTCTGGGCGTATGTAGCTGTGAAAAACGAAATCAATGGCGGGAGGGAAAAGGGGGAAAGACAAGGTAGCGACTGCAAGGTGAAAGGGTTGGGACGGGATCGATTACAATTGGGAGCCACCCTGACCTCATTGCAGTTGATCGTCCATCCGGTGCTTGTGATTCCCTCTGCAGATGCCGAAAGACGACGCTGGGTAATATCAAGAGAATGTGTGGCGATGCCTGCGAATGAGTTTTGTGAAGCTGCTCAGGGCAGGTTGTGTCCGAGTGTGAGGTGGAGCGGTGGAGTCTGTGCAACGGCAAAAGTTGAGCCGATGTCATCGATTTCATCTGAACTGAGTATGGTGGATATGATTAAGCCAGGGACGAAGGGGGTGTACACGATCGAGTCGAGGGCAGCTTCCACAGCACACAACAGGAACGGACCTCAGCGTGGGATCGGCAGATGAGGTGGTCGAGAGAAGGGCGCAGGCTTTTGGGGGATATTAAGTCGCACACGCACACCAAGCCCCATTCAGTTTCGCTCTGTGCGTGCGTGTGTGTGTGTAACGACGAGGAAATATTCCCACAGCATCTGACTACCACGTCTGCGCCAGACATGACATGTCGGACCTTGGTTCAACATGAGTGCCCCCAACCTTCTCCAAGCTTTGTCACGAATACTTGTTGAACCCAGGCGGAGCCGGAATACCCTCGAACCTTCTGCCCGTTTTGGGGTGTGTATGGATTTTGCTAATTGTCGCCCTCAACCACTAAGTGGTCATGTTGCCCTCATTCATTATTCCCCCACATCCTCTGTTGTTTGTCTCCTTTTTTTCGCCTGATCCTTTTTTGCTTGTTGGATTTTTCTTCCTTTTCAATGTTCCTTTCCTTCCATTGCCAGAGCAGACAAAACAGCTGCCGAGGCCGCCGCTTCACCCATCCCAAGGCTGTCGACGCTGCGGCTTCGCCCATCTCCACCCAAGTCTAGTTCACGTCTGCTGTGCAGGTTCGTCGGTTGTGCCCATACTGATGGCATCAACCGCACTTGCGTTGCTGCTCTTGTGCATCCACGATCTCGAATCAACAAGGATTGCACCTGGTGGAATTAGAAGGTAGTCTTCGCTTCTGGGCTGCTGTTGGCCGCCCATGGGCGGCAGCTGCAGCTGGCTCCACAATGTACTGCTGCACAGATCCATTAATAATCTCATTCACTTGATCCAACAGGCGCTGTCATTTGCTGCTGTCAATGTTGGTGCCTTTTGGATTATCTCAGTGAGATTGTTCACAACAGCGTCAGTAGTTTGGAGTGATTGCTGGCTGTCCTGGATCTTGATTAGCCAGTGCGCATCCAGGCTTGCAACATTCAGCGTTTGGCCAGCTCTCAAAGAACCTGCGATCTAGTGTTTGCATGGCAATCCAAATGTTGTGGTAAAGCGACCTGAGCACTGTTCATTGTCACTAATGCTGCTGACTTGATTTAACTGCTCAAGTAGTTTGTTGAGGGCGTAAAGGGATACAACACTGATTCCTGGCCAGAGAAAAGGTACGTCATGCTTTGTTACTTTTCGACTCAGCGACCTCGATCGATGCCAGGCTTCATGGTGCTATTGATCCTTGATTGCATGGTGAATGCCATCAAATGCGCCAAGCAGATCTTTTGTTGACACCTTGATGGAGTTCTTCACGACGTTGTGATTTCCCTCAACTCGAGAAGTGGCCTTGTGACCCAGGTGAAGGTAAGAATCGACCCAGGCAGCGACAAAGCTTTCCTTGTGCTGCAGCCAACCGTCAAAGTATTCGTTCAACGCTGCAGGGCAGTTTGTATTTTGAAGAGCTTCCAAGAATTGCCGCTTCCCTTCGTGATATAAGCCCTCCGTTGAACTTCCAACCAGTCGCTGCCAATCTTGCATCACCTTTTTGATGATCTCTGAACTTCCAGCCCCGGTGAGCACGGTTTTGAGCTTGGCAAGGACGTTTTTGTTGATGTGCCAAATGCACAGAATGTTTGCAGTTGTCGGGAAAACGATGTCAATCGCGCGCATCAGGGCCAGCTCGCGATCTGTGACGATCACATTTGGGTCGCGTACAAGTAGTTCTCTGAGGCACTGGAGTGCCCACAAATAGTCAGCTGTTTCCTCCTTTGACAAAAACGCGAAGCCACGTTGACTGTCCTGTTATTTTCAGAAACTGTCACAATGTTCAAGAGTGGAAGACGAAACTGATTGGTCTTTTAGGTACAGTCCATCAAAAGAACGGTTGGTTGTTTGCAAATCTCATTGATTCCGTTTGGGGGAGCAAAAAACAGTGCCTGCAGCTTTCGGTTCACGCTGTGAGCACCTTTCGCTTCGAGCACATATCGATTGTGGTATCCCTCTGTGTCAAGCTTATCCAGCAATGCCTCAGTCGATGATCCATTTTCCAGTCGATCCCAGCGTCGCTTTTGGCTCATGTTTGCTATATCCTTCTGGGATGGCCAGCATTTCTGGAAACTTCGATCGATGGGCCTGCATGATGGATTGTGCGGAAAGGCCAGCATTGTGCAGGCTGTTGAAATATGTCAGCATCTCTGGGGTGAGCCTTCTTGCTGCGGCAAGCGATTGAAAGCTCTCTGGTGGGCAGGTATGGGCTGGATGTCACAGTCAACTTCCACATCCCTTGACTGCGAGTTGCTGCTGGCCCTGTGTGCCAGCAGCAATCAACCTCCGCTCCCCCAGATCAGGAGCTCTATTTTTATTTTTTTTTTTATTTATTGTTCCAGCCCCAGAGGGGCTGGTGGGAAGAGAAAGAGCCATCAACGGTGAACCATAATGGACTACGTCCAGGTATCACCTCAGCAAACCCACCCCATGTGCTACGGACTTACATGGTTGTCAGGCATCTCCAACGCACATAAAGCCACAATGATCAAAGGAGAAGGGGAAAACACAGAATCAAGAAAATAGCGAAGTGGGTCTGAAGGAGGTCAGTGTAAGAGAGGGGAGCAGCTGTGAAAAGTCGGAGGGTTGGGATAAGTCAGATTAGGGTACAGCCCATGTCAAGATTGAGAAGGGCAACAGTGGCTCAGTGAACGTCAGGGGGCTCAGCAGGAGATGGGTGACGAGTGGCTCTTGCTTGTTGGCGTGAGGGGAGTTGTATTGTGTGGTGAAGCCAGACAATGCCTGCAACAAGTTTTATGTGGCCGAGGTAGTGGTCAATCCATCTGGAAGAAGCCTTGGTGCGCAAAAGCCAGATGCCTGGGCAAGTGTCAGTGGAGTGCTGGCGACTACACGTGGTGCAGCAAGGTTGAGAGGGTTGTGAAGAGCTGTTACGAGTTCTGTGGGATGATGGAGTGGGAGGGAGGGAAGAGTTGATGTTTGGAGAAGACAGTGGGTGAGGGGCTGCAGAATGAGGGTGAGAGGCCTGGGAATTTGGTGGAGGGGATCTGCGGGGCTTGGAGTGCTTGTCAGAGGGCTTGATGGACTTGACTTCTCCAAGAGATAGTGTCGTCGCAACAGGGGATCCAAATAAGTTGATGGGCATCAAGAAGGAGCTGATGGAAAGCGGTGACAAGGGTTTTAAGGACAGAGGCAGCAGGGTTATCAAGTGAGAATAGGGAGTCATAAATGGATTGAGGGATGAAGCCACGAAGGAGGGAGGAAAAATTGATACAAGATTGATGATCAAAGAGAAATTCAGGGTGGGAGAGCCAGTAAATGGGATGAGCTTGGGGAGGAGAGCGACCATGAGGTGCAGGAGGAACAGAGGAGGAAAGAGTTTCAGCAAGGGTGTTGCAAATCATGGCAATGGCGTCAGCAGCTGCAGGGCATTGCCAGACATGCTCTGTGGTTTCCAGAGCATGGTGGCATCGACGACAGAGCCCATCAGGGTAGACTTGAGGGTGTCGTTGGTGTAGAACTTTTTGGGTGGACAAAGTGTTGCTGAGGATTTGAAGTCGATACTTGTGACGAGCAGAGCCAGGGAGGGTGCCAAAGAGGAAAGAGGGTTTAATTCCAGAGTGGAGAGCAAGAAATGTGGCTTCCCAATGAACCAGGTCAGGGTTGTGGGTGATGTGGGCAAAGGCTGAGGTGTTCAGAAGTGCAAAATGGTGAGAAAAACCTGTGAGGAGTCGCAGTTGTCGTCGAAGTTGGCCAAAGACCGGGGTATTTGAGATGAAGGCGGTGGCTGGGAGGATCTGTTGTGAGAGGATTGGTAACAAAGTTGGGTCAGAAGTCGAGGGTACAGATGATGCCAGCTTGTCTGCTCGTTCGTTGCCAGCGTCGCCGTTGTGTCCACAAACCCAGGAAACTTGTGGAGGGGGGCCAATCCAAGACTGTAGAATGGCTGCAACGCATTGCCCAAAGGGTGGGGTGGGAAGTGGTGTGCAAAAGATGATGGAGGGAATCAGAGAGAGGGGGTGTGTTGAGCTTGCTGTGCGGATGGGAACTAAAGCAGTTAGAGGGAAAGAGTTTCTCAAAGGTGTGAACCACTCCAAGATTGTCAAGTCGGAAAGTGAGGGGCAGGGAAAGCTTTGCAGTGATGGTGAGGGCAGCAAGGAGAGCAGCAATTTCAGCAGTTGTGGAAGTGGCAGTGAGTGGAGGGAGGGCAAAGGAAAATTCAAAGTTAAGCTCAAGGCAAATAGCAGAGCCAGCCATGAAGCCCTCCTTGCGAAGGGAGCCATCAGTTTCAAAGGTCAAGGATGGGTGGGTATGAGCAAGGTCAGCAGGGAGGAGGGGCACGTCCATTGGTTGAAAGCAGGGATTCATGAAGGGAGCTGGATTGAAAGGGGAGTGGCGGGAGGTGAGGCGTGGGAAAGGTGTGGGTGTGAAAACGGTGGTTGGGGAAGGCGAGTTAACAAAGAAAATGGGCTGGGAGGGTCGAGTTGCAGTCAGTTGTGCGGCTGCTGATGGGGACTGTAGGTGGAGTGTGCAAGGGAAGTTGGATTGTAGGGAGAGATGTGCTTGCTGCAGGGGTAAGAGAATGGGGGTGAGCCAATGGGGCAGCCAAGGCATTGGACCAAGTGGAAATTGTGGGAGGAAGGGTGAAGGCATTCAGGGAGCCTGGATAGTGATGAGAAAGGAGTTGGGGGTTTGGGAGTGTGTGAGTCCAGTTAACAATGCGGAAGAATTCCACTTGTGGTGGGGTCATCAGACAGAAAAAAACTGCCACGAGCAAGGGGGGGATGGTGAAGTGGATCCAAAGAAGATGGGTAAAAGGGATTGTAAAGAGGACCATCAGGAGGGCTGTGGTAAAAGATGGGAGAGCCAAAGGTGGGATCAGCAAAAATAAAGGTCTTAATGATGTGGTACACTTCACAGAGTTTGTCAGGGAGAGAGCTGTCTTTGTAGGAAGGACTGGTGAGGTGGAGGTCAAAAGTTGTTCAAAAAAGAAGACAGAGTGTGAACGGAGAGTGGGAAGCACTTTGAGAAAAATATGCCAAGGAACTAATGAGTTGATGGAGTGAGCATGAACAGAAAATAGGGGTGGACCAGAGTATTGGAAGGATGTGTGTTGGTTAAAAAGGAGGGGAATGAGAGACTTGGTGAAGTGTTTTTTTGGCTGGGACAAGGGTAAGGGATGTGAGAAAACTGGAGTTCCAGAGGCCAGGTCAAGTTGGAGGCGGTGCATCATGATACGGCTTATGTGGCCAACGAGAGAGGGGGAGTTCAAGCGAGAGTTGAGGTCAACAATCATGTCACAGCAGTATTCATTGTAAAAGTCAGGGAAGTTATGGGTCATGGGGTGATGGAGGAGGGCATTGGGAAAAGAGGTGCAGTAGCCAACTAGGCGTTTGAAAGTTTTGAGACAGAGTGTGGTGAGGTTGTTGAGGAAAGTATGGAGGAGAATGGCAGTTTTCCACAGAAAGCGGACACGTGGGAGGAGAATGTTACGGATGAGGTAAGAAGCAATTTTGTCACCCATCTTTTTGGGTTTGATAATGTCGAGGAAATTGGTGGTGGTGGAAAGGATTTGCTGCCATGCTGCTGCTGAGCTCATACTGTCTGCTGTGGAGTAGTTGCCTAGGTGTCGAAAGGTGGTGTTTGAGGATGTTGTTGAGGACAGTCTTTATCTTGCCAGAAGAGAAAAGGCCGTGTCTATGTGTGAGAGCTGTGGCAATGTCCTCCATTTTGTGCTTTTCTGCTGCCTGGCATTGGGCACAGTAGATGGCCTGGCGATGGCAGTTGAGGGCGGGAAGTAAAACATCACGATAGTCAGTTGTGTCAAAGAAGCGGGCTTTGTACTGAGAGTGGATGTGGGACAAGAAGGAGTAAGACTGATCTGCGCCCCACTCAGATGGGGTCAAAGGAATGGAAGGGAAGATGTTAGCCAGATCATGCACAGGGTCTTTGGCAAGTGCCCACAGCTTCTCTACTTTCCAACTTGCAACAAGGAATGGTTTGGCACGGCAATCTATCTTTGGCGCTACTGAGGAGGTTCCCTTGTGAGGAAGGAACTTTTTGCCAAGCCCAAGCAGCAACTCGTGAAATGATGTGGAGAGTGTGTCAAGGTGGCTGATGAGGAGTGATGCACGTTCTGGGGAGGGGTATTGACAGGGTAGGGATGGAGAATGGAGGAACTCAAGCTCAGAGGGGAGAAGAATGCTGTCCAAGGCTGCAAGGGCTTCTGAGAGGGGCAAGCTCAACTGAGATGGCTGATGTATTATTGTCGAGTTGCTCTTCTGAAGCTTCCATGGGTTTGATGACCTGCTGGCGCAGAGGGGAGAAGGGAAAAGTGTGGAAGGGGGAGGAAGCAAGAATTATGTTGAAGCGGAGGTGTTAGTGAGATGGGGCTCTTCAAGTGGAGAAGAAATGTTAGCTTCAGTGACGTAGTCAAGAGCAGGTGGTGAGAGCCAAATGCTGTCCAAACGAGAGGAGTAGGAGCCAGCAGTGTGTGTGTAAGAGGGTAAGTCTGGGTGCAGGTGTCGAAAGGAATCAACAAAGCCTTTCAGGGAGAGGGTGAGGAGGAACCTGTGGCGGGAAGTAGGTGTGGGGGCTCTGGTGGAGTGGTCAAGGGGGTCAGTGATGGCATTCCAGTCACCAAACCAGTAGGCTTGGTGGGGTGAGGTGGAGTCAGATGAGGAAAGAGAGTTGCACCATTTTTGCAAGTCAGGGAGTTCCTCAGATTGGGGGTCAGCAGGCCAGTAAATATTTCGCGGAGGATGGAGCATCGAGCAAAAGATAAGGTGAGGGCAATGGCACGAGTTCCAAAGTGGGAGATGTCAGTGATGTGTGGTGCCAGGGAAGATGAAATGATGAAACCAACGCCAGCGTGACGGGAGGGGGTGAAGGATATGAAGAAACCTTTGTAATTCCTAGTGATGTGACAAATGGAGTGGGTGGCCTCTGTGTCAGAGCAGCCAGTTTCTTGAATGGCAAGGATGGTGGTTTTGGTGTGATCGAGCCAGTGGAAGATAGATGCAGCCTTGGTGGGGAAGGCACAACAGATGTTCCAAGTCGCAAAGCGAAGGAGGGGTGGTGGTGTTGGGGGTGGTGTGCTAGACACAGGGCTAGTTGACATAGTTGCCTAAGGGGTGCAGGAAGTCCTGCTAATAATGTCTCTAATTTTTTTAGAGTGATATCAATAGCAAAGGGCTTTCACAAAGAATGAATGAGGATATTGGTCAAGTTGAGGCAGTGGTCCTGGTTTTTGAGGCAGTTTTTGGGGCAGGTTTGGCAGCAGGTTTGGGGGCAGGTTTGGGGGCAGTTCTGTTGGGAGGAGTTGAAGAGGAACTGGAGCTTGAGTGTGTGGTGACAGCTGATCAAGCTGGGACAGTAGTAGTAGAAGAAGGTTCAGCGGAGGAACAGTCGTCAAGGTCCTCATCAATCGGGTCATTGTATTTCAACCATTCTTCAATTGTCCAGAGGCGAGAGCTGAGGAGCTGGGTGGTCGTGTCCACTGCGGTGAGGCAGCTGTCCAATTGTGCAGTGAGTGGCACCAGTGTGGTGACTCGCTGATTTAGGTTGTGGATGGCGCCAGCATGGTTTTTGAGTGAAGTATCCACGTTGGCTGCAGCAACTGCGAGTCTCTGAATGTTGTGGTCCACCTTTGCTAAGCCGTGTTCCAGTGCTGCAGGGATTGGCTCAAGTTGGGTAAGCTGAGTGGTGAGTTTTTGGATGTCAGTGCGTACTGAGGTCTGATGCTCTTTCAGCTCTGTGTGCAAGGAGGTCTGTTGTGCGTGAAGCCGCTGCTGGATGTTTTCAAGGATCTTCAAAATTGACTGCAGCTCTGGAGGAGGGACAGAAGGGGGGGCAGGGGGGACAGGTGGGGGAGTTGCGGTGTCAGGGGGGGCCTTGTGCTGTCTGGCTGTTGATGCAGAAGGCGGAGCGAGTAAGAAGTCTGGTCCTTTGAGAGCAAGGGCCGCTGTCGGATGGTGAGGTTGCAAGTGGAGGTGAAGCGTAGGATGTCAAGTTCAGTGAGTGGGGCATTAGTGGGGTCTGGCTGAGTGGTGATTGTCAATATGTGTTGATCAGCGTGGGTGCCGAAGAACACAGAGGGAGGTGGGCCGCTCGTGAAATAGGGGGGTTCCAATCCCAATTCAGCACAAAGGTTGTGATGTGGTTGCAATGTGGTTGTGGTGGTGAAGGGGGTGATGCAGTCTGGTTTGGGGGGCGAGGACAGCGATTGCTGGAGGCAATCTGGCAGCAATCTGGAGTCAATCTGACAATGATCTGACGATCGGAAGAAAATCTGACGACAATTGGATGATGATCTGGCAATCTAACGACAATCAGGCGTTCTGGTGATGATCTGGAGTCAATCTGGCAACAATCTGACGATGATCTGATGACCTGGAGACAATCTGACAAAAATCTGACATTGACCTGATGATGATCTGACATCAATCTGATGATCTGATGTCAATCTGACGATCTGGAGTCAATCTGACATTGACTTGACGATGATCTGACGATCTGATGAAGATCTGACATCAATCTGGCAGTGGCAAGGCGGTGGATGGTTCTGGAGTCAATCTGAAGTCGATCTGAAGATGATCTGACGATCTGACAACAATCTGACGTTGATCTGACGTCGATCTGGCAGTGGGAAGGCGGTGGAGGGCAGTGGCAAGGTGGTGGAGGGTGGTGGTGGTGGAGGGTGCAGTCTTGAGTGTCTCTTGACAAGGTTTTTTTTGTTATCCTTATCCCCAGCATTCCCATCGCCCTTGCTGTTGTCGAAGTCATCGCTGCCGTAGCTGTCACTCTCGTCCAAATCCAAGTCACAGTCACCAACAGCATCAACATCGCCGCCCTCATCAGTGGTGGGTTCCATCCGGACACAGACAGAGGTTTTTGTTTTGTCTGCTCTGGCAATGGAAGGAAAGGAACATTGAAAAAGAAGAAAACGACAAAAAGCAAAAAAGGATCAGGCGAAAAAAAGAGACAAACAACAGAGGATGTGGGGGAATGAGGGCGACATGACCACTTAGTGGTTGAGGGCGACAATTAGCAAAATCCTTAACTTATAGCCAAACAGACAGACTCTTCTGTGAGACTATACTCACTCCTTTGACCCTGGGATCTAGGCCCTAGAGTGAGGGAAAGCAAATAATAGGCTAAAACTAACTTTATTGGGCTGTTGTCTGGGGGGTGTTTCAACCCTACTACTTGCCTAGTCCATGAAGTGTCCTACTGATCTGTCTAACAGGGGTCTCAAACACAAAGAATGAACATTCAGAGGGACAATCCTCTGAAGCATCAGTGCTGGAGCACCGATTACTCGCGTGGCCGTGGGCCGATGCAAGGGGAAACGGGAGGACACTCCTGAGGGCGCAACACAACTGCAGAATAAAGAGAGAGGAGGGAAACGGGGGTTTTTATCTCAGGAACCTAATCTCAAATACAACAGGAGCGGTTCACAGCGACAGGACGGAGAGGGCGCAACCTAGCGCCCCTTGTTGCGGACGGTGCTGCGGGAGCCCTCATCGTTGCCAGTGACGGGGGGGGAGAGAGAGAAGGAAGTCAACTATGTAGGGGTCAGAAGGTCGCCAGCAGGGACCTCGCACGCGGAAACACCTGCAATCGTACACACACCCCGCCGGGCTGTGTCGGCACGATCACTCGACCAACGGGCTTTATTGCATCGCACTTGTACTCACACATCTCACCCTCACAGCAATAGGACTGAGGCAGGCACTTGTAGATCGAACTCTCAGCTGTCGGGGGCTGCACCGGGCGCAGCCACCAACACCCCAACCCTATGCACGTATGTACAAGTGCCGAAAATAAATAATAAATTAGGCGGGCTTGGGGTATGGCCTGTCAGGCACCCCATCCCTAGGCAGTTGGGCAGTGTCCGTTAGTCACCGAAAAAGAAAATATGTTGAGAAAACCCTGGTGCAACGGACAGGAAGACGAGACTGGCAGTTTACTCGGGCCGACAGATGGTCCTCTGAAGTTCTCCTCCGAAGACTCCTTTTCTTGGTTTTGTCCCACCCATGGCCGCCGTTCTGAGCAACAAAATATCTTGAGGGTACTTTCTTTAAACTCCGACTTCCTTCCTTCCTTCCTTCCTTCCACCACCAATATTTCGAGATGGCGGCGATGTGGAGTAGTACATGTCTGTTGCAAGTGCGACTTCAAAAAAACAGCTCCGACTTGACGTTGGTGTGGGTGATCGCTTGCTTGTTTTTGATTCGTGGCTAGATCTGGATCAGAGACCTTCCACTCCCAGCGTTAACCCTTGATACCCGCTCCGCGCGGCTTACATGCACTTCCGGTCGATGTGCTGCGGACCCTCACATCGGACTACCTTCCGCACGCCAGCGACCGAGTCGCCCTAAGTGCGACGTCGGCCAACCGCGCGATCTTGGCACTCACCGTCTTCCGCGGCATCCGCTTCTCAAACATACCCGAGGATGCCGACGCCATCGCTGCCCTCACTGCTGCCTACGGCCAGCACGCACGCCACCTTACCCTGGACTGCTTCCTGTTTGAGAACCCACCGACGGAGATAGGCGACCGTCCTGCAGACCACAACGACGACGGTGCGCCACCCACATTCCAACCCGTCGAGATCTCCCAGCTCAGCGCTCTCATGGCTGTGGTTGATTTCGGCTTCTCCTCGTCACTAGATTGGAAAATGCTGATCGTCGTCTTCACATCTTTGAACGCGATTGTCGTCCTTGCTGCCACTAACTAAAGCTAAGATCCCGAGGCAACGGCCTGACCGATGCTGGAGTCAGGGCGGCGGCGCGATGTCGGCATAGAACCTCCAAACGAGGAGAGAGCAAGAGAATTGGGGGAGGATGGAACTGACATCGGCGACACTTCTTCCGAGTTGGTGACCGCCTCGTAACGCCATAAACTGGGTTTCGTTTGGAGAAATTCTTTTCTTTTCTTATCTTTTCTTTTCTTTTCTTATCTTTTCTTTTCTTTTTTTTCTCTTCTTTTGTTCTCGTTTTCCAAATACGTGAAGTTTTTTTTCCAACGGGTGGTGCATCCGCCCGATGCAACAGATGGTTTTGTGTGTGTGTGTGTGCGTCTTTGCTTTTTTTGTTGGTTTGCTCACAGCAGCACTTCTTGCTTGCCGCCCGTTTCCGCCATTCGCCGGCACGATCGAGTGCAGACAATCGCAGTCCTCCGCGCGCGCACGCGGGCTGAGAACACCGCGTCAGCAGATTTGGCCGTGAGACATCGGACGCGTCGCAAGGGCGCTCAGCCCCGATTCAAATTCCAACATGCTGAGATAAAAACCAAAATCAAACCTCCCCCTCCAACAGAGAGCGACGAAAAAAGCAACACAATACCCACCCCCAACTCTCCGTGGCGTTCCTTTTATTGCGATCCCCCAAGTCATCCACTCGACAATCCATGCGAGTTATCTCCCTCCTCGCCGTCATCGTTGCGACCGTCGGCACCGTCGCCGTCGCCGCACCAACGCCCCAAGCTGTCGTAACTTCTGGCGAAGAGTATGCTTCCACTCTCGGCGCCAAGGCCCCGGTCGAGTTGACCCGACGTGGTGAGCTCTCTGCCTGTCGCGTATAATGACGCAGAACATTGTTCGTGAACAAGCAATGTTCAAAGATTTCGCCCCTTCCCCCTACCCTTTCCTCAGCCGGCAGCGGCGTCGGCGACGCCAAGCCCCCCAAAGTATCCGGTCCGATCGGTGGCCTCAAGATGCCGAAGATACCCAACTTTGGTGAAACGAAGCGCAAATTAGTCGCCAAGGCCAAAGAGTACGGCAAGGCCAAGATGAAGGACCCGTCATCCATACCGGGAATGCCCTTCATGATGAAGGTCGGCTCGCCTTACATCCCGAACGGGAATCGCGGCAGAAAAGCTCGAGGGTCCCCCAAGGGCAACGGCGGCGGCGGCGGTCCTGACGGTAAGATTTTCTAGCTTTTGTCAGCCCGAAGCTACGATTTGCCCGTTCTGCGTAGCTTGGTGAACTGATCTTCTGGCCTGACAACCCTCTTTTTCCGCCCCTCGTCGCATCTTCCCCTTGGGCCTCTCCGAAAATAACGCCGCCATGTCCGACACCGACTCTGCCGATACGTACTCGACAGCGAACAACGACGAAGAGGCAGTTGACGAGGAGGAGTTTGGCGCTGTCGAGGCGGACGAGTTTGAGGACGACGAGGCCGCGGATGAGGAGGCAGTGGACGAGTCGGAGGCGGTCCACGAGGATAAGGTCGACGGGGAGGGGGTTGAGGACGACGAGTGAATATTAATCACAGTTTCTTGTAGTATTCAACTCTGTTCATTTTCTTTTACTAGACCCACTTCACAAGAGGCGGACCATCGGAGTTCCTGACTTTGTTTAATTTTTTCTTACCAACAGAACTATCCCCATTCTTCCACTTGGATAGAAATTAAATTGCGCTTTTGGCGAATAGGGACCCAGCATTTCCACACTGCATTGTGTTCCATCTGGCAGAAGCGATCTCATTCAACGAGAAAGACAAACTGGCAGTTTCAAGTGGAAAAGGCGCAAAATGATTTTGAGCAAACTGGGAAATTGTTGTTCCAAGCTGGTCAGTGCTGTTTTGCACCTTTTTCATTTAGGAAACGCCATGTCAGTCAACCCAGAATCCGCGCCGCCCTCAGTGACCCCAATCCTCCTAGCACCAACAAGGAACGCTACCACTCATCCAGCCAAGACCCCGAAAAAGGGAGCCGAAATCGGAACCTTGGACGCTCCACCAAAGAAAAAGAGGGGACGACCGCCGAAAAAGTCTGCAGAGGAGGTCCCAAAAGGAGGTTTCGACGAGGCAGACTGGGATGATGGTAAGGTGGAAATTCTTCTCAAAAGTCGCCTCGAAACTCATCGCGATGGGTTCCTGGACTCCACCGACAAGAATGGGATAATCGCGACGTGGAATAAGGTGATCTTGGAGTTTAATGCTCAGAGCGGCGTTCTTTATTCAGAGTCTCAGGTATGACGCAGTCAGATCTTAATTACCATTTAACTGAGTTTGCACGATGACAGATCAAAGGAAAGTTTAGCGCCTTGAAGAAGCAATATGGTTCTTTGAGTGTGTCTTTCCTTGAAACAGGCAACAAGAAGAGGCTTCATCCGCCGTCATATTGGAACACCATGGTACACTACTTCGGTGGACGGAAGGGGCTTTCGGGTGAATCATTTGGAACTCCTGGCACCCGCTTGGGCGTGGCGGATCCCAGTACTCATGCCGCAGAGCTGGACAATCAAATCTTTGCCCATCTCGAGCTTGAGGATGCCAACACGGTGGAAGAGGCTGACACAGTCTCTGGCGAGACTGAAGATGACCCCGATAGCAGTTCATCCAAGCGTCCACGGACAGGGCCTGCACCCACTCCCAGTTTGAGCTCATCGTCGAGTTCCACTTCAGCTGGCTCATCGCACCGTGTTCCCCCAACTCTCAAGCAAGAAAAGCAAGACCTGCCATCAGCGTTGAGTACCATTGGCAAAGGTATTCAGAACGGGATGGAGTATCTGGGTGATGCGATTCGAGGGGCTGCGTTGAGTGGAGATGGTGGGATCACGAAAGCTGGGCTTACTGAAGCCATGAAGGAGCTGGCTGATCGGCAAGATAAAGCATTGGCAGATCTGGCGACAAGGCAGGACCAGTCGCTAGATCGCCTTGGACAGGTGTTCCTTCAAGCTGTGCGAGAGTTGAAACAGTAATAAAGCAGTTTATTGCATTGCGGCCAAATATGCTTTTATGGTGTCCCTCTTTCGAACAGCAGCATCACCAACAACAACCTCCTCTTCCCGCACTTGCTCGTCCTCATTGTCCGTGTTTGCATCATCAACAAAAGATACGATTGGGGCTTCGTCTTTGAGATCGATAAGGACGTTATGCAACTGGAAGCACACTTTCATCAGTCTGGCCATCGACTCCACAGCAGAAATCTCCACTTTAGCGTGATCAAGACGACAGTGCTGATTCAACGGCTGCTGAAAGATTCGGAAACGCCCCTTAAGGATCCCAATGGTGCCCTCAACAGTAATCCGTGTTCGAGAATGTAAGTAGTTATAGCAACGTCTGTCTCGCGGCATGGAATCCTCAATTGGGTACGGGGTCATAACGTGGTGCATCAATGCATAGCCAGCATCAGCTACGATGTGCCCATTACGAGGAAGGAGGTTGTGGATTGTTTTACCAAACTTCGAGTTGTTAAAGATCTGCTTGTCGTTTGCTGATCCAGCTCTGATGTCATAGTCGCGTATGCACTTGCGATGGTCCACCACAAGCTGAACATTGAAGGCGGGATACCCTTTCCGACAGTACCACCCTTCAAAATCCTGCGTTGGTGCAATTATTAGACAACAGCGGGAACTGGCAAACAAAAACCAGTTGTACTCAACTTACATGGGGGCGTTCGATTTCGAACAGCGACCCGTCTATTGCAAGATAGGTGTTTGGGAAGCCGCAGATCGCTTCGAAGCCCTCCCGCTCCGCTTGCCACTTCTCTGCTGTCTTGGGAAGGGCAATCTGGTCGAACGATGCTTCGATGACCTCAACAACCTCCCATACATATCGCGAAGCTGAAGGCTTGCTTGTCTCGAAGGCTGTCGCTGATTCAACAAGGGAGTGGCAGAGGTAGTGCATAGTGACTGCTGTCCTGGCTCGCATGTCAAAAACTGAGTTAATCGCAGGCAGCCATCCGTGGGTTCTTAACCAGTTGTTTTCGATGCAGCTGGCAATCTGATCGAATGATCTGCGAGTGCAACGGAACATATCAAAGTACCAGCCATTGTCAAACGAAGTGTCATTCTCAACCTCCAGCCACTGTGATATACGACTGCTCCACTTTCGCGTTCTCTCTGGTGGGTGGGAGCGTCCATCGGAGACTGCTGCAACTGCTGATGCATACCCAGCGAGCGCGGCGGACAAGGACGATGAGACAACTGCTGCGAACACGGGCAAGTTCATTTGTCTGATTTAGCTCAATTAACGAAATAGAGCAAGATTAGCTCTGGCAAGGAAATAGCGGAAAATGTTTCCTCCATTAAGTTTTCAGCCAATCAAATAATTTCTTCCCCGATAAAGATTTCCACCTTTTCCACTTGAAACGGCCTCTCACACAGAAATACTGACACTGCACCAGTGCTGGTTCATGCCATTCCAATTTTCAGGACAGGGATCCCACGTGTGACCTCTGCTTGCCAAATACTTATAAGATACTTATAATACTGCAAGTCGAATAAAAGCTCTGTAAACTTAGTTGGTTAGAGTGTAGTGCTAATAACGCTAAAGTCACAGGTTCGATCCCTGTACAAAGCTTTTTTTGGCTTCTTTCCGTGATTTTTTCAGTCTCATGGCTCTAATTAGCATACGAGAGTTTTTGCAAATCATACAATTTCAAAGCGACCACTGCGCTGATTGTTGAAATCCGAGTGTGATGGAGCACAGTGGAGGGAGGTCAGGTGACAAGTCAGGTCTGCAATCAACTTTTTCTTCTTCGTTTTTACTGAATAATTGCGCGGGGCATATTTTAACACTCCCCCTTGCACATGCGCCCTTCTAGACTTACAGAGGAACCTCCAAGGATAAGCTGGTGAAGAGGGCGTAAAGCCCTGCTCGGATGAAAAACCCAAACTGATTGGCCAATCTTGTTATGAATCACCCTCTGGAAACCTCTGGAACCTTCTAGAACATTCCTTCATGGAACCTTGTGGAACCTTCTGGGACCTTCTTTGCTTTCCTGACTTGTCTTGTTGTCATTGGTATCATTGGTATCATTGTATTACTAATTGCTCTTTCTGGAACTTTCTTTGAGTCTTGACAAGGAACACTCTCAAAAGGTATAAAAGGGGGATGGGGAACCTGTCCCATCCCTCAAGTGAATTATTGTTTCCAATACAATCATCACTCCTCTCAGTTCCTTGTCTGCCTTGTCCTGTCCTGCCCTGTTCCTGACATCATAATTCACTTCACCCTCTCCTACTGCTCTCTGCCATCATGTCTGACCCAAACAACACCTTCCCTGATGCAACTGCCTTCCAAGCCTTGATGGACCAATTACAAGCCCTTTCAAGACAGACACACCAACTTCAAGAACAAGTCCTTCACCAGCAGCACCAGCTTCAACAACAACTTCACAACAAGAACATCAAGCTCTTCCCCTGCCCCAAGCCAACCAAGCAAGAGAGCCCAAGGTTCCCAGCCCTGACAAGTTCACTGGGCTGGCCAAAGACCTCAGGAACTTTATGGCCACTGTGGAGAATGTCATCCTTCTCCAACCTTCAAGATTTCCCAGTGAGCAAGTCAAGGTTCTTTTCACAAGCACCCTCCTGTCTGGTCAAGCTCAATCATGGTACCGATCTCTCCCAAGCACACCCACCGCCCTGCAAAAGCTCTGGGAGGGGCTGGAGGCTACCTTTGGTGACCCCTACGCATCTTGGACAGCAAGATCCAAGCTCAAGCATATCAAGCAAGGAAAGCAATCTTGTGTGGCCTACACCAACCAATTCAAGCAACTAGCCAGAGTCTCTGGATACAATGATGCAGCTCTGATGGAGCTGTACCATGATGGTCTCCATGAGTCTATCCAAGACATGCTCTCCCAGTCTCTGCACATCCTTGAGACCTTGGAAGAGTACTGCCTCTTCTGGCACCAGACCAAGTGCGGGCTCTGCTTCATTCTGGCGTATGTCGACAACCTTCCACTCTTTGGTCACACTGCTGCCATCAAGGAGGCCGTTGCAGATCTCAAAACAGAGTTCAAGCTTTGAGAGCTGGGAAAACTCAGCTACATTCTTCCAATGGAGGTCATTCGTGGTTAAAACTTCACAATTCTCCATCAGACTTACTTCCTCCAGAACTTCCTCTTGCCCTTTGAGGCTAAGCACGGACCTGTAATGCCTTGCAACACACCACTCAAAGTAGCAACCAAGCTCACCCCTTGCGACTGGCACTCCACTGACCCAAGTGAGGAGAGCATCAACAGCACTGAGTACCTTCATTTGATTGGCAGCCTCAACTACGCTGCAACATCAACAAGACCATACCTGGCACTCAGTGTCAGCTTGCTTGGTTCCTTTGCTCAAGACCCGTGCATCTGGCACTGGCACAAGCCACTCGACGTTGTGGGGTATGTCAAGGCCACCTCCACAGTTGGACTTCGCTACAGCTCAGACAGGAACAACCAAGTTGTTGGCTATGCTGATGCATCGTACAACTCCCGCCACGACTCTCGCTCACAGATAGCATACCTGGTGCTATTAGCAGGGGGAGCCATAGCATGGAAGTCAACAAGATCAGCAACTGCCCCAACTTCATCCACAACAGCAGAGTACATTGCCCTCAGTGAGCTTGGTCGGGAACTTGAGGCCATCAACAACCTCCACTTATAAATTCAGCATCCCCTCAACCTACTGATCATTGCCTACGAGGACAACACACCATCAATACACATGACAGTTAACGACCTTCGCACTGATTGTTCCAAGCACATCTGCCTTCGGTACCACCACATTCGGTCACTTGTTGAGGAAGGACTTGTGCAAGTTGAGTACGTCTACTTGATGGACCAGCTTGCAGACCTCCTGACCAAGCCACATGGACATGACATGGTCTATAAGGGCCGGACTCTACTTGGACTGGTCGACTCAACCCAAGACGATACCTGCAACGTCACAAGAAAATCCTAGAGACAAGATCAAAACAACCTGAGGAACATATTAGACAAAAGAGTATCAAGAAGAAGGAACGGAAGAACTCAGACCACACTGTCGTGTGGAAGGCGCAGCTGGCGCGCAAAGGGAAATCAGCAGATTAGGCCCAAAGGGGAAGGGAGGGCACTGGACAAACTTTTCTTTACCTTTTGCCTTATTTGGCTCTTCATGTATTTTTATTCCTACCCTCTTGAAGTTCACTCCTCAGCATTTTCCCAGATATTTTCACTTCCTTTCCCTGCCACAGTTTTCCCAGATCAGCCAATTGATTTGGGTTTTTCATCCGAGCAGGGGCTTCAAGCACTCGTCCCCAGTATCTTACCTCTGGAGGGTTTTGTTTGAAGTCTTGGAAGGGCGTGTGGACTTGACTTGTCACTGCCTCCATCGGCTGCCTTCCACCATCGTCTTGGTGCCACATTTTAACAGTCATAAACCTTACCGGTGAGTTGGCCGAGTGGTTAAGGCGGAGGCCTTAAGATCCTCTGACGAAAGTCGCATGGGTTCGAACCCCATACTCACCAATAAGACAGACGTTTTCTCATGCGCTAATAACATTCTGCAATCTACTGGTTTCACGCACGACCTCCAGCGCCAATCGGCATAGGCGAAATGCCATTGGTCTGACATAACCAGGCTTCGATTGTTTGGCGCGACTTTGATTTTTCTTGAATCAAAATCAAAAATCCTTTTGAGTGTCTGAAGTCGTGAGGATTTCTGGAACTTAGCCCATACAGAAGGCCCGACCGAACTAGAGCAACCGGAGCGAACAGGGAGCCCAACCCTGCTCTCTGCGCTCTATCGTAAGGTGGTTTGCTGCGCGGCGGTATTGGTGTGAAAGCAGGCGGCAGCAGACGGCAGCAGACGGCGTGTTCGTGGGTGAGGAGGGGCATGTTTGGCATCGGATGTAATATGTGCACTCTCAGCGAAGAAAAAATTCGAAAATGGCAACATGTGAGAAATAACAAGGTTCCGCCCGCGCTCGCAGCAGCAGGAGCGCAAACACACTCGGCGGCGGCCATCCGTAACCCCGTTCCGTATCCCGCCCACCAGATCCAAACGCGCCATGACACCGACACTCCCCCATTTTGATTGTGTTTAACCCCTAACGTTGTGGAAGAAACGCAAGGCAATCTAAGAGATCTAAGGGCATGGAAGCGGGGGGCGTTGTTTCGCTCCTAGTTCGACCAGGACTCGCTTCACATGCCAAAATCCCGCGAAGTTGATGTGGGTAAGGTGCCGTTTTGTCGCTGCAACTGCCAACCCAAATGCCACAAATGCTATGGCCAAAACATGAATTGAGCCGGGCAGTATGGGCTGTATCGAGGCAGAAGTCTTCGTAGTCCCTAATTGTCTCATGCATTACGAGGGCACCTTGTCAGGAGCTGGGCACTGAATTTGTGGACCCGGCAAACAACGGCGGCAAACCGCCGCGTGCGGAATCGGAAGCGGGCTGAGCCGCTCGCTAATTTTTCCAGCTTTGTTAATGCTTTTTGTCCCACCGTGCCCGCACTTCAATGCCAGTGTCTCATCTGCCTCCGCCTTTTTCCCTCGTTCTGTTGCCTTCTGTGCTTCCATTCATTCCCGATTGTCGATGACCGCCCGTCGTTGTCCTCGCCGCGGCCGCGCTCGCAGTCGAGCCTGCCTTTGCCCTGCTTCAAGCGACAGCATCATCATCACACTAGCCGCTGTCGCCGTCACAGTCGCCGTCGCGGCTCTTCTTTGTGCGCCGACCGTCCCCGCCCTCGGCATCACGGTGTCGGCCGCTTTCGAGACTGTTGTGGGCGGGCAGACTGTCCACGTGAGAGCCCCTGTTAATCACACACCGGCATACAATCGGCACACATCAATTTTGAAGCTCGCAACATCTCCCTCTAACAGTGCTTTCCGCCCCTCTCGTCAACCCACACCGCAACAACAAAAGGTAGGAGAGCCATTGACCTCCGGCACGCATGGAGAGGTCCATCACGCGACCAGCAACGGAAACCCTGCGATCTACAAGACCCTGCACGACGGCCAAAGCTGGGGCGAGAACGAGATCGCTGCGACGAAAGCCGGTGAGTTGCTTTCTTTGCGGTCCTTAGTTGTGTCTGCAGTCGTGCGATCTTCGGCCGCCCCGTTCCGTCCTCACAATCCGCACATGATTCTCCCTTTCCTTCCGGCTCCCCAACCCACCTCGCCTCCCACAGCCAAGCAGCTCATTGCGCACGACGACAAGCGAATGGTCCAGCACAAGGTCGGCACGCAGGGGTTGTCCGATTACCTGAAAAACAAAAAGGACAACCCTGGCGGCTGGACGCCAGACAGTAAAGAGATCGTCCGGCAAATAGAAAAGCACCAGGACAAGGCTGGATATAGGCACAGGGACGTGAATATTAACAACGTTCGCGTCGACACCACGAAAACGTCGAAAAAAACGGTGAGCCGGAGGGGATATATTCGTGGCGCGTTTTTTGAGACAGCCATTTTCTACAGGGTGCGCCGAAAATAAAGTTGGTCGACTGGGCGTACGGTACGAACCGCATTTGATGAGTTTAGCTCCCCCATCTTCCCTCGTGTATCTCTGCATCCTCATAACACCGACCGACCCAAAAAAAAAAAAAAAAAAAAAAAAAAAAAAAAAAAACAGCGGAAAAACCATCTAGCATGCCAGCGTCGCAAGTAAACATGGAAAAAACTTTGGACAAGAACTTTATCGCGCGAACGTGCAAAGCGCACGGCTTCGAGTTCCGCTCAGCGGGGAGGCTCTACCGTCGCGCGGGGGCCGCCTGCACAGCCAAACAAGCAAACCCCTCCGCGAAGCCCGCTGCCGGAAATGCGCGATCCGCGACCTCCACCGCCGCCGTGCGACAAAAAGAAGCCACGAAGGAGGCACCGTCCAAGGCCAAACTGCCGTTGGGCAAGGCGCAGATGACCAAGGAGAAGACTGGCAGTGTGCAATCCAGCAAGCGGGCGCCCGTGAAGACGCAGTCTAGCAGGTCGGGTGCAGCAGCGGCGGCGCCTGTAAAGAAGCAAGCAGCTGTGGGGAAAAAGAAGTAATTGGTGCGGTATACAGGGGGTTCCGTGCGTCTTGGGTTTTGACTGTCGTTAGCAGTGTAAAAAATTGAAAGTCACGGCTTCTGGAGTATTCTGGACATTGCTCGATTTTTCATCTTTCTCAGAGCGTATGCATTGATATGCAAATCGACATCCGAAACACCCCCCTCCACGATCCGCGGAGGACCGTTACTCGAAGGATTGGCTTGTCCTTCATCTTTCGCAAATCATCCCATCGAGCTCAACTCGGAGCCAGCATTTGTCATCGAGCAGTGCTTTTCCTTGTAAACAGGGCTGAGCAGGTTCTGGCACTTTGGGAAGCTCCATTCGGCACCGGAAGCGCGGCTAAGCACCAATTTGCCGCAAGGCCGATTTGAAACATTGTATTATTTTTTTTTTTCTTTTTGGTTGCGGATATCAAGTTCAAGTCTCGCGAAAATCTACTTTCTTCTCAAATGATTGAAACGGAATCATCGTAAGACCAATTTCGTACAGAAGCAATCCATCACTTTGTACAGAACAATTCAAAGCATCAGCAAAAGCGTCACGGCAAAATTAGTGAAGGCGAAGAGTTTCTTTACAGAAACTGAAGTGCGGCAAAGAGATAGACAGATATCATTGAAAAAAGAAGAGAGCAAAGAGCGGGAAAAACCCCAATCACATTCGGTACGCTAGAGGTCCGTTGTGCACAGTAGTTGTCGGCGGGTCGCGCGCGTACGGAAGCACTGTCTGAGCACGTCCACGCTCCTGGGGTCCTGTGATGAAGGTGGTATTGGCCGGCTGGAGTTGCCATCTTCGTTCGGTTTGCTCAGGAAGATTCGGCCCTCGCTTAAGTTCCTGAAGAGGCGGCGCTCGCTGTTGTAGAGCATACTGCGGTTCCAGTTGATAGAATGGTGTGCGCCCGTCTTCGCGGTCGTAAGGGGCAGCTCCATGGCTGGGGCGGCGATATGGCAGAGCCGGCAAGTCAAAGCTCTCTTCCGATTGGCGTGGGGCTCTTGGAGAGGTTGGGATCGGGCTTTGCAGCATCAGGCCGATTCCCCGCATCTGCGGTGTCGCATTTGGGTCTCCGGCGCTCCCCGGTCCCGCCGGGCTATACTGCAAACTGCCGGGACTTGCACCTTGTGGCGTGCTGTCCAATCGACCAAGGATAACCGTTGGTTGAGCGGCTACGCCAGTTTCTCGTGGAAGAGCTCCTGAAAAATTTCCGTGCTGGCCGCCAAAGTTCCTCTCGACGGCCGTTGCTCCTCCGTGCGACACCGGCGGGGCGGTCCTGGTGAACGTACCCCAAGGCTCGGTCACGTACGCCGCCGTCGGCAGATCTCCCAGCCGGTGCCTCGTTGATACAGAGCTGCCGTTGGACATAGACCGAACGAGGCCGGTAGCCGGTCCCGCAGCGGTGCCCGCAGCGTCGGGGAGGCGGTACACATCGCGAGCCGTTGAGGCTGGCAAAGATCCGACCCCGTCGCCACGGAGCCCAATCGGCGCAGACAGTGTCCTGCTCAGCCCTACCCACTTCTCTCCGCCACCATCCTTGTCCAAGACACCCTGCGCTGGTGGGTAATGCGGCCCAACGTTCCCCACACTGCCCAACCGCTCCAACCTCACCCCAACCGCTTCCTGGCCCCACGATTCGGCACCCAACTTTTCCCGCTGCCGTCTCCGCCCGCAGCACACCTCCCGCCAGTCCCGCAGAACCTGCAAGTTGACTCCAAAGATCAGGAACGTCCATATCCCGACGGTCCCCGACGCCATCCCCGCTGCGATTAGCGCTGACAGCGGCGGCAGGTTCCCGGCGATCTCGTCCGCACACGTGTCTTGCGTCGCCGTCGCCGAGCCGTTGGTGGAGACGAACGTCTGCAACACGCACAGCTTCCACGCTTGGACCCATGGCGCTTGCGGGTCGGTTTTGGCCGTCGGGATCACGAAAACATTGAACATTATGACTGCGGACAAGGTCCGGGGGTTTGGGTTTTGGCGAGAGGGAGTGATTGCACGAGTTACAGAGACGGCATGGTTTCCATCAGACATTGCATGGTCTCAGTCGGTATAGGAAAAATGAACAAAGTAGCAACAGCTTCCTCACCGTTCGCTGCGTAAGTCAGAACGAAAATCACGCCGAAAAGCAGCGCCCGCCAATTCGTCTTCACCACCCTTGCAAACTGCCCGCGCGTGCGGATCGGCCGGTACGCGTCCTCCACGCTCATGTTGCCGCCACCGCCGTTGACCGCCCGGCCGTCCGAGCTGGTCCCGCCGCCAGACCCGCTGGCGCCGCTACTCCACGACCGGTTCGACAGGACTGCAAGGTGCACGACCGTGCCGATCGTGATAAAGAACGCCGGAATCGCAAAAGCGCTCAGCTCCGCGTAGACCATCTCGTTCGCGCGGTCCGCCGCAATGAAGCAGTCGATCCCCATCGACGCGTCCACCCGTGTCGTCAGGAACGTCGCCGTGGTCACCGCCGTGGGGAAGCCCCAGCAAAAGGCGATGCCGAACAGCTTGTACCGCTGGAGGAGGTTGGAACGCCACACGATTGTGAGGTGGACGTTCGCTATCTATTTTTTTTTTTTTTTTTTTTTTTTTTTTTGGTTTTGTTTTGTTTTGTGGAGGCGGGTTGAGCGAAGCCTGTCTGGAACCAGCGAAGCCCTCCACACCTACCATATACGTCGCCCACAGCACTGCGGCATACGAAAAGAACACGACCATGGCGCCGTTCGTCGCGCACAACGCATTATTCTTGCTCGTCGCCATGGTCACCTCGTCCGCGCAGAGCACCCTCCGCGGGTCGGGCCGGGCAGGTCTTTGGCAAGGCTTGTGAAGGGGTCGCCGTGTTGAACACGTGAGCGGGAGTCAGCAATAATTTTCCTTTTTAGGAGATCCCCCGTGGGTGGGCACTCTGTTTCAAACTCAACTGGTCACGACGCCTCCACCGCCGCCACCGCCCGTCGCCGACTGGTTCGCCGCCGCGTCCGAGATGGCGGGGGGCACGAAGCACGCGGTCGTCGGGTACGGCTCCGGATCCGCGGTAGAGACTTTCGTGCAGTTGTTGGTAGCCGCGTTCAGCTGGCTCATCAGGTCGCTCGACGTGAAGGTCGCCGTGCACACAGACACTGCCGTGGTGCACGCGACCTGGCACGGCAGGGATGTTGTGCCTGTGGAGGGAGGGGTTGGTTTATCGGTGGTGTGGTGGATGCGCAGTGGTCACGCGATGGGGCAAAGTAATCGCACAAATGGTGGTTGAGGTTGTGTCTTCCGTCATACCATTGGCGCACTTTGGGTACGCAACCCCACACAAGAGCGCAACGAGCGCCGAGTAGCAGTTCGGGTCTACGCTCTTGATCGAAGCCAGAACGTTAAGGTACAGCGAGAGCGATGCGTCAACGGTCGATTGGTTGGCGGCGGCGATCGACGTCTCGTAGTCAACAACCGTCGAGCAGGTCGTCCCCAGGTACCGCACGCCCTGTGCGCATCCAGCTCCTTGCTGCAGGTCGGTCGTCGCCGCGATGGCTCGCGCTGACGGGAGAATGAGGAATGACACGATGATGGACGAGATCAAGAGGATCGCGATGGCATTAGTGATTGATGGAGAAGGAGAGAGATGGCGGATGGCGACGGTGCGTTGAGCCTTTGTACACATGCCGGAGGATGGATGTGTGCGTTCTGCTATGTGTGTGTGGTCGTGTCGCCTCCGATGATGCGGTTGGAGGCTGCCATGGCACATGTGAGCATGATTTGGGAGAGCGGTGTACAGTAAGTAATACCTTTCAAACGCTCTCGAGCTACGTGAGGACGGGGGAAGGCTCACGGAGCGCAGAGCGCAGCGGTGGCGGAGAACGGGCAATTAAGGGAAGGTGTTTTCTTTCTTGGCCTTCTCTCGAAGAACCGGAGAGGGTGAGTAAGTATTAATAATGCTCGCTTATGGGGTTAAAGGTTTTGGCTCTTCCAGGTTTTCCGTTGCCACGGAAAAAGGAAGGTTGGTGCCACCCATTGAGCGTTTCTTTTTCAGCGAGGGCCAATGAAAAGAATACGGAGAATGGACGAAGGCGGAAATTAGCTAGGGAAAGGAAGGATCATTTTGCGTATGACGATGTCGTTTCCTGCAATGCAGACCATTCGTCCCTCGGGCCGAATATTTCCCAGGGGTCGATGTGCTCGTTGTGCAGTACCGAAAGCCCAGAGTGCTCCAAAGAGAGTCCTCCATTTGGCGCAAGGCGAAAGGAACAACCGAATCAGCGCTTACAGATTGGAGCTGAAAATGAAAAGGGGAGATGTGTGCAGGTATGGAGCGTGTGGCGCGAGTTGGAGAAGGCAATGGTAGCATGATGGGTCTTTGCCTCGGGTGGCCATTCCCACCCTTTCCCGTCCCCTTCTCCACAATCCACAAACCCGGAGTCCAGCGACAAGACCCAAGAGAAATAGAGGATCGACCTCGAAATCGCGCACCGTTTCTTCTGAACGGCGCCGTACAACATCGGTAGAGTCGAACTCCTCCTTCCTTTCGACACAAAAAGCACCTGATTGAGGAGATGTTTGGCGGAACGGCTGAAAATTGCTCACAAATTCAGCCCTACCAGTACAGGATTTGAGTGTCACGTGGGCGGCTCCGTTAAGTCAGCCTCGCAGCATTCTAGCTTAGTTGTGAGAAAAGGAAGAGAAAGGCTGTGGGTTGACACAAAACTTATGGACTGCGAGGTTTCGCGACCAAAAATGTGCAATGCTGATGTCAACGGGCAAATTAAAAACAATCGAGAAGGAGACTAGGCCCATGGGTAGTAGACGTTCTTCTAAGCAGCTCGCTCTGCTCTCACAACTTTGTGCGAGGATTCTCCCACCAGCACGCCGGGCCGATTCTCCCAGTAGTCGGCCCCGTAATTCACCGTCACCTCTTCCCCGGCCTCGATCAGCCTATCGGCAACATACACAACGTGCCAAATTCTGCGGTGCGGCACGTACACCACCTCCGTGTTGGGCTCCTCCCTGTGGTTCACGAAGCGCAGAAAGTTGCCGCGGTACTGCGCGTCAAAGCCGAGTGGCATGGCGTTGCCGTCCTCGTCGAGGATCTCGGAGGGGTACGTCCACATGTAGTCGGAATTCTCGGCTTGAGGGTTGGAGAGGGTTTGGAATGTCAGTGATTTTTGTGAAAGGTTGGGGGGCCAAGTAGAAAAAATGAACTCACTGCTTGTCACGACGGACCCAAACACGCCAACAATACTCCCCTTCGCCACATGCATCTTTGCAAACACGCCGTACCCAACCTCCCTCGACACCCACCGCACCTCGAAACGCTGATCAAAAGGAAACCCTTCCTCCAGCGCCCACCCGATCCGGCGCCGCCACTCTTCCGCCACGTCCGGATCCTCCGCGTACTTGTCGTCCTCGCGGAGGTCGTGTTCCGACAAGTATTGCGCCACCGCGGGGTCCACGTGCGTAGTGTGCAGCACGGAGAGCCCAAAGTGTGTTGGGAAGTCGTCGTGGAAGTAGGACCTGGAGTTGGGTGCCGATGCGAAGGTGGCGCTGGTTGATTGGGTGGAGTTGTGCGGTGCGAGTAGGGGTTCGTGGGAGGAGAAAATAGTGCGCGGAATGAGTCCAGAGCGGAGTGTTGATAGGTTTGATGCGATTTCCGCGAACGGGAGCTGTGCGACATGAAGTGCCAGCAAAAGGTATTTGTTGGTGGGGAAAAGCACAGTCACCCGATCAAATATGGTTGGGGGACGTCAACCTACCAGCAAACCGGCGACGAGAGCGAGGACGGAAAAAACGGCGGCAGCCTCCTTCACGAATGTCTTTGGTTGTGACGGTCGGCGCACGGCATCTGCAGTGTGAGAATCCCGCTTGCACGAATGCTCGTCGTCGAGACGATGCTGAGCGATCTTGTGGGGCATGGGGGGTGTTGCGATGGTGTTATGGCTGCTTGATGCTCTTCGTCACCAAAGAACGCTGTTAGTCGATGCCTTGCGGTGCGTGTCCCCGCGGGTGGACGCTACTCCCATGATCCCTCCTCCACCCCCACGCGCCTCACTCACGTACACAGACAGGCAGTGCCGAGTGGAGTGCGAGCTTTTTCTCTGACTGAGCGGGCATAAGACAGCCGAGCTCCTTGGAAGACACCAAGTGCTTGGTCGTTGCGTCATTGGACGGCAAAGACAGTTCTTCCCTGGAGTCAAAGAAGACATATCTCATTCTCAAGTCCAAAACAGCACACGTAATTTTCGGCGTCGGTACTCAGCCCAAAGTCGAGGCAAATCCGCCGAGGTTAAGGTTTTGCGCTCCTTTGGTCTCTTGCTACGAATAAATGCAACGAGCGCAGCAAAGAGAAAGGAAAAAAAACTACGAAGAGACTTGCAGCACAACCGCTTATTAACTGGCACAAGTATTGTTAAATGTTGATGCAACAAGGAGAGGAGAGAGAAGCAAAGGAGACGCGGCTGAAACTGCTCCCCTGATCTCTCAAAACAATGCCTCGGTGCCAGAGCATGGCTATCTGCGTTCGGCGCGACGGAAAGAAAAGCACCGTGAGCGGACCAACTCTGGCCAACAAGAGAAACCGAAACCAACTCAGGTCCTCTGCAGATCAGAGCAAGGCTCAATACACGCTGGAAGTATTATGAAGAGACTATACTCAAAGACCTCCAATAGCTCCAACCACTTCTGACGCGGTCTCGAAAGCAAACGCTGCAAACCGCTATTGTCCTGTCCCTTTCAATTTCCCCTCCAAGTCCGATTCAACCGCTCGCTGGCCCTCGTCGGCGTGGTTCACGAACCGCAAGAAGTTGCCGCGGTACTGCGCGTCAAAGCCGAGCGATATGACGTTGCCGTCGGCGTCGAGGATCTCGGAGGGGTACGTCCACATGTAGTCGGAATTGTCGGCTGCAACGCACAAAGGGAAATGTCAGCCGGGTTTCACGTCGGAAGGAGTCGGGGGAAAGGGTGAAGGGAGAAAAAGAGGGGGAGCGAAAACTCACAGTTTGTAATGACGCACCCAAACACGCCGACGATGCTCCCCTTTGCCACGGGCATCTTTGCAAACACGCCGAACCCGATCTCCTTCGATACCCACCGCACCTCGAACCGCTGCTCGTCCGGAAACCCGTCCTCAAACACCCACCCGATCCGCCGCCGCCACTCATCCGCGACCTCCGGGTCCTCCGTGTACCGCTCGTCCTGGTAAATGTCGTGCGCCTCCAAGTACTCGGCTACGGAAGGGTCGATGTGCGTCGTGTGCAGCACCGACAGGCCAAAGTGTGTTGGGAAGTCGTCGTGGAAGTACGACGAGTCGATGGCGTCCCGTCCCACGGGAAATTTGCGGCTGGCGGGCGTCCTTGAGGAGGATGGAGATGGGCCTGTGGCGTTGTTGACTGCGTGCAATTGTTCGTGATACGTGAACGGTGGGTGACGGCCGAGGCTCGGGCCGCCTGGTGAGAAGGGCGAACCAATGTTTTTGGAGTCGAGCTGAAAAGTGTTGGGGACCAATGCGAAGGGGGGAGAGGGGAGAGGGGAGTCAGTGGAAGTAAATTGGGTGACGATTCAACAAAGGTTGGAGCAGGTCGCAGAGTTGCTTACCAGGAGTCCGGCAACCAACGCCAAGAATGAAATCACCGCGACCTTGAAAATGCGCACCGTCACTTTCGACGGTCGGTGTGCAGTCTCGGCGGCCGTGTTGAGCTCCTGCTTCGCATTCGCAGCCGACAGGACCTGCGTGAGGTGATGCTCGATGACCGACGACGAGGGCATTTTTGACCGTGGTTTCTTCAGTGCCGGGGGTTGGGGGCAGGGGGGATTGTTTAACCAGTACTGCTTGCAAGCTGCTATTTATGTGTTGAAATCGGCGGCCTGCACATGTCCTCAGCCGTGGCAGTCGGTGAGACAAAACCAATGGGGAGGGAAGAAGGACGTAGTTGTAGAGAAGGCAGAAAGAGCGGCTCCAGGCATGAAATGTCGATGAAACTCGCAACGGCTCGTGGAATCCGGCGGAACTCCGCTTCCTAAATCGTGCACTTTTTTGGTGGTTTATTCTCCTTTTGGCCTTAATTTCTATCCCCCGTTCATAATTCTTTGCGGAAGATGCTGGCCGTTGTTTTTGCGTCACAAATGATTTCGGCGGGCTGAGCTCACCTCTACCAACCGCAAGCCATATAACCAAAATGAGAAAAAAAATTGGAGCCTCAGCCACGGCTGCCGCGCACCTTCGGCCAGAAAGAGAAAGAAAAATGGGTGGCCCAGAGGATACTGTTTTGTCAAAAGAAATGGTTTTCACTGCCATTTGTTCGATGATGCTTCTCACCAAGCTTCCGCAATCTATTCGCTGGTAGGCCTCCGCCCACATGTGGTGAGCCCCAGTTCTGTCGTTGCACCATCAGTCGGCCCACCCCCCAACGCGAGGTTTTTCTGGATACTCCTCGTGTCTGGTTCCGCACGAATCCGCCAGCACCCGGCGTCAGCAACGCCGCGAACATTCCAGTGGATCCCTGCGAACGTTAACGCGATCTTGCCACGCTTGCGCACTCGACCGGACACGTCTCTGACGCTGACCGCGAGCGCTGCACGCGAATCGGGAATGCCGCAGTTTGTCGGACTGCTCGCCTGGAAAAGCAATGCACGGTAGGATCCAAACCGAAACAAGGAAAGCACGGGGAGTACCTGCTATGGGAACGCTGGAAGGGTTTCGCGGAAATCCATGATTTGCTCTCAGCTGGGCGATGGATTGACAGTGCTGGTGACGCGCGCGTAGTGCCCTTTGCATGCGAGGGCATTGGCTGGACACTGGTTGAAGGTCAGTGCCGCACCAACTTGCGTCCCTCTAGTGCAACGGACAAGGGGAGAGGCAGCTGGGGACTGGGGAAGGTCGTCCGTATTTCCACCAGTTTTTGGCTTCAAAATGCTTGCGAAACGACTTTCCGCTGCGCCCGACCAGGATCTCGTTCGCGATGTTCGGGCCAATCTGAAAGATCTTTCATCGCAAGGAGCCGAGGACACGAGATCGCCGAACGGAGAAGTGCGATCGCAGCCTCCTGACGATTCTCCTGCCGGCTACGCTGTGAGCGACGGCACTCGCCAGTGGTGGTTCCCAGCCGACGGAGGGCCTCCTCGTCTCGTCAGTGCCGCCGATGCGACGACCACTACAACTGCCGCCCCTCAGCCGGTCGACCGCCCTCCCTGGCTACGGAACCCTCCCCCGCCAGTGCTGCAAGGCACCTTGCCCCTCCCGACGACGCAGCTCTACCCCCCGCGATCCCGACCCCGTACAAGAACCCGAGCCCCCTGCCGCAGCCTTCAGGGAGCAAAAGCCACTGGTGGTCGCGTTTCAAAGCAAAGAAGTCAAGCGATCCCGCGGTTGCGCCGCCAGCCACTACCGCAACCACGACCCAAGGCGAGCCCGGCCCCCCGATCGTTGGCTCTGGCAGCTCAGCCAAGCCGGAAGACAACCCCGGCGATGCAATGTCGTGGAATGTGCCCGTCGCCTCCGTGGCGCCTTCTAACAGCTGGGGAGTGCCAACTCATTCACCACATAACCCACTGGTGTCCCCACCTCCACCGATCCAGCCCTTCCAGTGGAACGTTCCTCGAATATCCCACAGACAGCTGAGTAATGTTGCCCAGCCGCTTCTTCCTCCTCCTCCTCCTCCCATGCCAGGATTCACGGGCGTCCCACCGATGGCGACTTTGCCCAATGTAGAACCAATGGGTTGGGATGTGCCTGATACGTCCGCCGCCGCGCCTCTTCAACCGATGCCCGATTACCTCCTCTATGAAAATCGTTTTCCACCAACCTCAGCTCGTCCCGACACGTATCGGCCCGTTCCACCGCCGAGGTACGCTGGGACTCTGAATTCCGGCAATGCAGGGTTCCTGTCTCTTCCCCGGACTGATTCAAGAGCCGCTGGTCCCTCGAATGACGGCCGGGCATCCACACTGGCCGGCCGCCCGCGATCGGTCCTTTCTGCGTCGGACGACCCTGACCAGCGCATCCGCTACTTTGAAGAGCTCGGCTGGTGTAGCGACGCGCAAATGGGCCGACTGCTCAAGTCGATCAGCAACGGCACGCGGCCGTCCTGGGAAATCCGCTCCGACGCCTCCCGCACCATCCGCCTGCTCGACCTCGACTCGGGCAACCTCGTCTCCGCAACCGCCTCCCGCGGCTTCGTCAGCCACCAGTACGTCGCCGTCACCCACGTCTGGCCGCCCGCCGTCCCCCACACGGCCGTCGCCGCAACGATCCGCGACAAGCTGATGGACGCCTACTCACGTGGCCTGACTCGGCGCTTCGTGTGGGTGGACGTCGTCTGCATTGACCAGGAGAACAAGTTCGAGGTCCGCGAGGCCACCCTCATGATGGGCCTCATCTTCTACTGCGCCGCCCACGTCGTCAAGTTCGCCGGCGACCCCGCCGACACCCAGCGCTGGCAGCGGTCGCGCTGGACGCTGCAGGAACGCTCGCTCGCCCGCGCCATCGTCGAGATAGGCCCCACCACCGCCCGCCTGGTACCCCCGGCCCTCCGCGGCGCGACCGTCCCCGCCCAGTCCGAGCTCGGCCCGGCCCTCGCCGTCTCGCGCGACATGGTCGGCGGCTGGCCCGGCGACCTCGTCCACGCCATCCGCGAAATGGTCCCCGCCATCTGGCACCTCGAGGTCTCGTACTCCCGCTCCGAGGAAGAAACTATCATCGTCGCTGTCGCAATGGCCGCCGCCGCAGGCGACTGCTCCGCCCTCGCCCTGCTCCCCGACGTCCCCGTCTCCCCGCGCCCGGGCCTCTCCATGTGGTTCGAAACCACCACCCCCACCACCACCACCCCCGCCAGTCCCATCACGATCCGAGCGCGCCCCGCCGGCGGCGTAGGCATCCGCTTCCCCGTGCTGCGGCCCGCCCCGCACCTCCACGCGCGCGCGCTGCGCGCCGACTTTTGCGGCACCCGCAACACCGCCGGACCCGCCGCCACCCTGCATTTCGCCACCACCCCGCGCCACGGCGCCGTCTCCGACGCCCTCCTCACCGCCCTCGCCCGCGCCGGCCGCCTGCGCACCACCCACCGCCTCTCCCCCAACGACGACACCCCCGACGTCCAAAAATCCCTCCTCCACGCCCTCGTCGGCTACCTCGACGGCCACCCGGACCCCTGCGCCTGCGCCGTCTGCAAAGCCGTCCGCGCCCCCGCCGTCGGCGACGACGACGCCGACGAGGTCCGCCTGCGCTCCGTCGCCGCCGAGCTCGCGCGATTCGTCCTCGCCCCGCTGTCGCGAGGTGCGGCGTTCGACCCGATCGAGGTCGTCAGGTCCGTGATCGGGTTCGTGCCGGAGATGGACGACCTCGTGGCTGTCGACGCGAATAAGGCCGCCGTGTTTTTGTCGGAGGATGCCGTCGAAGGGTGCGCTGTCGTCACGAGCGGCGGGCTGCGCGTCGTGGCGGCGACGAAGAAGGCGGCGGCGACGACCGGCACCGAGGTGTTGCAGAGGGTCAACGCAGAGTACGTGCTCGCCGTGGCGGGCGTGACACCGTTCATGGAGGAGAGCTATGTGGTCATTGGATAGTCTTGGATTGTGTGAAAGAGTTGCGTTTTTTTTCCTTTTTTTTATTTTTTTTTTTTTTTAGCTATGAACTGTTCCATGGGACACCCGGTTTCCAGTTCGTTTTCGTTTGCCTCGCTGACTTTAAGGTGTGCTTTTTAAAGCGATTTTCTTCCAGTCTCGATCTGGATTGACCACCTCGTATCCGACGTTTGTTCAACCCGATTTCGTGGGGAGACCGGGTGAAAACTACTGCAACTTGAAGGGTCGAAAACAATGTCGGACAGATCTCTTTTTCTATTTTAGAGGTCGAACTTGGAGGTCGAACCTCTTTCTTACCTCCCCCTTCTCTCCGGCTGAGCGGCGCTCGTGATCTACGACGCGCCTGTCTCCAATAGTCAAAATTAATGTTTTGCCCTCCACCAAACTTTATTTTTGCTGCCTCAAAATCTCAAGGTACATTGTGCGTTTCACAGAGAATTGGAGAAACGTACTACTTTTTGGTTCAGAACATTTCGGCACAATTATCCGGCTCATCCGCCATACTGTGACCCATCAACCAACACCATCTACCACTGCCTATACGGCTACTACTTTAAAGGTCTCTCAAAGGCCCACCTCTCACGTCTCTATGGAAAGTCCCCATCCACCATCGCAAACTAGATAAACAAGTTTGAGGAGAACGGGGAGGTCGCTCGAGCAAAAACTGCGAGGATTTTCGGAAATACAAAGGGAAAAAGCGGGCCTGGCTCCTTCAACTAAATGAAAAGGAGCCGATACTTCCATTTAGACGAGGCGTTGAAGCGATTCCAGGAGAGGTTTGGGGTTCTCATTAGCGTCTCGTCTGTCTGCCGGATCTTGCATGAGAGCCGGCCTCATGTGGAAAGTTTTGGAGAGGCGGGCAATTCAGATCAACGTCGTCGAAATCGCTCGATTTTGTCAAGAGCTGACGGGGTTTCCATGAGCTCCAATCTTGTGTTTCTTAATGAATGCAGTTTCGACAACTGGGACATGTTGAGACGGCGTGGATATGGCCGCATTGGCCACCGTCTCGCGTACCGTGGCGAATTTGTCTGAAAGCCTCGCGTTTCAGTTCTTTGCTTCGTTGGATTTGATGGCCTGGTTGACGCCTGCATGACTGAAGGAACCTTCACGCGACAAAAATTCCTGGAGTGCCTTTCTGAAGTCGCAACAAAAAACAAGTCATTTCATCAATACCCTGGTCGCCATTCTGTTTGGATTATGGATGGAGCCGCAATCCATTGCCACCCAAACATTGTCCATTATTTACCCAGCCTAGGGATTATTCCGCTGTTTCTTCCAGCGTATTGCCCATTTTTCAATCCCATTGAAGTTCTGTTCAACCTCGTCAAGAAGAAATTGGAGCGGATCTACACAGAAAAGGTGAAACCCGACGATACCATTGAAATAGCGACGGTTCTCTCTGAATTTGCAACCTACTCGATGAAAAATATCTTCGGGTTCATTCAAAAACAGTGTGTTTGATCTGCACAGGGGATTAAGTCAGGACTTGAGTGAGCACGGAACCACCGAATCCAAACGAGAATGAAGGGTGTGTGAACGTTTTATTCGATGTTGTTGTGTAGCACCTACGGAGGTCTGATTGGAACTTCAGGTATCGTTTGGGTTGTTTCGAAGGACTCTGGCGCAAAGTACCTCATCACCGCGCTCTCCGTACTCGAGGCGGCGCAACCCTTTTCCATTGCGGCGATTCGATTATCTAAATCGCGGAATTTCGTTAGGGCAGTTTGGACGAATTTTTCTGCAAGGGCAGCTATTTCCGACCTCAAAGCGTCGACGGCCAGTTGCAAGTCCGGTGTTTGCGACTGAACCCTCGAGCTGTTGGTCCGTGAACTTGCGGTTTGCGAACGCATCCCGTCTCGTGTGAAAGCTCAGGTTTGTTGCACCGCGTCTCATTGAACACTTCAATCTCCTTTCTAAGTCACTCTGGATTTGAACATTTAATAGGCTCCTTTCGCCGTTGGAGACGTCATGCGCGGACACCAAAAGAATCAAGGCGCCTTCTCGAAATACATTGTCGCTCCCTCCACATCGCACTCCTCAACATCACCGATTCCTCGCCCGCGCTTTAATTGTCACAGAGCTTGCGCTTAGGAGCAAAAAAGAAAAGCACGGTGGGCGGACCAACTCTGGCCAAAAAGAGAAACCGAAACTCATCAAAGACCTCCGATAGTCCAACCATTTTCTGACGCAGTCTAGAAAGCAAAAGCTGCAAACCGCTTATTGTCCCGTCCCGTTCGATTTCCCTTCCAAGTCCGATTCGACCCGCTCGCTGGCCCTCTTGCACGAGCACGCCCGGCCGGTGCTCCCAGTAATTGCTGCCGTAATCCACCGTCAACTCCTCTCCCGCCTCAATCAAGCCGCACGGCCATATACACAATCTGCCAGATCCGTCGTACGGCACGTACAACCACCTCGGTGTTGGCCTCGTCAGCGTGGTTCACGAAGCGCAAGAAGTTGCCACGGTACTGCGCGTCAAAGCCGAGCGATATGACGTTGCCGTCGGCGTCGAGGATCTCGGAGGGGTACGTCCACATGTAGTCGGAATTCTCGGCTACAACGCACAAAGGGAGATGTCAGCCGGGTTTCACGTTGGAGGGAGGCGGGGGAAAGGGTGAAAGAGAAAAAGAGGGGAGCGAAAACTCACAGTTTGTAATGACGGACCCAAACACGCCGACGATGCTCCCCTTTGCCACGTGCATCTTTGCAAACACGCCGTACCCGACCTCCTTCGATACCCACCGCACCTCGAACCGCTGCTCGTCCGGAAAACCCGTCCTCAAACACCCACCCGATCCGCCGCCGCCACTCATCCGCGACCTCCGGGTTCTCCTTGTACCGCTCGTCCTGTTTAATGTCGTGCGCCTCCAAGTACTCGGCTACAGAAGGATCGATGTGCGTCGTGTGCAGCACCGACAGGCCAAAGTGTGTTGGGAAGTCGTCGTGGAAGTACGACGAGTCGATGGCGTCCCGTCCCACGGGAAATTTGCGGCTGGCGGGCGTCCTGGGGGAGGATGGAGATGGGCCTGTGGCGTTGTTCACTGCGTGCAATTGTTCTTGGGACGTGAACGGTGGGTGACGGCCGAGGTTCAGGCCGCCTGGCGAGAAGGGCGAAAGCTGGAAAGTGTTGGGGGAACAATGAGAATGGGGGAGAGGAGAGAGGTGGGAAGACGGTTTAAGTAAATTGGGGTGACAATCCAGCAAAGATTGGAGCAGGTCGCAGAGTTGCTTACCAGGAGTCCGGCAACAAAAGCCAAGAATGAAATCACCGCGACGTCGAAAATGCGGATCGTCGCTTTCGACGGTCGGTGTGCAGCCTCGGCGGCCGTGTTGAGCTCCTGCTTCGCCTTCGCAGCCGACAGGACCTGCGTGAGGTGATGCTCGGTGACCGACGACGAGGGCATTTTTGACTGTGATTTCTTCAGTGCCGGGGGTTGGGGGGAGGGGGGATTGCCTAACCAGTACTGCGTTCCAAGCTGTTATTTATGTTTTGAAGTCCAGTGCCGGTCGGTGAGGCAAAACCAATGGGGACGGACACGGAATGCGGAACACGGAAGGCACGCGATGCGACCGATGGGGGGGGATGGGGGGGTTGGGGATGCTCACCTCTCTGCGTGCAAGCTGCTATTGATGTGTTGAAATCCAGTGGGCTGAGCGACTTTCGACAATCGGCTGTACCAAACACAAGCCTTATAACCAACAAAAGAAGGAAAAAAAAAATGAAAGCCGCGACTGCCGCGCAGCATCGGAGGGGAAGAACGCAAGCCGCAGAACCAACAAAAGAAGGGGGGGAAAATGGAAGCCTGGCGGGAAAGAAAAGAAAGAAACAAATCAACAAACACGTCTGTCTGCTGCCTTCTGTAAGAAAAAAAAAAAGAAAAAAAAAAAAAAAGAAAAAAATTTGGCCGTGAGGCACTTCCATTTGTGGGCAACCTCATTTCTTTGATTTTCGAAGTTTGACTAATGCGACAACAGAGAAAAAAAGGAGACCAAAAAAAAAAAAAAAAGGAAAAGTGCTAGCCTCTTGGTTTGCCAGCGGCAGCCCGTGGTCGTCCCCACCTGGCTCGCCTGTGGTTGGAAACGCCAAGTCTGACACGACGTCGCTCTTGCCCTCTGGCGGTCGCTGGCTCCGCCCGCCGCAAGAACGACGGCGCCCTGAACCCGCGTGCCCCCCTGACGATTACCCAAAGGTGTGGAAAATTTGAGCCGGTGCAACGGTATCCTTGTGGGGAAGGCGTTGCTGCCGCAGCGTCCCACTTTGGGCCTCGCGCGCGACTAGACGCTGGTTCGTTCGCCCCGGCCCACGATCCCCGCTGATGGACTTACCACCCGCGAACCTTTTCCCCCTCCTGGGTTTCATCAGGAAGTCGGAACAAAAGCGATGCGTAGGGACCGCATAAACGTCGAGATCATCAAGGGGGCCATCGAAACTTTGAAAACGCTGTTTACGCGTCAGCCGACAGCGGTGAGTGAGATGGTTGGTTCGCTTGTTGGTGCCCCCCAGTGCGGACCTCGATCGACCCCCCAACCCCCAAATTACGGCATCCGAAAAAACAAAAAAAAAAAAAACATACCAAACACGATGGGATGGAACTAGGACTTTTATCAGACCGAAAGACCTTCGTCGCCGTCGGCGGCTGCCGACCCGCTCGATCTGGGTGTCATACTGACCGAGATCTTTTTGAAGGTTGTTCCGCGTGGCCCGCTGTTTTTCGTAACATTGAAGCAGTGGAAAGACAGTGCGTGTCCTTTTCTTGTCCGCAGCCCTTGGCTATGACTGCTGACATCGTTCTTCTCCACTGTTTCCTGCTGCAAACCCTCCTCTGCCCGCAAACCTCTCCCCTTGCAGAACCGCTTTCCTGAAAAAGCAGTTGCATCCAGAAAATACCGTCTTTTCTTTTTGTGGCACGCCGCGCTGGAGGACGAAGGAGGACCCATTCCCCGTCCCGCTCACGCACGAGGCGAATCGGTGGCCGGAACAAAAGGCAATCAACGCCATTGCGATATTGGAGCTCGTGCGGACATTGGTGGGTCCGAATAATCCAAATACTGTGGTAAACCAGATCAGTGCCCCTACCAGTTCGGAAGGAAAAGGCAGAGTTGAAGGGCTCAGATTGTCCTGCACCACAATCTTGGCGATCATGAACCAATTTCAAATACTTCCGGCACTCATCGAACTTGCGGTTTGCGAACGCATCCCGTCTCGTGTGAAAGCTCAGGTTTGTTGCACCGCGTCTCATTGCACACTTCAATCTCCTTTTCTAAGTCACTCTGGTTTTGAACATTTAATAGGGTCTTTACGCCGTTGGAGACGTCATGCGCGGACACCAAAAGAATCAAGACGCCTTCTCGAAATACGTTTGTCGCTCCCTCCACATCGCCCTCCACAACATCACCGATTTCCTCGCCCGGCGCTCTTTATTGTCACAGAGCTTGCGCTTACGAGCAAAAAAAAAAGCTACCGTGGGCGGACCAACTCTGGCCAAAAAGAAACCGAAACTCATCAAAGACCTCCAATAGTTCCAACCACTTCTGACGCGGTCTCGAAAGCAAATCGCTGCAAACCGCTATTGTCCCGTCCCGTTCAATTTCCCTTCCGAAGTCCGATTCGACCGCTCGCTGGCCCTCTTGCACGAGCACGCCCGGCCGGTGCTCCCAGTAAGTTGCTGCCGTAATCCACCGTCAACTCCTCTCCCGCCTCAATCAGCCGCACGGCCATATACACAATCTGCCAGATCCCGTCGTACGGCACGTACACCACCTCGGTGTTCGGCTCGTCAGCGTGGTTGACGAAGCGCAAGAAGTTGCCGCGGTACTGCGCGTCAAAGCCGAGCGATATGACGTTGCCGTCGGCGTCGAGGATCTCGGAGGGGTACGTCCACATGTAGTCGGAATTGTCGGCTACAACGCACAAAGGGAAATGTCAGCCGGGTTTCACGTTGGAGGGAGTCGGGGGAAAGGGTGAAGGGAGAAAAAGAGGGGGAGCGAAAACTCACAGTTTGTAATGACGGACCCAAACACGCCGACGATGCTCCCCTTTGCCACGGGCATCTTTGCAAACACGCCGTACCCGATCTCCTTCGATACCCACCGCACCTCGAACCGCTGCTCGTCCGGAAACCCGTCCTCAAACACCCACCCGATCCGCCGCCGCCACTCATCCGCGACCTTCGGGTTCTCCGTGTACCGCTCGTCCTGCTTAATGTCGTGCGCCTTCAAGTACTCGGCTACAGAAGAGTCGACGTGCGTCGTGTGCAGCACCGAAAGGCCAAAGTGTGTTGGGAAGTCGTCGTGGAAGTACGACGAGTCGATGGCGTCCCCGTCCCTACAGGGAATTTGTGGCTGGAGGGCGTCCTTGAGGAGGATGGAGATGGGCCTGTGGCGTTGTTGACTTGCGTGCAATTGTTCTTGAGACGTGAACGGTGGGTGACGGCCGAGGCTCAGGGCCGCATGGTGAGAAGGGGCGAACCAATGTTTTTGGAGTCGATCTGGAAAGTGTTGGGGACCAATGCGAAGGGGGGAGAGGGGAGGAGGAAGACGGTGGAAGTAAATTGGGTGACGATTCAACAAAGGTTGGAACAGGTCGCAGAGTTGCTTACCAGGAGTCCGGCAACAAAAGCCAGGAATGAAATCACCGCGACGTCGAAAATGCGGATCGTCGCTTTCGACGGTCGGTGTGCAGTCTCAGCGACCGTGTTGAGCTCCTGCTTCGCATTCGCAGCCGACAGGACTGGTGTGAGGCGATGCTCGGTAACCGACGACGAGGGCATTTTTGACTGTGGTTTCTTCAGTGCCGAGGGTGGGAGATGGCAGGGAGAGTTGGGGGGAGGGGGGATGGGTGTGGGGATGCTCTCACCTCTGCGTGCAAGCTTGCTATTTAAGTGTTGAAATCCAGTGCCAGGGAAGAGGGACGGCGAACACTCAACTCCTAATTCCCCTCGCATTGGGCGTCCGACAGGTTGAAATCGTTGCCACCACCCTGGGCTGAGCGACTTTCGACAATCGGCTTTACCAATCGCAAGCCATATAACCAACAAAAGGAGAAACAAAACAATGAAAGCCGCGCGATTGCCGCGCAGCATCGGAGGGAAAGAAAAAAAGAAGAAAATCAACAAAACAAACAGAGGATGTCTGTCTGGCTTCTGCAAGGCAAAAAAAAAAAATAATAAAAAAATAAAAAAAATAAAAAAAAAATCGGCCATGAGGAACCTCTTTTCTTGATTTTGGAAGTTTCGACTAGCCGCCAATCCAACTCCTAAACATGAAATTGGCCGTTCTCCTATGAGGCTTCTGACAGTGGCCAAGACAGATATCGCAGAAAATGCATTTTTGGGTTGTTCAGACAGCAGCCAAGACAGACGCGGAGAATGCATTTTTGGCCCAACGAGGCCGATCGTGCGTGCATACAATTGTGGAAAATGCATTTTTTCCGACAGTGTCCAAACAGAGAATAACTTTCCAGATCTCGATTTGCCCCTTTAGAACCACTCAACGTGATGAATTGTCCGTGTATTCTGTTTGCAGCGAGATCAAGCTGACCTGAGAGCTCTATTGCCAATTAGGAGTGATGAATCAACAGAAAGAGATGGCACTCACTAAAGCCGCCGGCTTGTTCATTCATGGTTGAATTTGTGCGCTCTCTCAGGTGCCTGCTGTTGACTTTCCTGAAAAAGCAGTTGCATCCAGAAAAAACAGTTTCTTCTTTTGTCGCACGCCGCGCTGGAGGACGAAGGAGGACCCATTCCCCGTCCCGCTCACACACGAGGCGAATCGGTGAAAGGCATTCAACGCCATTGCGATTTTGGAGCTCGTGCGGATATTGGTGGAACCGAATAATCCAAATACCGTGGTAAACAAGGTCAGTGCCCCTGCCACTTCGGAAGGAAAATGAAGAGTTGGAGGGCTCACATCACTGTGGGCCATGGCTGGTCACATAGCTACCATTTTGCATCAGAAACAGATCTGTAGCTACCATTTTTAGCAAAATGGTAGCTCTGGCATCGGACATTTTCTGGAGGGAGTGGGGATTGAAACCAGAGGCAAGAAAAATGGTGGTGGAAGCTCCTGTTTTTCAAGAATGGGACCTGGGGCAACCAGTTTTTGCCAAAGGCGTTGGGGATTGAAACAAGAGACAAGGAAAAATGGTGGTGGGACATCCCATTTTCCAAGAATGGGAGCTGGCGCACCCACCTCAAGATGATCAGAGGGTGGATATTGAAGAAGGAGACAATCAAGTTTATACTTTGCTCTGATGGAAAGATGCTTCATTCACTATGAACAATGACGTTCCTTGGCTTTCACCACAACCCAAGACCTGCTACCACCAGTTTTGACTTGTCCAATCATACCTTCAAAGCCTCATGTTGATAACAACCATTTCTCCACCTTCCAAAATCACTGGCAAGTGAAGTTTAGCTCCAAGTTCTGACTGCAAATGAACTACTGCAACCATCACAGTCTCCATGTCTTCTGAATTCTTGTCAAAATCCTTCTGTCAGCTGATTGTCATAATAGAGAGAAGCAGTCCAAAGCTGGTGAATGGCTTCATTTCAGGAGCAGCGCTTTTGGGATGGTATTGATGGTCAAGAAGGTCAACATACTGTGTTGAAACTAGTCAACAACAAACCATAGATCAAGACGCGAACCGTCAAGTCCAGTGCTGGCTCTTACTTGCCTGTTTATCGGCTCTGTACGTTGGGACTGAATCACGTTGCTAAATGGTCATTACGAAAACTTCATTCTGCAGGAGGGAACCCTTGGGATTGTTTCGCAAGCCACTCTACGCCTCCGTCGCTCGCCCTCACACACCACCGTGGCCATCGCGCAATTCAAGACCCTGCGCGCCGCCGCCGCCGTCCACCAGCTCGTCCTCTCAGGTACGCCCTTCCAGCGCCTCGAGCTCGTCGTCGCAGGCCACTGCGCCGCGCGCACCTCTGAACCCGTCCGTGGTCCCACCCGGCGCAAAGCCCCCCAAAGTCGGCGTGCTCGTTACCAACGTCGCTGTGCCCATCCCTTGGCTGGGCGACGCCATGGAGGCCACCAAGGTTTTGATCTGCGAGGAAGGACTCATCGGGCTGATGCTCGTCCACGCGGGGGACGGCAACTGCCACTGCCTGCTGGTGCTGGACGAGGACAGTCCGATGGATATTGAGGTGGCGGAGCACGTGTGGGAGAAGCTGGGCGTGGTGGCGCTGTCGATGGGCAGGACTGTCACAGGAGAGCACGGATTCGGGCAGGGAAGTAGGGACTGTTTTAAAAGGTGAGACGAAATGGAAATTTGTACTTCCCAACAGCCTTCCAAAACTGACAGAAGCGGATGGGAGAGGGAAAATACTCCTTTTTTTGGAATCTTTGTTTGGGCACACATTCATTGGCTAACCCCCCTAACCTCCCACCAAAATGTAGTGCACAGGCATGACGGACATGTGGCGCAAGCTGGACTGCGAGATTGGGCTGGAGCTCGCCAACCACTGTGACAAGCAGCAGCCAGGCAGGGTGGCGGAGAGACGACAGCAAGCCAGACACACCAGCGTTTGTGTGTAAGAAGCGCATTGGGTTGTTTGGGCTGGACTGAGCCAGTGGCAGTAGGTGACTGGACTGGCAGGGTGACTGCAGGAGTGCAATTCAGCGACTGGCGGCAAGGCTGATCTCGCAGGTGGTGGCGGCAGGGGGCTCGACAGTACAAGCCCTGTTGCGGCCAATCGCCCTACTGCGGCCAGGTCAGCGGCTGCAGGTTGCCATTGTTGGGTGACAGTGGCTGGTGTGGGTGCAGGTGTGTGTGGGAGAGGAAGGACAGAAATATCAAAAGATGGTAAAGACGATTCTTTTTTCTGACCTTTCTTACGCTGGTGGGAAGCAGTGGGTAGAATTGCAGGATGCTGCCCCATCCGTGGGTTTGCTGAAAATCTGGCAGATTTAGCCATGATGTCAACATCACAGAAAAATGGAGCTGCAGAGCCCAATGTGCTGGCATATCCAGCTACCATTTTACATGAAATGGGAGCCAGTGGAACAAGAAAAATGGGATCTTGAGCACCCAAATCAATGAAAAATGGTATCTCTGGATCCCAAAAAAGGGAGCCAAAAACGTGCTCTATGCGTCCCAGTACAAACAGATCAAAAAATGGCAGCTGGGGATCCAGAGCCATGGCCCACAGTGATGTTTCTTGGCTTTTCCACCGCTACCCACGACCTGCCACCACCACTTTGACTTGTCCAATCACACCTTTCACAAGCCTAATGTCGATAACAACTGTTTCTAATTTTTTTCCTAATGCTTTCCCACACTAAGCTTCATCTTCAGGTTCAGACCTTTGCTTCTGGTTGGAACTTGCTCAGTCGTTCTCGTCTTGCAAACGCCTTTTCAATGTTGTAAATGGATTAGGGTCTGAGATTTTCCCCAAAAATTAGTGAGTTTTTGTGAATGTATACAGAAACTTACCTGTCTCCATACAGTGGTTTTCTATCACCTGAAAAAAGACTACATTGGGTAAAGACTGTTCCAAAACCTGGGGTGGAGATGAATGGCTGGTGTAACCCCTGGAGTTTGTTGCTTCTTGCAACAAATTCTGCAAGCCACATGTCTGCAACAAACTCTATCACCAGAGTCAAGTAAATTGGCTGGAATCCACTCATAAGAAGCATGCAATTAAACTTGGCGCCATGTCCCATCAATGTTAGTAAGAGGCAGGTAAAAATAGTTCAGAGGGCTCTCTGCTGAAAAGATTGCACAAACGTTTGACTTATTCTCTTGAATAGGAACCTCCGGATAGCTGATGAAAGTAACCTTATTCCACGGGTTTGGTATGTTTGTGACTGAACAGACTTCTCAAATGATTGACAGAATCTTTGATGTCAGCTCAACAGGTCTTTGATAATTCAGGGAGCACATCACTTGAACTACCTTAGAATAGGCACTCCAAGCAGCTAATTGGAAGTGACTTTCCCCAAAAAAGGAATATAAAGACTACCCACATATATTGAAAGTTCTTCTGAACAATGCACAAAACAGATTCTTGGGAAAACATATGGAATTGAAAACAACAAAGCCTTGCTTCTGCATCTCAGGTGAATTGTTGCACATACAAGAAAACTCAGTGAGAATATCTGCTTTGATCATCCAGGTCTTGCCTCACCAAAAGCTGTGCGCCAGAATCATCACTGATCAATTCAAGGAAGCACACTGAAGCAATGTCATAAGTGTCCAGGTCTGACTCTTTAGGGTGAAGGACTGCCAAGTGACGCTCAGGTCCAGGGAAGAAGTCCTCCCAACAAGATTCCTCATCGTCGTCCAGCTCAGCTTCAATTGATGGAAACTTGGCTGCTTTTTTGGACATCAAGGTGATTGATAAAGCATCTTCTCCATCCAACTTAAGTACTTTCGGGCTGCAACTCGTTCTGGAATACGGACCTTGCTCCTGGGACAATTGGGTGGCAGTTTCTTGAAGGGCTTACTCTCTGGTGATGTGCAACACGCTTCACTAGCTGTGAATTTATTCAAATTCGTTCATGAGCACCGGTGGGCAGCTGAAATGGCATTTGCACATGACCCATACATGAAGCCAGTGAGAATAGATTCAAGGTCATTGGAGACACTGGAGGTAGATTTGTGCATCAGAACTCAACAAGTTAAGTCTTTGAAGGATGAATAGGATGAATTGAGGTCATGGAGATGTGCAAAGTGGCACTTGAAAGACTCCACTGTTCAAAAACTCCTTGAATTGTATGGCTCTAAAGTCCTTCCGAAAGTCTGTGCAGAAGAGAAAGGCGATGCTGTATTGCTTGCTGCAAAGGCTGTTTCATCTGGTCATTTGGATCTTGGTCGATTCCAGTACAACTTTGTATGCACACATTTAAGATGTACACCATCAACGAGACAACCAACAGGCCAAACACGGCTGTTTCCACTGAGTGGCTGAGGGGGGCAGGTGGCTCTGGTTGGAGAGTCTCAAGTCGTGCGGGGGGGCCCCTTGGCAGTGGCATTCCAACTGGAGCTAGGCTCATCGAATCGCTAGTGCCAAATACAGTAATCATCATTGCTGCGCAGGTAAGCCGCTTCGGAAGTGCTGATCCGCTCCTTTTTTTTTTTTTTTTTTTTTTTTCCCCCTCTGGTTGCTCAAACGCCGTCTTCACCACAGGACGAGTGTCTCCAGCCGCTGTCAACGCTTGCGAATCTTTGGGGTCGGACAGGGTAAGGTCGCTCAAGTACCGCGACTCGTGGTGCCCATTGGCGAAAAAGGAGCCAGCCGCAGAGGCTCTGTCACCAGAAGACGGCGGGCTACCCACCCCCATCATGACAAAGGAAATTGACCTGGCCGCCTGGCGGCGAAAGTTTGCCAGCGGCAGCCCGTGGTCGTCACCACCTGGCTCGCCTGTGGTTGGAAAACGCCAAGTCTGACACGACGTCGCTCTTGCCCTCTGGCGGTCGCTGGCTCCGCCCGCCGCAAGAACGACGGCGCCCTGAACCGCGTGCCCCCTTACGATTACCCAAAGGTGTGGAAATTTTGAGCCGGTGCAACGGTATCCTTGTGAGGAAGGCGTTGCTGCCGCAGCATCCTACTGTAGGCCCCTGGCCCACGATCCCCGTTGATGGACTTACCACCCGCGAAACCATTTCCCCCTCCCGGGTTTCATCAGGAAGTCGGAACAATGGCGATGCGTAGGGACCGCATGGACGTCGAGAACTTCAAGGCGGCCATCGAAACTCTGACCACGCTTTTTACGCGTCAGCCGACAGCGGTGAGTGAGATGGTTGGCTCGCTTGTCGGTGCCCCTCAGCGGGGTCTCGATCGACCCCCCCCGACCCCCAAATTACCGCATCCGAAAAAACAAAAAAAAAAAAAAAAAAACATACCAAACACGATGGGATGGAACTTGGACTTTTATCAGCCGAAAGACCTTCGTCGCCGTCGTCGGCGGCTGCCGACCCGCGCGATCTGGGCGTCATACTGACCGAGATCTTTTTGAAGGTTGTTCCGCGTGGCCCGCTGTTTTTCGTAACAGATGTAGTGGAAAGTCAGTGCGTGTCCTTTTCTGGTCCGCAGCCCTTGGCTATGACTGCTGACATCGTTCTTCTCCACTGTTTCCTGCTGCAAACCCTCCTCTGCCCGCAAACCTCTCCCCTTGCAGAACCGCTTTCCTGAAAAAGCAGTTGCATTCAGAAAATACCGTCTTTTCTTTTTGTGGCACGCCGCGCTGGAGGACGAAGGAGGACCCATTCCCCGTCCCGCTCACGCACGAGGCGAATCGGTGGCCGGAACAAAAGGCAATCAACGCCATTGCGATATTGGAGCTCGTGCGGACATTGGTGGGTCCGAATAATCCAAATACCGTGGTAAACCAGGTCAGTGCCCCTACCAGTTCGGAAGGAAAAGGCAGAGTTGAAGGGCTCAGGATTGTCCTGCACCACAATCTTGGCGATCATGAACCAATTTCAAATACTTCCGGCACTCATCGAACTTGCGGTTTGCGAAACGCATCACGTCTCGTGTGAAAGCTCAGGTTTGTTGCACCGCGTCTCATTGAACACTTCAATCTCCTTTTCTAAGTCACTCTGGTTTTGAACATTTAATATTCTCTTTACGCCGTTGGAGACGTCATGCGCGGACACCAAAAGAATCAAGACGCCTTCTCGAAATACGTTTGTCGCTCCCTCCACATCGCCCTCCTCAACATCACCGATTTCCTCGCCCGGCGCTTTTATTGTCACAGAGCTTGCGCTTACGAGCAAAAAAAAAAGCAACGTGGGCGGACCAACTCTGGCCAAAAAGAGAAACCGAAACTCATCAAAGACCTCCGATAGTTCCAACCACTTCTGACGCGGTCTCGAAGAGCAAACGCTGCAAACCTATTGTCCCGTCCCGTTCGATTTCCCTTCCAAGTCCGATTCGACCGCTCGCTGGCCCTCTTGCACGAGCATGCCCGGCCGGTGCTCCCAGTAATTGCTGCCGTAATCCACCGTCAACTCCTCTCCCGCCTCAATCAGCCGCACGGCCATATACACAATCTGCCAGATCCCGTCGTACGGCACGTACACCACCTCGGTGTTCGGCCCGTCAGCGTGGTTCACGAAGCGCAAGAAGTTGCCGCGGTACTGCGCGTCAAAGCCGAGCGATATGACGTTGCCGTCGGCGTCGAGGATCTCGGAGGGGTACGTCCACATGTAGTCGGAATTGTCGGCTACAACGCACAAAGGGAGATGTCAGCCGGGTTTCACGTTGGAGGGAGTCGGGGGAAAGGGTGAAATGAGAAAAAGAGGGGAGCGAAAACTCACAGTTTGTAATGACGGACCCAAACACGCCGACGATGCTCCCCTTTGCCACGTGCATCTTTGCAAACACGCCGTACCCGATCTCCTTCGATACCCACCGCACCTCGAACCGCTGCTCGTCCGGAAACCCGTCCTCAAACACCCACCCGATCCGCCGCCGCCACTCATCCGCGACCTCCGGGTCCTCCGTGTACCGCTCGTCCTGCTTAATGTCGTGCGCCTTCAAGTACTCGGCTACAGAAGAGTCGACGTGCGTCGTGTGCAGCACCGAAAGGCCAAAGTGTGTTGGGAAGTCGTCGTGGAAGTACGACGAGTCGATGGCGTCCCGTCCCACAGGGAATTTGTGGCTGGAGGGCGTCCTTGGGGAGGATGGAGATGGGCCTGTGGCGTTGTTGATTGGGTGCAATTGTTCTTGAGACGTGAACGGTGGGTGACGGCCGAGGTTCAGGCCGCCTGGTGAGAAGGGCGAAAGCTGGAAAGTGTTGGGAAACAATGCGAAGGGGGGAGAGGAGGGAGGGGGGAAGACGGTGGAAGTAAATAGGGTGACGATCCAGCAAAGATTGGAGCAGGTCGCAGAGTTGCTTACCAGGAGTCCGGCAACAAAAGCCAAGAATGAAATCACCGCGACGTCGAAAATGCGGATCGTCGCTTTCGACGGTCGGTGTGCAGTCTCAGCGACCGTGTTGAGCTCCTGCTTCGCATTCGCAGCCGACAGGACTGGTGTGAGGCGATGCTCGGTAACCGACGACGAGGGCATTTTTGACTGTGGTTTCTTCAGTGCCGGGGGTTGGGGGGAAGGGGGGATTGTTCAACCAGTACTGCTTGCAAGCTGCTATTTATGTGTTGAAATCCAGTGCCCGTCGGTGAGACAAAACCAATGGGTACGGAAGAAGAACACTCAACTCCTAATTCCTCTAGCATTGGGCGTCCCGACAGGCTGAAATCATTGCCACCACCTTGGGCTGAGCAACTTTCGACAATCGACTGTACCAATCGCAAGCCCTATAACCAACAAAAGAAGGGAAAAAAAAAGGAAGGCGCGGTTCCCGCACAGCATCGGCCGAAACTGGCGGAAAGGGCAAATGGCGTGGGAAAGAAAAAAAAGAAGAAAAATCAACAAAAGCGGCTTGACCGTCTGTCTGCCTTCGGCAAGATAAAATAAAAAAAAAGAAAATATTAATGCGGCTGTGACCATGGTCTGCTAACCCAAAATGGACAAATGAAAGACACTTCCCCTGAGGGCCTGTCGGAATCGTTTCAAGTAGAAAAGGAAGAATGATTTTTGAGCAAACAAGGAAATAGTTGTTCCAAGTGTTTTTCTGACAGACTGTGAGGGAATGACACTAAGTTTATTGGTAATTAAGGGCTTGTAAGGTCGCTTGCAGTGAGCAAGCGTATTTATAGGCAGAAGCACAGAACGTAATAGAAGAACATCAGAGAATAACGCAGTAGTGGAACCAAATGGAAGATGGAGAGAGAGAGAAGAAGTAGGCGAAGGGTCGAATCACGTGACTGTACATGTCAAGAAAGGGATAACTCAGGGCTGGCTGAAGTACTCTGACAGCCCCCTGCAAGAACGAAGTTCTGAAAAGAAACAGGAGGCCAGCCCTAATCTTTCTGCGTATTCCCATTCCTCCACAAATTCGCCATATTGTTCGCACCTTGACAGTATTTGGATTTCTGATACCTTTCTCCACCACCTTGCCTCTGCCCACATTACTTCCCCTGACAACCCACCTTCTAGACATCTCCGACCTGCCAAACTGTTAGGTAGTAATAACAATGTGTGAGTACTTGTTTAGAGTTCAGTCATAGTTCCCCCTACCCTAGACGCTACAACCAGATTCGATGCAAAGATCTCATATCAATATCCCAATTCCATTTCGTTCTCAACGCTTTTGCGTACCTCCTTGAACCCCCTTAACAAACCCAGGCAGGGCAGGTGTGCCCTCGAGACCTCGCAATCTCCACATCATTCTCTAATTGCTGCTTTTAATTTCAGCAGTTTCTGGGCGGGGGCACTTTGGACAGATGGCTTCAGGACTTTTGCTACTCATTTTGAGTGGGTATTGTTGGCATCCCTGCTTAAAGCAGTTGCTTCCTGGATCGTAGTACTCCAGCGGTTACCACCTGCCTTTTGCTTCCCTTTGAAATTCGTGGCTGCAGCGTCGTCATTGAAGGAGCGGTGGGCAAGGCAGCTGGCAAAGGTTGCCGTGGTGTGGTCTTCACTGCTGCTGGTGAAGGAGGCGTTTGGGGAGCGGATTCTTGCATGGTGGCGGACGAAGAAACCGCTCAAGTAAAATTTCCAGCCATGTTTGACTCGAAAGCGAAGAAAAGCTTCGTGGGAAATTTTGAAGGCTGAACCACTCAAAATTTGGCTTATCCGTGTCGTTTTTAAGTCAGCATGTTGGTTCCAAAAACAAAAAAAAAGAAGCGACGGACCACCCATGAGTCACCAAGCCCCCCCTGCGCCTCCCCCTGAAAACCCAATTGAAATTCGTCGTTCGTCGTCCGATCGAGGCGCACAAGCAAGCCAGCAAGCGGGTGACTGACGATGACCATGCACACATCACCGTCACCGTTACCAGTTGCGTGTTGCGGGCGCCTTAATTCTCCTTGAAACCACGACCAATCGGAATCAAATAAATACCCCCCGACCCCCGCTCCATCTCATCCCAAGCAACAGCAGCAAAGTCTCATACTTGCAAAGCGCCAAACTAGCAACAGGCACCTTCAACCCCTCCACCAACAGCAAAGAAAATGCCCGTCGTCCGCGCCCTCCGCAGCATCCCCCTCGAGGTTTACCCGATCTTTGGCATGATGTCGTGCGCCCTAGCGTTCGGCGGCTTCGTCGCCACCCGCAAGACGCTGTTCGACCGCGACTTGCGCGTGCGCGCCGACCGCGGGTACCAGAAGGACCACTGGCTCGACAGGCTCAACGGCAGGCTGTGAACGAACGGCAAAGCTCCCTCGCCGGCGGCCAGCAGCGACAACACACAGCATACGACACACATACTGACGGGCGAGGACCATTTTCAATTAACCTCGCCGCCGCGGTCATGTAATCACCAATCACGGGCACGCAAGGCTCTCGACTTCGACAACCCAACTCTTTTCTCGCCTTTTTTTTGGTTCCTTTTTTTTTCTGTTGTTTGGTCTTGTTCGGGCACCCCCTTTCGCTGCACATTACTATGTTTGCTAGCTCTCTCTCTCTCTTTTGTAAACATTCAACATAATGCACACCTTCTTTCGAAACAGCCAGCTCTCTCTCTCTCTTTCGGAACATTCCTTGTGCACCGCACGAAAAAGGGGAACAAATAAAGACCCTCATACCCCCACCACTAAAAAGTCCTTACCGCCTCGCCATCACCCACTTAACCCCCGCCTCCCCCTCCATAACACCCTGATCCCTCAACGCAAACAGCAATTCCCGATTCCTCACCCCCACAGACCATAAACGCATGCTCGCCGTCCTCGCAAAACCCATAATTTCCATGAATCCGCTGCGCGAGACCCTCGCGTTGCAAACCCCCGCCCCGCCCGCGGGCCCTGCCGTAACCCTGTCTCCAGCCCTTTTCCTCGAGCTCCGCCATTCGGAAGGTGGTACGACAAGTGATTTGTTCGAGAACATACCGCGGGGACGATGAATCGTCCTTGACAAACTCAAATGCTTCGCCTGCCCATAAAACACCCAAAGCGCCTACATCACCCAACATGTCCGACCCTTCGACCGCCGCCTCCGCGATCATCGGCGAGTCCACGACGACGACGACGACGCACGATCCAACACCGACGCAAGCACCGCCGCCGCCGCCGCCGCCGATCGCCTCTTCCTCCGCCGCGTCCACCGCCACCGCCACCACCGCCCCTCGCCCCGGCGTCGTCACGATCCGCGCCGCGACCCCCGACGACGCCGCCGCGCTCTCCGCGCTCGCCTCGCGCACCTTCGTGTCCACCTTCGGCCACCTCTACCCACCGGCCGAGCTCGCGGCCTTCCTCCGCGACGCCTACGCGGCCGACCAGATGCGGCGCGAGCTGGCCGACCCGGACTTTTCCACCTTCCTGGCCTTCCCGTCGTCGTCGCAACCCGGCGACGATCGAGACGAGCAAGGCGACAGCCCGGTCGGCTTCGCGACGCTCCGCCGCAACAGCGTCAAGACCGACCACGCGCACCGCAACCCGGATCCGGCTGCGTACGTCGAGGTCAAGCGGCTCTACGTCGACCAGGCGTTCCACGGCTCCGGCGCCGGCCGCGCCCTCATGGATTGTCTGATGCGAGAAGTAAAGGAGGCGTGCGCGGCGGCGAAGCAGGCGGGGATGGGGACGCCGACGGTCTGGCTAGGAGTGTGGGAGGGGAACGCGAGGGCGCAGCGGTTTTACGAAAAGTATGGGTTTCGCGAGGACGGCGAGCATGTGTTTATGGTCGGCGAGGTGAGGGATCGGGATTTGTTGTTTGTGTTGAGAGAGTAGGGTCACGTGGAGGCGGAGGCTGGGGCAAGCGGGTGATGGCGAGGCGGGAAGGGCTTTATTTGCAGTGGGGGTATGAGGGTCTTTATTTGTTCCCGTTTTCGTGCGGTGCACAAGGAATGTTCCGAAAGAGAGAGAGAGAGCTGGCTGTTTCGAAAGAAGATGTGCGTTATGTTTAATGTTTACAGAAAGAGAGAGAGAGAGCTTGCAAACATAGTAATGTGCAGCGAAAGGGGGTGCCCGAACAAGACCAAAACAACAGAAAAAAAAAAGGAACAAAAAAAAAGGCGAGAAAAGAGTTGGGTTGCCGAAGTCGAGAGCCTTGCATGCCCGTGATTGGTGATTACATGACCGCGGCGGCGGGTTGATTGAAAAATGGTCCACGCCCGTCAGTATGTGTGTCGCATGCTGTGCGTTGTCGCTGCTTGCCGCCGGCGAGGGGGCTTTGCCGTTCGTTCACAGCCTGCCGTTGAGCCTGTCGAGCCAGTGGTCCTTCTGGTACCCGCGGTCGGCGCGCACGCGCAGGTCGCGGTCGAACAGCGTCTTGCGGGTGGCGACGAAGCCGCCGAACGCGAGCGCGCACGACATCATGCCAAAGATCGGGTACACCTCGAGGGGGATGCTGCGGAGGGCGCGGACGACGGGCATTGTTGGTTGTTGGTGGTTGAAGGTGCTAGTAGCTGTGGTTGTGGTTGTGGTTGTGGTAGTTAGCGGTGGCTAGCTGGTTTTGTCGTTTTGGCAGGTATGAGACTTTGTTGTTGCTGTTGGGCGATGCGGGAGGGAGACTGGAATGGGGGTATTTATTTGAGTGTAAAGGAGAAGGCGCCAACAGCAACAACAACAACAACTAGACGCAGCAACGGTGATGTGCGCATCAATCATCGTCAGTCATCTTCCATGCTTGCGCCTCGCTTCGATCGGTGGGGGGAGGCGCACGCGTGACTCATGCATGGCCGCCTTTCTGTTTTCTTTTTTCTTTTTTTTTTTTGTGTTTTTTTTTTTTGGATCTACAAGCACGGTACTTGTCAAAGTCCAAAGACAAACAACGAAAAATGAGAAAGAAAAAAAAAAAAAAAAAAAAGAATTAGGGGACTTTCGTCCCTTGCAAAATCTATCGCCGGGTAACAAACTTTGAGGAAGGGAACAGACTCCCAACACAAAGGCAAGAAACGTGTTGTGAGCGTTTCATTTTCGCTTCTCGACATGATCAAGTGGTGTGGGACGTTGCCAAGCAACATTGGAGGACGCGTGAAGGAAACCAGAGACAGCGGATTGCAAGCACAGCAAAAGTGTGTTGGACAGCCATCGGGATCCACTGTGTTTGCCGAATCCCATTTTTGATGTGAATCACAAAAAAATAGAAAAAGTGGACAACAGGATTCTGCAATGGAAGTAAATTAGTTGATAAGGCTCAAACCGTCAGCGACTGCATTACGGCATTAGGACGAAAGGCGCAAGCTAAAAAAAAAAAAAAAAAAAAAAAAAAAAAAAAAAAAAAAAAAAAAAAAAAAAAAAAAAAAAAGCCGGCCGGCCTGATGCTCCTGTACCAGCCCCCAATTTCGCCATGACTGCTTCCGCCCAACAATCGCCCACCCACGCGCCGCCAAGGGTTAATCATGATGCCATTTCGATTTTGCACTCAAAAATCAGTTTACTTATATTTCAACCACCGACAAACACGACAACGACTGGGTGGGGGAAGGGGGGGGGTACCTTCTATAACGTATATGACGGTCAGTTGCTGATGATGCGCAAAGAAGCAAGAGGGTAAAAAACTATAGCGTATGATAGAAATGAGGACAGCAGTATCCAAATTATCAAAAGTAAAATGAGTCGTTTCGGGCGGGGCGCAAAGGGTCAAGAAAGAAAGAAGCACAGCAAAAAAGAAGAAAAAAACTAATCAGTAGGAGTGCGACGCCAGCTCCTTGGCCACGTCCTCCTTGTAGTCGCTGGACAGCACAGTGATAAGGTTAAAGTAGTTGAACAAGACGGCCATGGACCGCATGCTAAACTCGCCAAACGTCCTGGCGACGACGGACGACGGGAAATTCTGCTCGGCAAACTTGTGCGTGCGGTCCGACATGCTGTGGTCCTGCGGCACGCGCAGCTTGTTGTACAGCTTGAACGCGCGCGTGTGGTCCGTCGGGAACTTTGCGAGCGCCTCGGCCAGCACCGCCGCGTCGCCGTACGCCATCGTCAGCCCCTGCCCCAGGTGCGGCGGCATCCCGTGCGCCGCGTCGCCAATCAGCACAACACGCCCCTGCGAGAAGCTCGCCAGCCGCGGCGCGTCGTAGATCACCAGCGGCGTCAGCCGGTGCGACCGCGCCACCATCCGCGACACCTCGGCCGGCGCGCCCCACGATTCGACCAGCCCGGCGAGCCGCGCAGCTTCCGCGGGAAGCGCGGCCGCCGTCAACGCCCGCCACCCGCCGCGCCCGTCGTCGCTCCCGCCGTCGTCGCTCAAAAGATCCGACTGCCGCCCGCCCGCCGTGCCGCCCGAGCTCGTCGTGCTGCCGGCTCCGCCGCCCCCGGCGCCGCTGCCGCTGGCACCGCCGCCGCTCGCCCCGCTCGTGCTGTTGCGCGCGGGCGACCGCGAGCGCGCGGCCGCGGCGGCGGCGGCCGTCCCGTACTCGGTGATCTCCCAGAACGCCAGCGTCTCGGCCACCCGCACGACCACCAGCCTCTTCTGCAGCTTGGCGTGCGTGAAGAACCGCACGCTCGACGCCTCCAGCAACCCGCAGGCCGGGTCGTACTCCGTCACGCCAAGGTACCCGACCATCCCGTCGGCGACGGCGCGCAAATGCGGCCCAAACACGGCGCGCCGCACCGCCGAATGCATCCCGTCCGCCCCGACGACCACATCGGCCGCGATCGCCGACCCGTCGGTGAACCGCGCGACCACCGCGTCGACGCCTTCCTCGACCGTGGCCAGCGCGCGGCCGATCAGCACGGGGATCCCGCGCGCCGAGACCTGCGTCATGACCAGCCGGTGGAGCGTGCTGCGCAGGATCTGGGTCGTCGCGCGCAGCTCCGGCTCGTTCTTGTCCGCCACCACGTTCCAGTGGTAGATCGGCGTGCCGTCCATCCGCGACCATTGGAACGACGTGGCCCGGTTGTAACCTGCGGCGCGCACCGCGTCGAGGAGGCCCAGGTCGCGCAGGAAGCGGAGGGACCCGTGAAGGAGGGTGAAGCCGCCGCCGACGTCGCCAAAGTCGAAGGGCGAGGTCGGGTCCGCGGCGGCCTTTTCGGCCGGGTGGAACTTGTCGACGAGGATCGGGATGTGGCCGTCCTTGTGCAGGGCGAGGGCGAGGATGGGGCCCGCGACGCCGGCGCCGACGATAAGGACGCGCATTTGGAAGAGGCGGATGCGAGTGTTCGTTCGAGCGAGTGAGAGTTGATGGCCGAGAGAGAGGGAGAGAGAGGTTCTTTCGTTCTTGTCTTTCTTTTCTTTTCTTTCCTTTTTTTTTTTTGCACAGTCGTCGAGAGGTTTTTTGTTCAACTCTGCCTCTCCACACCACCTCCGAACTTCTGTCTTCAATGGCCGACAGAATGGTTGGTATTTTCCCCATTGCCAAAAGTTTTCTTTTCGTGTTTGACTGAAAAAATAGCAGTGAACACAGACAGACAGACAGACAGACAGATAGCCAGACAGACAGACAGCATGCAGAGAGACAGAAAACCGAATCCGAATAGCTCGCTCCGCCTTCCGGACCGGGACGGAGACCCGCAACCATGCAACGTCGCCCCACTCTTTCTTTTCTTTTCTTTCTTTCTTTTCTTTCTTTTCTTTTCTTTTCTATTTTTTTGTTCTTTTTTTCTGTTTCTCTCCCTCTTGCAGCGCATGACGGGGACGGAGAAAACTGGGATTGGGGAACAGACAGGTGCGGCAAATATTCGACAGGAGAAAAACGGCAACAACAACAACAACAACTACAACAACAACTACAACAACAACTACAACAACAACAACACGAGAGAGAGCATACATACATGTATCTACTTGGTTGTCCCCCTCTCAGCTACCTCCAAACCCTGCGTGCGTGAGGGGAAGGGAAGGGACACGCACAGAGAAATGCGGAGAGCCCCCGCCCGCACAACCAACCCCCTCGTTCCCCTTTCCACCTTCAGACCCTTGCGCTCAACCTTCCTCAACACTCACGATGAATCCTCGATCGGGTAGACTGTGGAGCCGACAGCCGAGCTAAAAAAAAAAAAAAAAAAAAAAAAAAAAAAAAAAAAAAAAAAATCTACGCTAAAGCTTCTTCTTGGAACACTGAAAAACGAAAAAGAAAAAGGAAAAAATATCGAGGAAATAAAAAAGAAAACAGAAAATTTATATGCAAAATATGTATGAAGGACCAAAAACATCGGCCAGTCCAGCTGTCTTCTACCACCCAACTCATCCACGCATGCTTCCAACGCACTCGATCGGCACGCCGGAATCGAGTCTGTGGTGGGGGGGGCTTGCATGGAGTGTCCATAATGAGGCTGATTGAGAGAAGAATCCGATGGCGTAAAGGGCGCCACACAGACCCACTGTGCCCATCAAAATCAAGAGCTATTATGATACCAACTTCCTCCAAATTGCGAAAAACTCGCACGCACACGCACACACACACACACACACTCACTCACGAATTTACGCGAATGCTCACGTCATTTCAAATCGCCACAACTCGAACGTTCGCCGGCCTTAAGTGGGGTTGGGTGGGGTCAACAGAGCCTGTCAGTGCAAGCGGGACAAGTGGCCAACAAACCCTCTCGGTTATGTATTTCCTACAAAAGTCACTCGCTCCCTCCCTCTCTCTTTCTCTCTCTCTGTCGCTCTGCGCGGCTGGCCGAACGGACCCGCGCCGACGACTTGTGGTGGGCCCTCTTCCTCGCCCTATGGCCGCTGCCGCGCACGACGCGCCCTAACCTGCGACACCTCCCGCTCCCGTTCCACCCGTCCGCGACCGCCGCCGGCGGCGACGGCGGTCGCGTGCGTCCCGTGGAAGCAGCTGTTCTCCTTCCACCACCGACTTAGGGCTCGCCGGTGAGCGGCGTCACCGCCCGCCGTCACGATTATCTACCCGCCAACGAACAGCAGCGACCCGCACTCGCTAGAGTGGATGGACCCCTTGGTTCTCGTCACCCTGCAAGCCACCTCAAGCTCTGGGACCGCCGACACCTCGCCTTCCTCGGCCGCTTCACCGGCCGCCGCCGCGCCTTCCCCCGCCTCCGCCACATTGACGTCGACTGCGACTGCGTCGCTGGCGGCACCCTTGACGGCACCGTGGGGGAGAACGTCGTCGCCGGGGGGACCAACCGCGTCGAGACCACGTCGGTCCTCAGGGCCCACGCGCCGGGCAAGTGCGTGCGCCGGGTGCGGCTCTGCGGGCCGTTCATTGCCTCCTGCGCCGTCCACGGGTTTGTCATCGTGTGGGACCGCGCGACCGGAGAGCCTGAAGCTCAGCGCGGACAACGGGTTCGGGTTGGCGGGCCACGGGGGTTGGGTCGTGCACGGCGGCGTGATCGGGGAGATGGCCATGTGGGATTTGCGGGCGGGCGCCGTGGTGCAAACGTTTGCGGGCCACGTACGGCGCGTGCGTTGTCTCGGGCTCGCAGGACGAGACTGCGCGCGTGTGCGGGACGCGGCGACCAGTGTTTGCGTGCGGGTGTTGGACGGGCACTGCGAGCACGTAAAGTCGATGGACGTGGGCGACGGTAGGATTGCGACCAGGGACTGCACCGGCGTCGTGAGGGTGTGGGATCTGGAGTCGTGGAATTTGATTATCATGACCAATCTGTGGCAGCTGCCGGGTACGCCGTTGAGGTGGAAACGAGACTGGAACCCGTTTGTCCTGGAGATCTTTACTGACGCGTCGGGCGTCGTGTGCTGCAAACATGTGAATCGTGTTTTTTTTCCCCCAGCTTACGCAGCTTCTTTCAAACTGATGCTGTCCGCATCGCAGGACAATGAGCTGGTCAAGTTAGACTTTGGCGGCGACATTCCCTTTGCCAGCGGGTTTTGATACCTTTGCTATTGAACATGCTCCAAAGCGAGTTCAGAGAGACTCTCATAGACATGATGAATTCGTTCTTCCCGTCATTCAAACACACACCGGGGTTATGGCGCTTTTTTTGGTTTTCTTCCGTCTGCAATCCTCAGTGAAATAAAAAGGCTGTGGCGCAGGGACTGAATGCTTTGGGTTTCATGCTGAAGCCAGCAGTGGCATAATGAAAAAACTCGGCCACCAGGGGTGATAGTCACTTTGAGTGTTCGTGATAGTATAGTATTGCTGCTGCAAAAGCTCTCTTTCATTGAACCTTTCAAAGTTTGAGTAATGTTCACAACTTGCCTCCCCAAACCGACCTCGAATGAGTGAACGATTGCTCGAATCGAGGAAAGGTTCCTCGAGTTGAGGTAAATGTTCCGAGAAACCACTCCTCGGATTCGGAAAATCGGTCGTTTTATATTTACTTTGCAAAACCGCTCTCTCGCCTTTGTTTTAGTTGACGGACTCCAACACTCACATCCTTTTTTGCGTCGAAATTATCTAGAAAAACTAGTCTTGGTCCCACTCTAACAAGCGAGACGGGGAGAGGTTTATTCACTCGACTGCAAGGGTCGGTACAAGCATACCAGAAACTCTGCCGAGAGAAAGGGGGTGCAAGTAGCAAGGAGGAGTTGACGTATGAGGTGCTTTCGATAGGGGGAAAGAAATCGATTGGGACGACATTGAAGGCGGAGAGACGAACTAGGGGCTTTGTTGTGTTGACATTAGGAGTGGGAGGGGGTCAGAGCTGGGAAGTTGGGGGGAGGGAGACTGTCGAAGGCGCAAAAATCAACTTTGTCGAACGCGCTCCGCGGTGAAGGCAGCTTGTTTAGCAAAGCAGAAGGTGAGGGCCGCACCAGTCAGGAGGCGGTTCTGAGGGGAAGGAGATAAAGTCAGGAATAGGAAAAGGGGGGAAGTAAAGATGAGATATGAGCTGGGGGTTGGAAGGGGGGCGGTTACGAACTGGCGACAGGGGCGGCGGCCGGAGCGGGGACCGGGGCGGGGGCGGCGGCCGTAAGAGCGGCGAAGGCCGCAATGACGATGGCGACGAAGGCGGTGGCGCGCATGTTCTTCTTTCTGAGTAAGAGGGGTGAAGGCGATGGGTTGGCGACCAAGCTTTTTTATAGCAGCGGGGTACGAATGAACGGGATGGAAAGGCGTTCCTGGAGAAAGACAGGCACGCGAAAATGCGTGTGGGGAGATTGGAGCGGATTCTGTATCGCGCTTCTTGGCAAAAGCGCTTTCCTTTAAAGGAAGCAAGCACGTGGAACGCGCATCGTTGTTTTGGGTTACATAAAGTGGAGGGAGCGAGACACCGCATGGGAGCTGATTGCGAGCTCGCGGAATACAAGTGGGCCACCGTACTCGAAGGAAATGCATATTATCCTAGTGGACGGTGGCCAGAAATCAATGGGAATTATTGCGCTCCTTATCGTCAGTGGCATTTCCTTGCCGCGAACCAATCACCAAGCGCGGCAGAGCCTTCTGTTTCGTTTCATTTCGTTATTGAGAGAACTCAGCAATCACCCCCAATAGCTCTGCCGTCGCCTCGCTCGTGTCAACGTGCGCAAACCTGATTCCCCTCTCCAACAGAACCCTCGCGATATCCACCCTGTTCAGCGACACGACGGTGTCCAACACGTCGTCCGGAAACAGCAGCCCGACGTCCTTCCCTGCAGCCTCCGCCTTGTCCCGGTACGCGTCCGCCAGCACCGTCACCAGCTCCAGCTCCCCGCGCTCCACCCCCATCCGCACCGGGTCGTCGCTATACGCCGCCGGGTTCGCCCCGTGCGAAAGCAGCAGCTTCACGCACGCCACGTTGTCCGCCTCGCTCGCCGCCGCCGCCATCGCCGCCTCCAAGTTCGCCCCGCGCGCCGTATCTGGCCCACTCTCCGCGCCGCCGCCGTCGCCGGCCTCCAGGAGCGCCCGCACGATTTCGAGGTCCCGCCGCCCCGCCGCCGCCGTCAGCGCCGACACCGCGATCGCGCTGCGCTGCGTCCACGCGCTGCTCCCCGGCGTCGCGAGGATCTGCCGCACAAGCTCCGCGTGTCCGTTGGACGCCGCCTTGAACAGCGCGTTCTGCGAGTCCCGCCCGATCCCGCCGGCCAGCCGCGGCGTCAGCAGCGGGAAGAGGTCGCCGCGGTTCATCCGCGCCGCCCAGCCGAGGATGTCGTCCGTCGCGAGATCGAGAACGTGCTGTCGGTAGGTTGTGAAGAGGGCGGAGGTGTCGCTCGGGGCCGTGGAGTATCTGGAATGGTGTGAGAGTAAGTGTGGCGGATAAAAATGAGGCGCAACGTTAGGAAACGACGAAGAGATGATGACATACTTTTCCTCGACCGCGACAGCCCATTGGCCGCGCTGTCCGCAGTCGCACCCGTCGCCGTGGTCGCCACCGATGGGGAACGCCAGGGGCGGGGTGAGGAGATCGGCCGCCGTCGACTTGAAGGCCAGGTCGAGGGCGCCGGCCGAGATGAGGGCCTCCACGGCCGAGGCGGACGAGGCGGCGGCGGCGGCGGCGGCGGTCGGGCAGGAGCCTGCGGCTACGATGGCCTGCAGGAGACGGCGGGTGGCAGCCGCCGCTGTTTGCGTGCTGGAGGATGTGGCGGCGGTTTTGCCGTTGCTGCTTGCGGACATCGTGGCGGTGGCGAGGGCGGCGGCGGGCGTTGGTGTGCGCTTTTCTTTCTTTGTGTTTGAGCTCTTGCAACTGAACACAAACACACACACACACACACACGCTCTCACGTCTTTAGGGAACTGGGTTCGCAATTTCTTTCGGCTAACCTGAAACGACCAAATTCAATTTCCAACACCCATCTACCGCTTTCGTTTTCGCTGTTTTTTCGAGCGACGTGTGCCGCAAGTACAAGTAGGTGCGCCACATTTTGGGCTCCTACACAGAGACACCAGCGGGCACCTGTCGATGAACAAGCGACAAACGCATAAAGATATTCCGACGCCCATCTCCCAAGCTGTTTGCCGTTACGGTCAGTTCTTGTAGTATTAACAAGAAAGAGAAAAACAGAATCACAAAAACACACACCACACACAGACCCACCCTCCATCTGAGGCACACAAATGGCTCTCTCCAGAAAGCGCACCATCCTCATTCTCCTGGTCGTGCTGGCCCTTTTCCTCGTCGGCGCCGTCGTCGCACCAACCCCAGCCGCCGCAGCCCCCGCCGCAGCGAAGCGTCAAACCGCCAGCAAAGCGCCATCTCCCGTCAAGACCGCAGCAAAGGGCGGTCGCGCCGCCGGAACCTCCTCCAAGCTTAAGTCGCTGGCAGGCTACCTAACAAAGTCTGAGTACGTCAAAAAATTCGGTGCGCTCCCGAAGTGGCTGTCCTCCGCCGGCTCACGGCTCCGTGCGCTCTTCTCGAAGGGTGGATCCTCGAAGAAGGGCTTCCGTGCCACCGCCCACGTCGACGCGGAGGAAGTCGTCCTCGGCGGCCCGGGAGGCAATCGCTGGGATACAAACGTCCCGCCGCCGCCCGCCTCTGCTTCGTTGACGAACCACTGCGCTCAGCGTATGACGGAGAGAGGTATCACGGCGGCCACCGTCCAGGCGGCGTTTAGCGGGGGTCGGGCTGTGTTCGATGCTGCGCGCTCCCAGTGGACTTACTGTGGGTGTTTTGCGTGTTGGAGAGTGGTTGCGCCCGTCGCTGATTTTCTTGGCCCTGTCGTTTCTTCCACGAGCAGGCACGGCGAACCCGAACCAAGCTGGTCACGTTGTTGGAGTCGTATTAGCCGCTGACGGCAACTGCCCAACAGTCATTGATTTTGCGCCAACGCACGCGCTGGCGCAAGCCTTTAATAGCGGCGTGTTTTGAATAAATGCAGATGGTTCCGCACAATGCGTGCTGTTTTCTGTTTTCTGTACATGAGCTCTCGCTTCGCGTTTGTTAAATCTGGAGCCACTCGCCTTCCACCATTCGACTGTCGCCGTTTGTTGATTCAGGCACGCTCTGCGAATGCGTTCCTCCGAGTGCTTGGGAGGGAGCCCGCAGTCTTTCAGAAGCTGAAGAACCTCAACATGCCCATCACCGGTGTGGCCAAGTCCATGCGCGAGCTGCAGCGTAACTGATTTGGAATGCGACTCCCTAGAGAACCTGAGCTTAGCGCGTCGGTCTCCGTGTGATCACCCCGTCGAGACAACGCGTCGTCGCTTCCGACCGAAGGCCTTGTCAGCCATATACATCAGCATGGAAACGAGAGCACCGCCACCGGCCTCATCTGCCCAGCCGCCATCTGAATTCTGCCACGACGCCGTCTTCGAGCTGCCATCGGGCGACCGCATCGCCGCGTCAGTGTGGAGCTCGCAGCGGAACAGCTCCGCCACGCGCATCCTGGCTCTGAGTGAGAATTTGACAGACTGACTGACGTTGCGATCCTTGCTGAAAAACTTGAATTCATTCAGGCCGCTGACAACGCCGCCACGTGGGACGTCTTTCTATCGGCCGTCTTTGCCGTCGCTCCCGACGCTTTCGAGGTCGTCGCGTTCGATCTGCCCGGCCACGGATTTTCCGATCATTGGGTATTGCTTTGTCGAATCGACGACCTTTTCTGTGCTTAACCTGAATCGCCGTTTGCCTGACCCCTTCCATCCGAAGCCTCGTCCAAAAGGATACTCGTACGCCGGATACGCGGAGGTCGCTGCGCTTGTTGTGGATCACTTGGGTTAGTTTCACGTTTTTTTATTTCATTTCTTTTTTTTTTTCTCCCCCAGGAGAATTCTGTGTAACCCAGAGCGTCCCTGCAGAATGGTCGTCGTTCGCAATTCTTTCTCACTCCCTCGGCGCTGAATTCGGCAGCCTCCTCGCTGCGGCAATGCCCGAACGGTATGAGTCGACGAATTTCGACTTTGTTCAGCGCCCGACAGAACGAATTGTGACACTCCATCATCTTTGTTCACTTCCATTCAAAACTTTCCAGAGTTTCCCACTACATTGCGCTGGAGGGCCTCGGCCCTTACCGCCACCCTTCCACAGCAACCGACTACCTCCGCAGACACCTGACCCACCACCGACGCGTCGCAAACCCAAAGACCGTCTTCCCCACCGTCGAGTCGGCCACAACCGCCCGCATGAAGGGCCTTTTCCCCCTCTCCGAGCCCGCCGCTCGCACCCTGATCAGACGATCCATCGTCTCCGCACCATCGCTTCTTTCCACCGCTTCCGCCACCGCCGTCTCCTCGCCTGCGCCAAGCGGTTTCATCTGGTCCTCGGACCCGCTCGTGTTCAGCTTACCGCGGTACCTCTACTCGGCCGAGTGCGTTGCAGACATTCTCGGCGCGATCCGCGCGCCGACGCTCACCATTTGGGGTAACGAGAGCCGCGCGATGGCGCTGTACGGTATCAGAGATCGAGTGACGGCGATAAAGGGCGACGTGACACTTGTGACGATGCCGGGCGGACATCATCTGCATTTGGAGGTTTGTATGTTTACCTTTTCTTTATTTCTTTTTGTGGATATTTTAGGCGACTCTTACGGATCGTTTGCTTCTCTCAAACGCAGCCAAGCACCGCCAGACTCGCAGTTGCGGAGACGCTGCTCTGGCTTGAGAAACACGGCGTGCGCATACCCTATTCTGACGGCAAAGCTGCGAAGGACGTGCTGCTTGCACTTATCTCGAACTCAAAGGAGGTCACGCGCGTGGAGTTGGCGGACGGCTCACGAGTCGGGCCGCTGGATTCCTTTCTCGCTGCACGGCTTTGAGGTTCGCTTTCGATAAGCTACACTCTTCTCCTTATTTTGTGTGGAGGAGCGGCCGATGCAGGCCTGGTTGCCCCGAAACTTTTGATTTTCTGGCCGATCAAGCTTACGAGCAGAGTTTTGCTGCTGGAAGGTGCAAAAGCTGTGAAGTGGGTACAACTGCTGGACGAAGAAAAGGCACCGTGACAACGGGAGGCGCAAAATATTACTACGCTGTGTCGAAATTTGTGGTTGTAGTTCTGCGAATAACAAATGCACTTCCAGCAATTTTAGTTAAAAACACAGCACCAAACTTCCATTTTGACTACCATCGAGCAAATTCGATTGCATGTATGAAGGGGGGTGGACATAAGAGGAAGTGCGCAACGATGTTGGGGGGAGACAAAGCAATTTGGCATGGACCTTGTCACCAGCTCTTTTCTGTTGTGCCGCTTGCGTTGGAGGGGGACAAGAAACTGTTGTTCGCACGTTTGACTGACGGCATGGCAAGCGATCGTGCGGCACAAACTCGTTTTGGAATGTTCGGATACACACACACGTTCCGGCATCGGAATATTTTGTAAACACAGACAGATATCAATAATTGTCGAAGAAATTCATCCTGTGTTTGATGGATCATGGAAACGCCGCCACCTGAATTCTGCCGCGACGCCGTCTTCGACCTGCCCGGGGGCTTCCGCCTCGCCGCGTCAGTGTGGAGCTCGCAGCGAAACAGCGCCGCCACGCGCATCCTGGCTCTCCACGGCGTGAGGATTCTTTTGACCGACTGACGCTTGGCTGCTGTTCGTTTTTGAGATCCTTGCTGAGCCTTTACTTCATGAAGGTCGCCGACAACGCCGCCACGTGGGACGTCTTCCTGGCCGCCGTCTTTGCCGTCGCTCCTGACGCGTTCGAGGTCGTCGCGCTCGACCTGCCCGGCCACGGCTTTTCCGATCATTGGGTATTGCTTCGTCGAATCGCCAACGGCCCCGCTGACCCAGAATCGCGCCGTTTGCCTTCCGTTCGAAGCCTCGTCCAAAAGGATACTCGTATGCCGGATACGCAGAGGTCGCCGCGCTTGTCGTGGATCACTTAGGAAAGTTTCACGCCGTTACTTTTTCTGTCTTTTTCTTTGTTTCCCCACCGGAGAGAGTTCCGTGTAACCAATGGCGTCGCTGCAGGACGGTCGTCGTTCGCACTCCTTGCTCACTCCCTCGGCGCCGGACTCGGCAGCCTCCTCGCTGCAGCAATGCCCGAACGGTAGTGCGCCGACACATTTCGACTTTGTTCAACGCTGACAGCGCGAATTGTGACACACCTTCATCATCTTTATCTTCCTTCCTTAAAACACTCTCAGAATTTCTCACTACATTGCGATGGAAGGCCTCTGCCCCTAGCCCCTACCGTCACTCATCCACAGCAACGGACTACCTCCGTAGACACCTGAACCAGAACCGACGCGTCGTAAGCCCAAAGACCATCTTTCCCTCCATCGAGTCCGCCACAACGGCCCGCATGAAGGGACTCTTCCCGCTCTCCGAGCCTGCCGCACGCACCCTGATCAGACGATCCATCGTCCCCGTACCGTCGCCTCCTTCCACTGCCGCCACCGCCGCCGCATCGGCAACAACAAGCGGTTTCGTCTGGTCCTCGGACCCGCTCGCGTTCAGCTTGCCGAGGTACCTCTACTCGTCCGAGTGCGTTGTCGACATTCTCGGCGCGATCCGCGTGCCGACGCTCACCATTTGGGGTTGCGAGAGCGGCGCGATGGCGCGGTACGACATCAAAAATCGAGTGAAGGTGATAAAGGGCGACGTGACGCTCGTGACGATGCCGGGCGGACATCATCTGCATTTAGAGGCTTGTTCGTTTACTTTTTCGTTCTTTCTTTTTCTGAAATTTGAGGCGATCTTACGGATCCTTAGCCAAGTACGGCCACACTCGCGGTTACGGAGACGCTGCTCTGGCTCAAGAAACGCGGCGTGACGATCCCTTTTTCCGGCAGCAAAAATGCGAAGGACGAGCTGCTCGCGACGGTGTCAAACTCAAAGCGCGTCACGCGCGTGGAGCTGACGAATGGCTCGCGTGCCAGGCAGCTGGATTCCTCTCTCGCTGCACGGCTTTAGAGTGCTCGTGCTTGTCTGGCTGCTTTGGACTGGTGGTGGTTGGGAACGTGTTGGACAGAAACTACATTCTTTTCTTTCCGCACGAGGTGCATAGGTTGTATTCTGGCCGACCCCATAATTTGGTTTGCTGTGAGTTGGCTGCTGGAAGCCGCAGGTTGTTGTGTGAGCACGACTGCTGGACGAAGGGCACAGTCAAATGACGGGCGGAGCGAAAAAGATTAATGTTCCATTACCAGCACTTTGGTCAACATGCCAGAGAGAGAGAGAGATCAGTCGTCCGAAATTCCCGCACCGTGCGTCTTTCGGGTGTGTGCCATGCCGCTGCGTGTCTACTGCGTGTCTGCCGTCGTCGTATTAATTCCAAAGCAGCTGGAGAACGCGCGCCCCCCTTAAAACCTTCCAAATTTGGTCACTCCCAAATGCGGAAGGCAAAACCAGCGCCGGCTCCCGCCCAGCCGGCGCCAACACAAAAAGCACTTTCTGCAGGCTGTGCGGTGCCCGACCCAAAGCAAACAAAAACATGATCGCCCGCAAAGTCGTGTCCACGAACGGCGCAGGCCCCCGTACCGTGCACCTGGCGTTCGCTGTCGCTGCCGTCGCCGCAGTTGCCGCTGCTGCCAGCCCAGTCGCCAACGCCGCCGCCGCTCCTGCTTACTACTACCCCGGTACCGTCACGAGCAGCAGCAGCAGCAACGGCCCGGCGAACACTGGCAAGTGAGGCAGAGGGGGCCATACCTGCTCTGTCTACATCTTTTTGCACTCTTCTCGTCGGGCCTTCGTTCCATCACACCCCCTTCCGTCCCCGCCCCCCTGTCCACAGACGCGAATCTGTTGAGATTGGCATCTGCAGTGGGTGCCGGTGGCTGATCAATTTTGCATCGTTTCCTTGCAATTGAACCACCAGACACAACTACATCGACGAGCGTGGACGTCCAGCCCTCTAGCACTCAAGCAAGCTCTTCCTCACCTCCGGCGACGACCCCGCAAGGCGCTTGGCCATCTGGCATTGGTGAGTTTCACGTGCAATCGATTATTTTGCTGGCGCTATGGCAAACAAACTCTAACCCTTGTTTCTGTGTTTGAATTCATCCAACGCCTTGCCCCCCTGGCCGGGGGGGGGGGAAAAAAAACAGTACGCTGTTGGCTAGTTTTTGTCAGCAATCGACACGGAAGTGAGGCGTGCATGTGAACGCTTGTTGGGCTTTGGGTGCCCATTTGAAATACGATGGCGCCAGTTTTGCTCGATCATGGCAAAGCATTTTCTGCTCTTCTGTTTTTCTCCCTTTACGTGGCTCTCTCTCTCTCTCACTCTCACTCTCTCTCTCGCTGTCTACTTGGACCTAAACTCACACCAGATACGCTCGGCGATCAACAAAGGGTTGATTTCAAAGCAAAAACGAGAGGTTTGTTTACCGCGACCCAGGGAAATGGCCCCTCTTTGATTTAACCGAACGCGGAACTGGTGCGGTAAATTTCCGGAAAATTTTCTCCCATCCATGGAGCACGCTCTGTTTGTTTATGGATTTCGATGTGTGAACCCTGTCGTTGCTTGTGTTATTATCGATGTTGTCTCCTCTTTGGTTGTGTGTTTGTTGGCGTTTCTAATTTCTTTTTTCTTTCCTTTTTATTTTTTTTTCTGCTTTTGCAGATGTTGTTTGCCTGTTGGGGGGTGGGCAAGCCACGAAATTGTTCCAAAAAAAATTTATTTTTTTTGCCGTTTGTCAGCGGATGACGTGTATAAATACTCCTCGTCTTTCGGCCAAGCCCTCAATCAACCCAACCTTAATTCAACAAGGTAGCGCCCATCTCCCTTTCTTTCGTCTGTGTAAGCTTCCGCCGGCCAAATAATGGACCCACGACGCAACCACCGCATCAGCACCAGCACCGAGGCAGTCCACGCTTCCTCCTCCTCCTCCTCCTCCTCCTCCTCCTCCTCCTCTTCCGACAACGCCAGCAGGAGCAGCACCAACGTCTGCCCTACCCCCGTCGCTGCCGACGGTGATGGCATCGTCGACTCTGGCTTCGCCATCGCCGACATCGACGACAACTCTACAGACAAAACGGCTGCCGCAGCCGCCAAACGCGACCTTCACGACTCCCCCGCCCGCCTCGACTCGACCCTCCCCCGAATCCCCCTCTCGCCCTTTGCCTTCTGGACCGTCTTTGTCGCGCTCGTGCTGTCCATCTTCCTCGCCGCCCTCGACGCGACCATCATCGCAACCGCGCTGAGCGCCATAGTCCAGGACCTCGGCAAGGAGGAGCTCATCTCGTGGGTCGGCTCGGTGTTCCTCATGACGTCGACTGTGACGAACGCGCTGGCGGGGAAGCTTAGCATCATTATCGGGCGGAAGCTAACGGTCGCGGTCGCGGGCTTACTGTTTTTGGCTGGGTCGGCTCTCAGCGGGGCGGCGCCGTCCATGGAGAGTCTCATTATTGGGAGGGCCATTGCTGGGCTGGGTAGGTTTTAAGCTTCGTCTGATCTCGACGTTCGCGAACTCAACATTCTATGATTATAGGCGCCGGATTCATACTTTCGATCGTCCTCATCATCATGACCGATATTGTCTCCATGAAGTATCAAGGTACGGCTGATCCTTTCCCGACTGAGCTTGATTCATCCATTTGACCATATCTGGCATTTGCAGGTGTCTTCTTTGCAACCGTCAGCGCCGTCTGGGGCTTCTCTGCGGTTCTCGGCCCCCTCGTGGGCGGCGCCTTCTCCGACAACGGACTCTGGCGCTGGTGCTTCTATATCAACCTCCCCGTCGGTTTCTTCCCGCTCCTCATCCTCTACCTCGTCGTTCCCTCCGAGACCACCGAAGGCAAGCTCCTCGGTCCCGGCACCCTCTCCAAGTTGAAGCGTGTCGACCTCCTCGGCGCCTTCGTCGTGTTCGTCGCGATCCTCTGCTTCCTCACGCCGCTGCAGCTCGGCGGCTCGTCGTGGGCGTGGAGCTCGCCGCAGACGATCGTGCTGCTGGTCCTGGCGCCCTTCGCGACGGCTCTGTTCGTCTTGGTCGAGGCAAAGGTAGCAAAGGAGCCCATGGCCCCGCCCGCCATGTTCAAAGACCGCAACGTCGCCGCGCTGCTGGTGCTGTCGAGCTCGGCCGGTGCCGTGTATTACGGCGTGCTCACGTACCTCTCGCTCTATTTCCAAGTCGACTTTGGCTACTCGGCCACCTTCGCCGGCGTCCAATCCATCCCGTACCTCGCCGGCATCGTCATGGGCACCTTCAGCTCCTCCCACATCCTCAGCCGCACCGGCCGCTTCCTGGCGATGCTCTACATCGCGACGATCCTGACCACCGGCTTCACCCTCGGCGTCAGCTTCTTCAACGTCTCCACCAACCTCGCTGTCCGCATCATCTTCCTCCTCCTCCTCGGCCTCGCCACCGGCGTCATCGTCCAGCTCCGCCTCCTCTCCATCCAGCTCTACGTCTCCGGCAACGACGTCGCCGTCGCCGTCGCGCTCTCCCAGTTCTTCATCTCGCTCGGCGGCGCCGTCGGCGTCGCCGTCGCCGGAACCGCAATCAACAACGTCCTCGTTCAAACCATCCGCTCGTCGTCGCCGAACCTGCAACACGCGCTGTCCGTCGCACCGCTCGTCGACTTGATCCCGGACCCGACCCAGGCCGTCGCGATTAGGACCGCGCTGACGGACGCGGGAATCGCGGCGATGGTCCCCGGCGCGGCCGCGGCGCTGGACGAGCTGGTCGCAGCGTTCACTGCCGCGTTCGCCGCGGGGATTCGCACGCTGGTGGCCTTCTGCGGCGTCAGCCTTGTCGCGCTGGTGTTCATCAGGGAGAAGCGGCCGGCGGCGGGCGCGGAGCTGGAGACGTTTGCGGCGTGAAAGAGAGTGGAGGGATTGAAGAATGGTGACGGGTTGTGAAGACCTCGTGGCTGTACCGATCGGTGGCAGTGAGGGCCGCCCCTGAAGATCGTTGAAAGTTAGCGGTTACTCCGTCGCTGGGTTCCGACACACTTTGTCGTGGGACTCCGTCACTTTTATGTGGAGCTCTTTTCAACAAGTATCCGAGGAAGAACGACACTCCTCTTCAATAAAGCGCAGTGAAATCCAACACGTATCTCGTTTTAGTGTGACCACTTATTAGTTCTCTGCATATTTCGCTGGTGCACCGGCCGAAGAAAATTGCTAAGAGTCCAGCCGAAACTTTACTCACTTTGAAAGGAGAGGCCCTCTCTTCTTCCTTGATATTCGCTTGGGGTTGGTCATCATTTTTCTTGTCCAGGCCGCGCACTGGGATTGACACCGCCGACTCTGCATAACCCCGTGCCATGGTACGCCGCATCCACATACAGCTTCTTGATCTCGACGCTGCCGCCAACACTTGCGGCGGCCACCGAGCCCGGATCTGTGGTCTTTGTTTGTTTGTTTGTTTGATACGACGGAGTCCGTTTCGGATTCCCTTGGTGCAGTTGGGCTGGAGCTTGCTCTTTTCTTGCCATTGCCGTCGCCATCCACTCCATCCACACCGAGTCTTGCAGGAGGCAGCGGGACAATCTCTGCTGTCAACCCAACGGATACTCCAATTTTAGCCTCTTATTTCTTCTTCACCCGGCTGCTGCTGCTGCGGCGTTGTTCGTGATGAAGGCGGAGGAAGCGGCCTGGTGGACAGTGGCGGCGTGGGAGATGGTGACGGCGCGCCGACGGTGTCGAAGGAAGGATTTTCTCTCTCTCTATTGTGGGCGACAGGTGGAAGTTGGGAGTTCAGTAAAGAAGAGGAAATGTTGAGCCACGTGGTCACATTTTAGCTGTGCGTTTGACTAATTCCATCCCATCTGTACGCGAAATTCTGTAAGGGTTCCATTCTTCCAAACCCCCTTTCATGAACTGCTGGGTCTAGCCCCTGTTTGTCTTTACGATGGCTTTTTTTTCTTTCTTTCGAAAAGCCCTTCGGCTAACAGCTTTCGCGCGCGATGCCGCCTGCCCAGTTCTGCTACTGCTGCGAGCTGCCGTTATCGAGCGGCAGCGTCTTTGTTGTGAACCTCAATGGTGGTGGCGGCGGCGGCAGCTGCAGCATTATGGGCGGTGGGGCCGGTCAGGGACGTGCGAAGGCGCCCGCAAGCGCAAGCGCGACTCCCTCATTCCACTGCGGGCTGGGGCTACCTGATCGTGCAGCTGGAAGGGTGATGATGGGGCAGCGGTGGCTGCAGGAGGAGGAGGACCCATTCGGCAGGACGATTGACGTCGTGATGGATAATTGAAAAGGAGCTCGGTTCAGGACTTAATGAGTGGGGGCTAGAAATAACAGAACCCATTTAGTAAATAACAATTGGAAACTGTTAAGACTTAAGTCGCAAATGCAATTGATGTGAAAAAAAATTTGATGGGAACGGTGGTAGTTTTCCTTCACACATAGAACATGGAGGCTGCGACAACTCGAAAAGCTCTGTATTTAACCATTCAAAAAAAGGAGGTGACGGAAAAGCCCAGCGTCTGGGCTACACAAGCATTTGTGAGGGTGGTTGTAATCTCTTCCTGTCCCGCTTCCGACGCGATCATGAACGCCTCCCGGTTCCGCGACAGCACATCCCCCCCGCGGAGCAACAGCGCCTTGACGACAGCGTTGTTTCCGCTCTTAACCGCCTTAACAAGCGGAAGGCCCTCCTGCGCCTCGGCGTCCGCGCCGCGCTCCAGCAAGAACTCAACCACCGCGAGGTGCCCCCCACCGGCTGCGGCGACCAGCGCGGCGTCGCGGCCCGCGCGCGCGTCCGCGCCCCGCTCCACGAGGTACGCGACGACGTCCATGTGGCCGCCCTCGCTCGCGTTCGCCACCGCCTCGCCGCCGCGCTTTGCGCCCGGGTCCACGCCGCACTCCTCCACAAGCCACCGCACTGCCTCCAGCCGCCCCGCCTTTGCCGCCAGCGCGATCGCCAGATCGTTGATCGCGCTTACGTCCGCCCCGCGCTCGCGCAGCAGCTCCATCAGCTCCACCGACCCCGCCATCGCCGCCGCCGCCACCGCCCCGCACCCCTCCGCCCCCGCGTCTGCCCCGCACTCCAGCAGCCTCCGCACCGCCTCCACCGACCCCGCCCCCGCCGCTGCCTGTAGCGCTGCCCCCTCGTCCGCATTCACATCCGCCCCCCCGCGCTCCAGCAGCAGAAAACGCGCAATCCCACTTCCCAAACAGCGCCGCATTCACAAACGCCTGCGACCCCCGCGCCCGCGCGTCCGCCCCGGGCGCCCGCTCCAGCATCCACGCTACAACCTCCACCCGCCCGGATTCCACTGCAAGCTCGAGGTGGTACGACCCAGCCGGGATCCGCGCCCCGCGCTCCACAAGCAACTCCATCACCGCCATATGCCCCTCCTTCGCCGCGCACCCGAGCGCTGCGCTTCCCTGCGCGTTCACGTTCGCCCCCGCCCAAGTCTAAAAGCACCTCCACCGTGCGAACGTCCCCCGCCGACGCCGCCGCAACAAGCGCCTGGTCCGACTGCGCCCGCGCGTCCGCCCCGTGCCGAAGCAGCATCTCAACAACCCCCGCGTGCCCGCGCCGCGCCGCGCGCACCAGCGGCACGTCCGCGTGCGCACGCGGCCGCGCGTGGTGGCCGAACAGCCCCGCGCTGATCATGTCGACAAAGTCCAACAGTTCGTCGTGAGCCGACTTTTTTCGGGTGGACTCGACGGGATGGTTCAGGTCGCCTACATGAGCCACCAGGTGCTCGAGTACGGGGAGGCTGAGCACGCCGTCGGGCTGCGCGATCTCGGCGAGCAGCGCGCGCGCGGGGGAGCCGAAGTGGGCGACCGCACGCGCCGCAATGGACCCCGGGTCGCGAAGGGCCGCGACAAGCCGCGAGTCGACGAGCGCGCTAGAAGGGAGGGCGAGCCTGTGTTCGTCGCCGCCGGGAAAGAAGAGGCCGACGCGCGCGATGACGGTCGGCGGCAGGCGCAGCAGCGCAAAGGACGACGGTGAGGAGGTGGTGGTGTTTGACATTCTGGGTGTGTGTGTGTGCCTGTTCTTTGCCTCTGCTTTCTTTAATTTTCTTTTTTTTTTTTCCTCTCTCGCTGTCTCTTTCCACAGTCTTCTCGCTGTCCAAATAAGTTTGCCTGTCTTGCCTGCGCGGGTGTCTCTCCAGCCACACGGGGCAAAGTCACTGACATTTCCGCCAGTGTCTCTCCTGGCGCACGGGTAACCCTGAAAGCAAGAAATTGTTCAGTACTTGAAATGCTTTCGAAAGCAAATAACGCCTAAAATCCATGAGACGGTGATCGATCAACTCCAATAAGCCTGAGTGCACCTCAGACGGAGAGGGAGGTGTCAGTTCTGGGAACAAAGTCTCAGGATTTAGTCTTGTGTTTTTGTACTAAACAATCGCAGATATAATCGTCAGACTTATGTTTTGCGGCAGACAAACTCCCGTCGGAGCCGCTTGTTCGCGAAGCGAAGGTTCATGATAATATTTATTCGTGACTTCTGTGCGATCGTTCCCCTATCCTGGCCTCTCGCTCATAAGCTCCAAACCCCTGAAATGAAAGAACAAAAGTGGGGAACAAGAGATCATACCGCCTCAGAAGCACAAAACAGTTCTCAACGCTGTCCATTCTTTGGCAGCGACCACATGACATGCAGCGGCTGCTTCGGATTGAACCCTCCCAAATTGAGCCGGCGGCAATCCCGGTAATCCGCTGACGAGCACCACGCCATGTTGAGGGGGCCAAATAAATTGCCGAACACGGCCAAGAAAAAGAGGCCGTAAGCGGCGAGTATGAAAACCCAGACCCAGTGGTTCGCGTCCAGCGGTTCGCGGCCGCAGAGAATCGTCCTGGTACCCACAGCGACGATCCACGTCAAAAAGGCGACAAGCGCGGCAAGGACTGTGGCGCTGGTGGCGGTGGTAGCATCAGCGGCCGTGCACGCGTAGACGGTCGTGGAGCTCAGGACGGGCCCGCCAAGGGGCACGCCTGATGGCGGCATGACGCAGTTGGCCACGGTGCCGGAAAAGGCGGGTAGGCCCCGTTGGTTTGTCCAGAAAAACTTTTCCCATTTTGTTTGAACAGCAATCCAAGCGTGACAGTTTTTGATATGCTGCAAGGCAGCAAAGAATAAGATAAAAAGTTTTCTTTTCTTTTTTGTCGCGATCTTTGTCAGGTCAGTCTCCTGCATTCCCAAATTGTTTTTTGCATTTAGTTTTGCCCATAAAAACAGTCAAAAACAAGAAAAGGTCTCGCCTTATCTTGCCACTGCCACTTTTGATCATTTTAGTTGTAGGCTAAACCCGTTTAGCCGAAGCCAACTCCCTGACTTGGACGCAGGAGGAGGAGAAGGTGGTTTTCTGAGTTTGTGAGTTTCTTTCTTGTCTGTTTGTTCTCCGGATTCGAACTCCGGTGTGCGTTGCTCTGGAAGACCGGGATGCTCTGAACGTGGGAGTACACGTACCACCACCGTACCCTGCCTTCCGCCAATGCCCCGCCGATCCATCAGCCCCCAAGTTCCCCCTCCGCAGCTGGCTCCGAGTCGTGCTGCTGCCCCCGACGAACAAGACACGCCAGAACTCTCACCCTTTCGCGACGACCTCAATCCGCGCAATCCACCTCGCAATCTGTCCTCTTCGGCCCGGCCCCAGGCCGCGTTGTGGGGACCTCAACTCCTACAACGACGCATCTACTATCGCCAAGGCCTGAACGCGCATGGACATTCCTCACGCCCGAACGTGCCGGGGCATTCTTCAGGTAACCTCCTCCTCTTCCATCGACTTCTCTACTCACCCACTTTCCACCCTTTCCGCAATTTCTCGCGTCCTCCCCGCCTACCCCACCCCTGCCGGGCTCGGCCCGCCTCCTCCCTCCGGACACAGCTGCTGCTGGCACGCGCGGATCTCTCCCAGCCGATGCTCATCCCGGCCAGCCACCCGCCGCAGCGTCAACCAGTCTAGCACTGTCTCCACGGACACGGCAGCCAGCGCGGCAGGGGCACTTCGGTCGATTACAGACAAATACTTTTGCCTCCGCCGGACCTTCCACTGCGGCGCACCACGCCCCTCCGGCAACTCCCACTAACGGCCAATGGGTTCCTTCCTTCGAGCTCGACGCTCTCGCCCTGAGCTTCGCCACCTTCGATCTGAAAATGCTCGCCTTGCATCCTCTACAGCTCTCGACATTGAGTTAATTGGGCTGCGGAACGAGAATGCTCGTCTCCAAAGACTCGCCCACCAACAGGCCCCTGCCGAAGAACCTTTGAGCCTGACCTCAAACTCACCGACCAGGCTGAACGCGGCCCGCTTTTCCTCCAATACGTCGGTGTAACAGGCCCCGTTCGCTTACATGCAGCTGCTCTCGCTCCTCTGCCAAGTCAGCCAAGACAGGTGCAGCCTCGCCGACTCGCAGGCCTGATCCCAGGCGCTGGGGCCGCCCAACCAGCCCCACCCGCAGCTGGCGGACCCAGGCACCCACGGCGTCGCGCCCAATTTTTCCTGAACACTGAAGGTCTTGGAGACTCACGACATTACTGCATCAATTTCAACGTGGATAACTGCTCCAACGCACACTGCCCTCGACCCCATGTCTGTGCTGTCTGTCTGGCCACTGGCATTCAGGCTGTTCACTCCTGCGCCAGTCAGCGCGACGCCCACCACCAGCAACGTATTCGTCCTGTACAGCCCCGGCACGACCAGGCTGCACCTGCAGGCCCCGCCTTCGGCCAAGCCCCAGCTGCTGTACCAGCCCACGCACAACCAGCGCCCGCACCCGCTAGGCCTGCCACTGCAAACACCACTGCTACTGCCCCACTGTGCCACCCAGGCCTATCCTGCCCTTTCGCTGAGGCGGGGGTGGAGGCCGCCACAATTTCCTCCCCACATGGCCCCGGCCCCCCTCAGGATCAGTCCAGCCGCGACACTGGAGCCCCGCTCCATCCGCGCTGGTCTCGTGGGATGCTCTTTGATCCTCAAGTACTTCCGACTGGCGGTGCTGCGTCTGACACAGAAACTGCCGCTCCCTTGCCCTCACCACCAGTCGACAACCAACAGTACAAAGTCCTCGAGGCCGCTCTCCGCAAGGCAATCCCGTGGAAAATTGTCCACACCATCTGTCTTGGCAAGCTTGCGCGATACCTCCGACGTCATCCAAACAAGCCCTTCACTCAGTCTCTACTCTCTGGTATCAAAATTGGCGTTTGGTACGGCGACGGGTTCACCTCTCGCCCGGAAGAGCCGAGGCTCCTCCGTACTGCTCCTGAAGACGGGATCCATGGCGAGAACCTCGAAAAATACGTTCTCACCGAAGTACAGGCGGGCCGGTACACAAAACTCCCTGCCCTACCACACCTCTGCTCAACAGTCTCCCTGTTCTCAGTTGAACAAAAGAACAAGCACCGTCTTATCCACAATCTGTACTTCCCCCGTGGTAACTCTGTCAATGACCACATCCCCGACTCCCATGCCCACGTCCGCTACGACCCTCTCATCAAGTTCATTCCCATACTCATCTGGATGCACCAACATACCGCACGTGATTACACGCTTGTGCTGTGGAAACTCGACTGCTCTGCTGCCTTCCGACAGGTCCCAGTCCACCCAGTCAACAAGGCGATGCAGGTAGTTTTCTTCCGTGGTGAATTCTTCCTGGACCATTGTCTCAGCCTTGGGTCTCGCTCTGGCCCCTACCTCTTCACTCGGCTCAGCCACTCCATTGCTTGGATAGCCGAAAACGAACTCCAGCTTCCAGTTGTCAAATGCTGGGTTGATGACTTGTACGGCGCATGCTTCCAACCCACCTGTGATGTCCCACACACAAAGCCTGCTGAACTCGTCGCAGTCGAACACCTACTCGACGACCTTGGGCTGCCACATGCAAAGGAGGCTTGGGGTACCAGCCTCCAAATTCTTGGGATTCATATCGACGCATGTGCTCTCGTATACTCACTCCCTGACGACAAACTGCGCAAGCTAGAAGCCCTGCTTCAATCGTGGCTCGACGCACCAGCCCTTCCCCTCCAGACATGGCGAGAACACTTTGGGTTTCTTAACTTCGCTACATCCGTATTCTTTGCAATTGCTGCCGCCACACCACCGCTTTACCGCCAATCCGCTGGGCGCACCATTCCACAAGCGACAATACCACTACACACGGAATCTCGCCAATCCTTACAGTGGCTGCAGCAGCTCCTACAGAAGGCGCCGCCTCGAAGTCTCCTACGACTTCACGCTTGGCGACCAGCGGATGCAACTCTTGAATACTTCACGGATGCGTGCCAAGATGGCCTCGGTGTCTCGTATCCTTCTCTACAACTTGGGTTCTACCACCGCACCACTGCGCCGTATCACCACAACAACACACCTGTACACGTTGGTACAAACGAACTCTACGCACAGTTCCTGGCATTACACATACTCCGCAACACTCCTCTCACCCACGCAGGCTGCAAACTGCTTGGGTACACAGACAATCAAGGAGTCGCAGTCAACTTCGACTCCTACAGTTCCAGTCGATATATCAACAACGTCATCATCCAGTCCATAGCAGAACTAGAAACAATGTACAGGATCTCAGTCCGAGTCCTGTACTTCCCTGGGAAGCGCAATATTGTGGCTGACTCCCTCTCTCGTGGCAATCTGGCGTTTCTGCAGCGTACTTTTCCCCTTGCATCTTTCCATCAGCTTCACATCCTTCCACCCCTCCTCTACCCTTTCCACAATGTCTACACTTAACGTACGTGCGCGTTGCGCCCAACGCCAGCAGATGCCAGCCCCACCACCTGCACGCCCCCACCCAAACGCGCCCACAACTGTTCACCCACAACTTCCTGCTCTGCTAGATTCACTCATTCTGGACTCAATTGAACCGACCACGCATGCTCAGTACGCTGTTGCAGCAGGGCACTGGCACTCCTTTTCGAACCTATCCAACTTTGACAACACCATTACACCAGAGCGAGTTGCACTGTTTGCAGCCCACCTATTTTCCCAAGGTTACAGCTACTCTACGATCCGAACTTACATCTCTGGCGTTGGCACTTTACTTGGTGGTACACATTGGCCTGAGGTCCGCTCCCACCCACGTGTGGTCCGCGCCCTTGCTGGAATTAGAAAACGAACAGCAGCCGAAAGTCCGACAGCAATTCCATTTCCCCCCTGCCCACAGTACCCATCACCACCTCTGACCTGCACCACCTTGCAAACTTGCTGCTGCGTACCGACCCACACAGACCGCTCATCCTCGCTCTCGCGATCATAGCCTTCTCTGCACTCCATCGCCTTGCTGAACTACTTGACACGCATGACCAGGTCCCATCCCATCGCAGAATCCGACTGGACTCAGTCAATATCACCGCTCTCGGACTCACCTACCATCTCCCTTACACCAAAGTGGACCGGTTTGGACAAGGACAAATGGTCTTTCTTCCATTCAACTCCACCAACGATCTCAGCACAGATCCTATCATCCGACTTCAACGCAATATCCAACACCGCCCACCTTCCGACAACCCCGCCCTCTTCCTACGATGCGACGGCTCGATCCCCACCAAGTCATGGTTCCTATCTGTCCTCCAATCCACTCTCGGACCCACTTTCACCGGCAAGTCTTTCCGCTCTGGTGGCGCGACATTCCTCGCCGAGCAAGGGCACCCAGCGTCTTACATCATGCAACGCGGGCGTTGGTCCTCCTCCGCATGGAAACTCTACATTCAGAACCAACCTACACTTGCCCACCTACAACTCGATGTCCACTGACCATCTCTTTCCTCTCTCTTCTCTCTCTCTCCCGGGGCTTCGCACTGGGCACCGGTTGGCGCACTCCATACTGACGTGGGGTGCCCGCTGGGAGGGAGAGAGAAATACATATCCTTAGCCCACTATCATTTCTGCTTCACCCTCTTCCTTCACCCTTCGGGATCTTCTCTGCGATAGGAAGGAGTTGGTCAGATATTAATACATGCATATTTTTGGTTCATCACTATTTGCTTTTTTTTTTTTTTTTTCAGAGGCCGAAGCCGTTGTTGCACGCACATTCGTCCTTGCTCGTTTGGGACAGCACGCAAGATGCCCGCGCTATGGACTGAAAACTTTTATTTATATTTAAAATGTTGGCGTTTGCTTTGTGTGTGACAATGACTCGAGCTGGGCGGAAAATCAACCTGCGCTGGCTTTAACGCTTTCGTTATTTATGAATATTACATATCTCCTTGATTGCGGCTCTTCCTCATCCCCAAGTGCGCGCTATTCGCGGCAAGCGCAAACGTCAGCAGTAACCCCCGTTGAGCTCGGAGTCAAAAAAGAAAAAAAAAGGGCGAGCTTGCCGCAAGGTCGTTGCAAAGTGGGGGTATCCTGCGCGTTGTGACTGTGACTAGGCGCTGGAGAAACCTGGTGGTGTGAGGAAGAGTTCTATGGCCACCGGCAAATCAAAAGTGCGCGGAACCGAGAGAAAATGCGCTGAGGAAGCTTGGGAAGTGGGAGGGCGGGGGGCTGGTGAAGATGCAAGACTACCGGCTCGGCGGGCGAGGAAGAGATTCGTTGGGTCTGCTTTATGCAATTCGCATCGCTGGTGCCGCGTCAGAGACCCTGATTGCGACAGGATGGGCAGGGCAGGGCATGGGGAGAACCCGTCGAACGATGAAGCTCAGCCACCGGGGTAGTTTCCCCATGCGGCCGTGAACCAAAGAGTAGCAAGATCCGCTCGCCCTGCATCTCACGTTCCCCAGTCCGTCATAATAACAAGCAATAGTCGTCTCTCCCGCCGTGCAACGCCAGGCGGCGTTGGATTCGATACGCTCCTTTCTCTCGAACCATAAGCACCTGTCCCCGCGCAGCTGCGCCATGGGCCGAGCTGGACGCCAAAAACGGCCTGCCACAGAGCGCAGGCTGGAGGCCCCCATCACAGTAACAGATGAAGGCGAGTGGGGGGTGCCTGGCGCTGGTCCTGCCACCCTTTAGTTGGCACCGTTGGTTCGGCAACGGCGGTTTGGCTCTGGGAAAAATGCGAATGCATGGCGAACAGCAAGCAGCAAGCGACGTTCCATTGTCCGCACGCCGCCGCCGCCGCCGCCGCCGACGGGGGCCGCCGGGCAAGCGGCAAGCGGCGCAGGCGCGGCCTGTCCCTGAGTAGGATGCCGATCGGGCGGCAGCCCGCGCAGTGACGCTGAGTGAAAGCCGGACAACGAGAGAGAGCTCCTTGCATAAAGTGTGTGTGAGGGTGTGTGTGTTCTGCGTCTGGTTGGATAAAAAAAGGAGAAAAAGACAGAAGAAAAAAAAAAAAAAAAAGATTTTCGTCGACAAGGTGAGTGGAGAGTCGAGATCGATCCGAACGCAGCCCCCCTCCGTCCCTCGCCCAGATCCATCCATCCATCCATCCATCCAGCCATGCGATCGCCTTCCGTCCGCCCCGCCTCCCTTCTTTTACAGGCTTGCCAGCACCGTGGACACATCGCTCAGATGGATCGGTCGACGTCTTTATCAGTTCGGATTAGGCACAGTACGAAATTTTGCGCACAACCAACCACCGAGAGACAAACGACTTGCAGTCCATCCATTCATCCACCCACACAGCCCGCCCTTCGACTCTCTCTCCCTGCATGATCACCAGACCACCCCCAACGCATCGATGCTCAGATGGATGGCAACTTCAATGCAACAACGACACAGTGAGCAAGCAAACCTCTGTCCAGTCAACACCACTAACCAGATGACTGTACCACACCCCTTCCAACAAACAGCATCCCCTCTCTCTGCAAGAATCAAGATTTGTTCCTCATTGACAAGGATCAACAGTGGTGAGCAATCTTGGGGCGGGGTGCAAATGTGATAATCAACAATCATCTTTAATTGATTCATGTGCTGTCCTATAAACTCTTGAACACCCAATCAAATGAACATCTCAGGCTCAATCCCCGCAGCTGCATCCCCATTTGCTCTTTTCTTTCTCTTTTTCTTGCACTAATCAGGTTCTGCAAACTGACCAGCCCACTCCTTCTAAACTAACACTGAGTGCTTCTGGAATCCCTCTGCCTCTACGACAGTCTCCCTTCAAAAGCTCTTTCTCAAACATTTTTAATTTCACCAAATCTAACATTCAAATCTTCGTTGCAGATCCCATCACCGATTGTGCTTTTGTAGGAGAATGACCAGCCAAACAACTGCGTGGATTGTGGCATTTGTTTACAATGACCTTGGAAGGAAGATCCACATTCCAACCAACACAAGTTTTGATGGCTTGCTTCAGCTTGTGGCTGCAAGGTTCCAGATCTCTCCTGCGATTGAGTTGGTGTACGTGGACTCTGCCACCAGTGATGCAATGGTCCTTGACACCAGTGACAATCTGCCCAGTCTGCTTTCTCAGAATTACAAGTGGAAAGTAAGGTTCTTCCTTTTTTGGTTCTTGTTTCTCTCTTTGTTCCAGTGTGAATTGAACCTCACAAAATTCAAGGTGCTCACTGTGAGCTCCAGTGCCACTGGAAATGTCGACCCAAGCAACCCAAGTGTCGTGGCTGCTCCTGCTGCTCCTGCTGCCCATGGTGCCCCTGCTGCTCCTGCTGCTACTGCAGCTCCCACCATAGCTTCTGGTGGCAACTCAACTGTGGCAGCTACTGTTGGCGACAGCTATGATAAGAGACTTCCACTGAAGAAAGGTGAGGAACCTGATTCAATTCGTGGCCTCAATGGCTCATGGCCAATTCTTTTGCGTGTTTTCTTTACTCTCCCAGATAAATGGATTGAGCTGATTCCAGATGACTGGGAATGCAAAAGCAATGTTCAAAAACACCCCTTTTTCATCAGGTTTGTTCCTCATTGTGCTTCTTTGTGTTCTGATGCAAGCATGGTCAGATTGCAAAAGGCTGACAAAGAGCCTGACAACTGCTTGTTAGAAGTGAGTTTGTTGTCTGTATTGGTATTCCCCTCTGACAAATGCATCCAGTGGGAGCCTGCACTTCAGATGAAGAAAGAAAGAGGCCATGACATCCTTCCTGTTCTTCTTTCATGCCGAGATGAGGCGACCTTGGCAAATGGCAAAAAGGCAAAGGTCATGGTGGACTTCAGCACCTTTGATCTCGAGAAGTTTCCTGACCACCCTCATGCCCACCCTTTAAGTCCTGGCCTCCAATCTGTGTCTCAAACAATCAAGATGATTTTAGACCTGAACGGGCCAAAGGCAAATCCTGAGAATGATGTTATGAAGTGCGTGCCAACACTTTTTTTTAAATTGCCTTATTACTTACACATGCCCTTCTTTTAACCTTCACAGGATTGTGACTGAAGCCAGAGAAGTGTACAGTCGCCGTAAGGCTGAATTGAAAACTCCAAGTCCAAGCCAAGATATTTCACTTTCCAGATCTAGTTTGGCTGAATTGGAGAACTGGTTGTCTCCTCTGTCTGAATTCATGGATCTTGAGAGGGAGGCTCTCCTGAAGAATGTGCTTTCTGGATCCAGGGTGTGGCTGCTCAAGAGAGTGTTCAAGTTTCTTTCTCCAGATGATCCCTCTGCTGCCAGTGCCAACAGGGTGATGTGGTTGAAAGGCGTGGCTGGAGTGGGCAAGTCTGTGATGGCAGCCATGGTCTCCAGGGAGCTGCAGGCCCAGGGGATGCTTGGTGGCTTGTTCTTCTGCAAGCATGATGACGATCGTCGCAGCAGTGCTCGAAACCTGGTCTTGACTCTTGTTTTTGGTCTTGCAAAGTTCAGTCTTCAGTATGGAGAGATTCTGCTTCAAGTCAAGCAAGACAATCCCGATATTCTGTCCAGATCTGTGTTTGAGATGATGAAAGTATTGCTTGTTCAGCCATTGGAGAAGGTTGTTGAAAGCAGGAAGCTGAAAGTACCTGTGGTCCTGGTTGTGGATGCCCTGGATGAGTGTGGAGCCATTGGAAAGAGGAATGAGATTCTTGCAGTCTTTCAGGAACTGAACAGGCTGCTTCCAGTCAATGTGAAGATGCTGGTGACTGGACGCCCTGAAGTAGATATTGTAAAAGCCTTTGGGAAGATTCCTTTTGAGGCGATTGAGCCAACGGCTGAGGAGAACACTCAAGACCAGATTGAGTTCACAAGAAATTTCCTCTGGTCTTCAAATGCTGAGCAATCTGTTGTTGATGAGGGATCTGAGATTCTGGTGTCAAAGTCTGCTGGAATTTTTGTCTGGCTTGTGACTGCTTGCACTTATTTGCGGAAATTAGAGACTGAAGAAATCACTCTTGAGCAAATTAAAGACCTTACCGAGGGTGACAAGATGGATGGAAGCATTGACTTGATGTATGACAGAATATTCAAGGGCATCCTTCAGTCTATCAAAGCGAGTTCTTTGGAAAATCTTCTTTGTGCTGTGTTGTCCATCATTGTTCTTGCCTATGAACCTTTGACTGCAGCAGCCATTGTCTCTCTGATGGACAAGGAGATACCTGAAAATGTCATGAGGTGCATCCGGATGCTTGATCCTATCCTTGTGCTTGATGGTTTCACCAAGAAGATTAGGATTTTCCACAAATCTGTTAAAGACTACCTGATAACTCCTGAAAGATGCAAGTTGTCTCTTCAGATTGACCTGAAAAGTAGCCACTCTGAATTTGCAAGGCTGTGCCTCAGTGCACTGGAGGAAAACCTGAAATTTAATATGTGTGATCTGCCATTCTCAGAATTCCATTCTGAGATTCCTGATTTTGATGAGAAGGTGAAGAAGGGAATCCCTGAGCATGTCCGATACGCAGTGAAGCACTTCTGGGAGCATTGCTTTGACTCCTCCGTGGAAACTACCAGCGAGATTATTAAAGTGGAAGAGAAGCAACCTTCAGAGGAATTGTTTCCCAAACAAGACACAAATGCCAAAGGAAAGGAATCATTTTCAGTTTTTTCAAGATGCCTAGCAGAGCAAAAGATGTAGCCCAGCCAAGTGCACAAATGAGGAAACATCCAGTCAAGAGTGCAGCTCCTTTGTTCATGACTTCCCTCAGCAAATTCCTTCAGATTGATCAGACTCTTCTTGCTCAATTGCAAATATTTCTTGTGCAACACGGACATCACTTCTTGGAAGCATGCAGCTTGCTAGACTCACTCCATTTGGTGATTCCTGCCATGACAAAGCTCCAGAGTCTTGTCACTATTCCTGAAAAGAAACGACTGTACACCCTGATGGAAGACATGAAAAGGATTTTGCAAAAGTTTCTCATTCCACTCAGGGCATCTGCGTTGCAAGTTTACTTCACTGCTGTTCCATTCTCCCCAAGTGACTCTGAATTTTTTAAAACTTTTGTTCAGAATGTGCCTGGAAGTGTGTCATGCCCCAAAGTTGTAAAAGGGCAATCACAATCTTGGCCTTCCTGTTTGAATATTCTTGAGGGACACACTGATTTTGTCAACTCTGCAGCATTCAGTCCTGATGGGCAGTTTGTTGTGTCTGGAAGTGATGACAAGACATTCAGGATTTGGAATGCTTCCACTGGCCAGGAGCTGCATAAGCTGGAGGGACACACTTCTTCTGTCAATTCTGCAGCATTCAGTCCTGATGGGCAGTTTGTTGTGTCTGGAAGTTGGGACAAGACAGTCAGGATTTGGAATGCTTCCACTGGTCAGGAGCTGCATAAGCTGGAGGGACACACTGATTTTGTCACCTCTGCAGCATTCAGTCCTGATGGGCAGTTTGTTGTGTCTGGAAGTGATGACAAGACATTCAGGATTTGGAATGCTTCCACTGGCCAGGAGCTGCATAAGCTGGAGGGACACTCTGCTCGTGTCACCTCTGCAGCATTCAGTCCTGATGGGCAGTTTGTTGTGTCTGGAAGTTGGGACAAGACAGTCAGGATTTGGAATGCTTCCACTGGTCAGGAGCTGCATAAGCTGGAGGGACACACTGGTCCTGTCAAGTCTGCAGCATTCAGTCCTGATGGGCAGTTTGTTGTGTCTGGAAGTTACGACTGGACAGTCAGGATTTGGAATGCTTCCACTGGCCAGGAGCTGCATAAGCTGGAGGGACACACTCGTGATGTCAACTCTGCAGCATTCAGTCCTGATGGGCAGTTTGTTGTGTCTGGAAGTGAGGACAAGACAGTCAGGATTTGGAATGCTTCCACTGGTCAGGAGCTGCATAAGCTGGAGGGACACACTGGTCCTGTCAAATCTGCAGCATTCAGTCCTGATGGGCAGTTTGTTGTGTCTGGAAGTTACGACTGGACAGTCAGGATTTGGAATGCTTCCACTGGCCAGGAGCTGCATAAGCTGGAGGGACACACTTCTTCTGTCAATTCTGCAGCATTCAGTCCTGATGGGCAGTTTCTTGTGTCTGGAAGTGATGACAAGACAGTCAGGATTTGGAATGCATCCATTGGTCAGGAGCTGCATAAGCTGGAGGGACACATTCGGCCAGTCAACTCTGCAGCATTCAGTCCTGATGGGCAGTTTGTTGTGTCTGGAAGTAATGACAAGACAGTCAGGATTTGGAATGCTTCGACTGGCCAGCAGCTGCATAAGCTGGAGGGACACTCTGCTCGTGTCACCTCTGCAGCATTCAGTCCTGATGGGCAGTTTGTTGTGTCTGGAAGTTTGGACAAGACAGTCAGGATTTGGAATGCTTCCACTGGCCAGAAGCTGCATAAGCTGGATGGTTTTTCGTTCGAAATGTCTTCTGGATTTAGTGCTGATGGGCAGTATGTTGTTTTGAAGGACAGAAATGACAAAAGAATATTTATCAAGCTTAGAACAGCATTTTTGGTGGACAGAAACCATATCACACTCACAGGTCCAAGCCTGGCACACAATTTTAGTGCACGTAATTTGTCAGGACAGCGACTGCAGAGTGGGGAAAAGGTTCTTGAATCTGTGATAAGTGATGGTGTTTGGTTCAACTTCAATGTCACAAAAGTCTGTATCTGGCTTCCACCCGAATTTCGTGGTAGATTCCAGCTCCTCTCAAGCCAAAATATGTTCTCTTTGGGGCCAGGCTTTTCTTCTGCCATACAATTTTGATCAGATTATGACTTGGTCTCTTTGATACTGTATTTTTTACCCTTTTCAAAGGCAGTGTTGTTGAATTGAAAGAAAATAAAAAAGAATGATTCTTTTGGTCAGTTCTGAGATTGTAAGTCCTTCTGCTGGATATAGCACCTGAAATATGCAGAACAAATAATTCTCATTTCTTTTGTTTTTTTTGTACTTTAGTGTAGAATTCAAAGTTATCTTCATTTAGCCAGATCAATAAAATTTCTACTTTCGCACTATTCGTTGATTTGCCTTCTTGAAACTTGTCCAGTCACTTTCATGTTATACTTCGTTATATTCTTTGCCCTTTTTTGATTCCTCCTTAAATGTGTGTTCTCCTTCTGCACATCTTGTTGGAAAGTATCCTATTCTAATCCAACTATCCCTGTTATTCCATCTATCCTGAGATAGTCCATCTGCGCAAAGTTCACCATTATCAAATTCACACACGTTTTCATACCTTCTTCAGTTTCATAGTCATTGTCAGTTTCTATTCTTTTTTTGAAGTCCGTCCTTACTTTGTCTGTATTCCATTCCAGTTCTAATTTACTCAGCTCATTTCCAGTCACAGATCTAATTTCTTTGTCTACATATACATCATAACCCTGTTCTTCAAATATTATTTGAGCTTCGCCTTCAATGTCAATGTAAAGTGATGCGTTATTGACACCTTTAGGAAACCAGTTGTCATCCCTGAAATAAATGTGATAGCCACCATCATTTGTCTTTGTGAACGGATGCGGAAGAAATTTTTTTTAATAAGTGTCAAGAAAATAAAATTTTAGAAATAAGGTCCAAAAAGTAATGAAAAATATAATGTCAAAAAAGTTTTAAATTAGAAGTGATATTAAAGTTTTTTATGGACTGTTTCGCGAGATTTTAGAGTATTTTCATCATATTTATGGTAATCTTTTCTAATTTTTCTAATTATTTGACTTTTTTTTTATCCCTAATCCTAATTTCTTGTCTTCTTTTCTAATAATGTGACATAAATATGGTGTATATTTTGAATTAAAATTATGTAATATATATTTATCGATTGAAATGTATATTACATCGGCAGCTAATGTCTTTTTTTTAACATTTCTAGCCTAATTTATGGTCACAAAATATTTGACAAAGTGTGTAATATATATTTATCGACTAAAATGTATATTACATCACCACTAAAAATCGTATTCTGAATATCACATCCTAATTTGTGTCACATTTCATCAGCTCCTCACATGAAACAAATAATATGTTTTTTTTCTAAAAAATTTTCATATATATTTTTCCAATATTTTCTTTCTAATTTATGATACATTTCATTAGCTTTTCCTTATTTGATTTCATTTCATTGTTTCGAATGCAACCCGTCGAACAGACTTTCCTGACTATTTCCTTTTTTGGAAATTATCCCTAATCCTAACTCCTCAAGAAATTTATTATCTACTACAACTGTTTTGGTGATCGAATCCACCCTCACCGGCCCAATGATGAAGTGGAAACAACAGTTAGAGACCTGCATCTAATCTACTACAACTGTTTTGGTGATCCCTAATCCTAACTCCTCAAGAAATTTCTCAAGAAATTTATTATCTACTACAACTGTTTTGGTGATCGAATCCACCCTCACCGGCCCAATGATGAAGTGGAAACAACAGTTAGAGACCTGCATCTAGGCCCGAATACGCCGAGTGCAGGCGTGAGGGAAAAAAGGGCGAACCTTGAAAAAACCCACACTAACACCCAACGAAGAACAACCACAAACGGAAACTATGAGGCCCAACCCCCCCCTTTCGGGGGTGGTGGGAATGCGTAAGGCCCCCCCCCTCGCACTGAGGGGGGCCAAATCGAAGTGAGAAAAGCGTAAATCGAAGAATAAGCACTGTACGAAGAGAAAGCAGAAGTCGAAGAATAAGCAAAAATCAAATGATGCTGAGACAAGTCCAGTATGAGAAGATACTTGCAGAGACCAGGAAACCCTTGAGACAAGAGATTCACTCAGCATGGAAGACTGTGAATGCCGCTGCTGTAGCTCAGGAGGAGTGGTCTTTTGAGCGCAGACGTGCCTGTGCAGATTCTGTATCTCAGTTGGTGGTGAAGTGGCTTGTGGACACTGGAGTCCAAGTGGCTGGGAAGACCAAGTTTAGGGGTGGTGCAGGTGGCCCTGATGTCGAGGAGAAGCATTTGGAGGAGCTGAAGCGCCGGCGGGACCTGTCCCGCATGGAGGCTGAAGCCCACCCTGATGATGATCCTGTCGGGCAGAAGGACGCCTGGGCAAAGTTCAGGCAGTGGAACAGGCTGACAAAGGTGGCCATCAAACGCTACAGGAAGAGGGTGTACTCTGCTGTGCAGGATTTAGCTGTCAAGGACTTTGCTGCTGAATCCAAGAGAATCAAGTGTCAGAAATCCAGAGTGGAGCGCACTCACTGTGCCCTGACCCT